>CM035423.1:77623249-78118249 GCA_020310875.1 Ceratopteris richardii | reverse complement strand
GCTAAGTATCCGAATGGCCAATTGTTGAAGCTCTGGACCATCAAAACCAAAATTCTCCCACCATAGGGCAACACCAACACGTAGCCTATCCTCTTGGGCATCTGCACATGCATATGAAGCATCTTTCCCTGTTCTATATTTGGATAATTGATCTCTGATAAGTCGCCTAGCTGCACTATCTGGGACAAATCTCTCTAATATGATCCTCCATCCATTAGCTACCTCTGGATCTGCATATTGCTTTTTATCTTGAAATTCTGGATCCAACATGTATGGTGCTGCATGAAGTGGAGAGTAGTGTGCATCCCGTGTGCATCCCATCTGCTAACACAAATAGCTGAAAGTTCTTCATACCTATCATTATCATTCACCAATGTTTTTAGTGCTTCAATTGCGCGATCCATAGCTTCATACACTTTACCAATACATGGCTCCATGGAATCCACAATTTTCAATAAGTGCACAAGTGGATGAACAATATCCACGATGTGAGAAATGTTTTCCCACCATGCTTCATCATCAGCTAATCTTCTAAATTGCTTTCCTGCCGAAGTAGAAGCTTCTGACATCCTCGCGAATTCATCACTCAATAAAAGCCCTCTCAAGACACCACTACATTTTACTACTCGGTGTAACATAGTGAAATTATATGCAAACCTTGTGTCTGAGTACTTGAGCAAAGCAAGAGTAGATCTCTTGCTAAACTCATTCTTCACACGAGTATGGTTGTTGATGAAGTTGATTGCATGCAAGATCCAATCCAAATTCCCAATGTCTTTGAGAATATTATTCAAACAATGAGCCATGCAAAAACAAACAATGATGTGAGGATACATATTTTCAATAACTGCACCTGCAGTTGTATTTGCAGGCTCCCCATATGCTACAATGCAAACCACATGATGGTCCCACAATCTCTATGGCACTTGCCCACTCCGAAGCAAGTACATCAGCTGATTTTCTTGTCTCGGATGCATCATGTGATGAGATAAAGTACATCTCCCCACGAGAATAAGCCACCACTCCATGGATAGAGCATCGTTGGACATCGCTCCATCCATCCACAAGCAATGATACTCCATTCCTTTCCCATGATTTTTTAATGGTCTTGCACGTGGCTTCGATAAGCTTCTTCTCTTTCTCCAATAAAGTGGTGTGCAAGCTCTCAGAAGATGGAGGCAAATAGTGTGCTCCATATTCACCAATCTTCTTTACCATATCTTTGAAATATGGTGATCTATGGAAAAAGTTAAACAAATAAGTGAACTTTTGAAGTTTGAACAATAAATCACCAAATGGCAAATATTGAAATGGAATGAAGATTCAATTCTTACCGAGCTGCATTGAAAGCTATGTGGTCATTGTAAAAAAAACATGCCATTGCAGTGTCCATCTCCTCCAATATGGGATTCCAATTCTCATGGAGTGTTTGTTGTCGTGATTGACATACATAGGGCATTCCCGATGGTGTGGAGGAACTAGGAGTAGGATGAGTGGAAGTAGACGTAGGAGTAGGAGTAGGAGCACGAACCGGAGCCGATGATGATGATGCTTTTGAAGAGGATGGCATAGAAGACCTCACAAATGATGCCGGGTCGATAGGAGCTTGTGAAGCACGATGAGCATGAGCTTGAGCATCACTAATAGAAAGTTTGCTGAGTAATTCTTGCTTATTCTCCGAAGTGATTGTGGAACAAAATCTTACTTCATGTCCACGCTCATGAAGAAGTAAGTGTGCACACGCCTTGTTCGCTCCACCAGTTCTCTTGTAGCCACATAGCTTGCAACTCCATGGGCTTGCACCACCACCTTCTTTGGCTGATACGGGAGATTCCACCTCTTCCCACCATGTCCATTTGCTTGTAGCATGCCTCCTCTTGGTGTTTGACCCACTTGTTCGCGATGAAGAAGCCATAGGAGAAGAGAATGCTATAAGGAGAGGAGCAAGAAAGAGAAGGCTGAAGAGAGGGTTGAGAATGTAGAGCTCAGCCCTTGAATATGCAAGGGTGAAGATAGCTCAGCTGCTCAAGCCTTCACACACACAAGATGATTGCAATGAAGGCTCCAAGTGAGCTTGTGGCTTGAAGAGCTGAAGTGAGGGCTATTTATGCTTGTGTATGAGCCCAAGAGAACATTCTAGAAGTTTAGAACCCCCCAAAAAAAAGGCGCCAATGTTAAGTTCAAAAATCGGAGGCAATTCAAATTCAAATTTCAAAAATTTTTTTCCCTCCAAAACTTGAACCGCTCGCTGCCGTCCCCGTTTTGCCCTGTAACCAGATTCCGTCCCCGAGACGCATTCCCGGGACGTTTTCATGTGTTGAAGTGTGCAACTGGGACGTCCCCCGTCCCATCTTGGCGTCCCCAACTTTTAGTGATCCGGGACGGCGTCCCAGAGTCCCTAGGACCTGGGGACGCGTCCCCATGTCACTTTGAGGTAGGTAGCTAGGTAGGTAGGTATCTAGGTAGGTAGGTAGGTAGCTAGCTAGCTAGCTACCTAGGTAGGTCGGTAGGTACTAGGTAGGTAGGTAGGTGGATGGATGGATGTATGGATGGAGTAAGGGAGGGAGGGAGGGAGGGGGGAGAGGGAGGGGGGGAGAGGAAGAGAAGGGGGGGGGGGAGGGGGGGGAGAGAGAGAGAGAGAGAGAGAGAGAGAGAGAGAGAGAGAGAGAGAGAGAGAGAGAGAGAGAGAGAGAGAGAGAGAGAGAGAGAGAGAGAGAGAGAGAGAGAGAGAGAGAGAGAGAGAGAGAGAGAGAGAGAGAGAGAGAGAGAGAGAGAGAGAGAGAGAGAGAGAGAGAGAGAGAGAGAGAGAGAGAGAGAGAGAGAGAGAGAGAGAGAGAGAGAGAGAGAGAGAGAGAGAGAGAGAGAGAGGGTAGGTATAGATAGGTAGATAGAATAGATAGATAGGATATATATAAAATATATTTATTTATTTACACACACACACACACACGTATGTGTGTGTGTGTATGAATGTTTTTATGTATATGTATATATGTTTCTATCTATGCATTATTTAGATGAGTGTAGATTAATCGTGAAGTTTCGATGGCCTCTCCCTCAACCCTCCTTTTTCTGTTCCCACAAATAAAAGAGTTATCGTATGTGTATATATATATTTGGGTAGGTATGTTGGTAGGCAGTTGTTTATATGCAATTCAGTTCTGCTTTTTGTATATTGTCATGGTCGAGAATAATTTTATGCCGAAGGGTTTGTTCTCCTTGTACATAACGAGTTTGCATTTAAGTATTATAGCTTACACAACTCATTCGTTTTGAACTTTCACATAAAAATTACTTTTTGGTGAGAGGATTTAACTTTGAATGTTTTTTAGTCATCGTATGCATTGTAATTCAGTTTCTATATTTTTATACGGATATTGAATCTAGTGTTTCCTTTTTAGTCATCAAAATAAAAGATTCAAAGCAATTGAGATGATGACAAAAATGGGAGAGAGTGACGTTTGAAGTATGATTTTATGTTCTTTCCGTTTTTTTTATTTGAGTGAGTAAAGTAAGATCATCATATTATCTAGCTGGCAGTTTTTGTATATAGAAATCTAATTGTACAATTGAAGGTCCATTTTTTTTTGGCCTAGGTTGTAAACGTATGCATTCACTGTATGGTTCAGCTATGGAAAAGCTGTGATGTTCACTTGTGTATTTTTTTTCTGATCAATGTTATCTTAATATCAAGAAGAACATTTATCCTCAGCATGGATCCTTGTTTATAATATCTTACTTCTGATAGACATGACTCCAGGAGGAGATTCGTCGTAAAACAGGGTACATAGTACAAAGGGCTGATGGGGTTTTTGATGTTGATGCCAATACTTCTATTGAGGATTTGGCAGAAGCATTGGAGGTTAAACTCCCTGAGGTATGCTTGACTTTCTCATATTTTTAGAGGCAATATTGTACTCAAACTTTAGAATCCAAAATATACTTCATATATGCAGGTTCCATATCACTATGAGACTGTGTCTGGGTTTGTTTGTGAAGCTTTTGGTTATATACCGAGAACAGGGGAAAGTATCAAGGTGATCTTGAAAAATGCAGAGGAAGAAGACCCTGAGGGCGATTCCGACACTGTAGAGGATAACAGGAGGAAGTTTCGGAAATACCGGTTGGAGGTAAATTATCAAAGAGAAAATATTCTTTCATGAGAGATGTGTGCATGGTATTATACCATTCCTTTGTGTAAAATGATGTTTGTGAGGGCAGATTCTGGCTGGCAATGCAAGAAAGGTTGGCTCTGTACGTTTTGAACGCATTCATGCAGCTGAAGACCAAGGTGCTACGGTTGTAGAGACCCGGAAACTCTCTCCAGTACCCAGGCATCGCTGGCAGGAGCAGGAGTTCGATCACGTAAATATAGATGTGAATGAGAGACCTTGGCAGACTGAGGAAGACTTTGACACTTCAGAGGACGATGGCCAGGAGAACACAGCAAGAAGAGGAGATCTAATTGTGGATAATATGGGCATTGATAGCTTTAAAGATTCTGAAGGTACCAATGCTGCATTCATTCCATTTTCTAGAGATCAAGAACGTGGTTTCAACATGCAGACAAGAAAAGGTGATTCTAATTTTGAGAGCAATATCATAGATGTGAGTACAGCAACAGCTATTGACACTCTTTATGAAAAATGGGAGAAACACCCAGGGTCCAGAGGAAGGAGAAGGCAAAAGCGAAGAAAGGGTTTGCCAGAAGCCACCGTTGAGCTTGACAGGGATAGAAAATTTTATTTGAAGCGTAAGGAAAAATGATCCAATGTTCACTGTGATCCTCATAGAAACTGGCTGGTAGCATCGACCAGATATGGAATTTTAGGCATGTTTTGTTCTATTCATTATAGGTGACAATGGTCTTAGCCATAGAACTGTACCTGCTTAAATTTTTCAGACCAGCAGCAGTCAGGATCTTCAGAAAAGCCTAGAGCATAGATCAGCTAATGCTAGTGTCCAAGTGGAAAAAGACTACCAAGTTTGACTCATATCTCCATGCCTCAACGTGGTGGACCTGGTTCATTTTGGATCAACAATGTAAACATGGATTGTATTATTAATTTGCATTGTCAACCATCGAAGAGCATAGTCTTTGATTGGAAATGCTTATATATGTGGTGTCCTTGAAAATATATTATATACCTCATTTTGTGGACATTCTACAGTCCAGGTTCTCTTCTGTGAAAGGAAAGATACACCTGGATCCATACTCTCTGTTAACACTGGAATTGATGCTCGTTTTCTGGCATGTCTCTGAAAATTGATTGGCATCTTCAGATGTGCATATATTGTCAACAAAGCAGAAAGCCTAGTTCTTTGTGGAAATTGTCGTTACTTTGGGAACCTTGAAACCATAATACAAATAAGAGGTTTAAATCAAGACATTCATTCGAATCAGTCAGACCCAGAATAAAGAATCAAAATTTTTATTCCTTAGGATTTCTTTGCCCATGCGTTTTTCACTCCAAATAAAAAATGTTTAGAACTTTGGGACATCCTAAACGTTATAATATGTTTCTTAATCACCTGCCAAGCGTTTTTTTTGCTATGGATGATCTTGTTATGCGTTTTTCTCCCTAACTTTACCCATGAGCTTTGTTGAAGTTTCTTATATTTTGTGAGCATCCCTCTACCCGTTAAGTGTTCAACCTTCATACCATGGAGTTTGGAAATTGGAACAACCTTGGTAACATTAGAGAGAGATATCCATGAGCTCGCTTCTGCATTCCATTAGGTTCAACTTTCCATTAGCTTTCATCATGGGTAGAACTCCCAAACCCCATAACCCATGTGAAAATTACTAGCCCGACATCTTGGCAATGCAATTATTGCATGAGTATTTATGATGGTTCAATATCGCACATGTAGTATTTTGTGTGTTTTTAGCACTAGATAAGTAAAAGAGTGCTAGATATGGATTATCTAAAAAATAGATTAAAAACATTGCGAAAAAATGTAATACTCATTTTTTATTTCCATTTTTTCAGTACTCTACGTACTAAACATTATGAAATCCGATTTTAAAACTCGTTTTCAAAACTGTCTTTGTACTATGCCGGAGTGGGATCAGTCATAAGGGGAGTCTTTTATAGAAGAAGGCATGCACAAGTACCGATTGTTGAGGTGTAAGGATAGAATATGGGAGTCTTTAAAAAATACTGTGGCACAGAGTTCGTAGTTGCTTGGTTAAAGCTCAAGAGGGAAGAGGTGGTCACCCATAAGAGAAAGTAAGAGTAAGTGGTGGTTGCCCATGGAAAACGGAAGAGAGGAGTGGTGAGCACCCATGGAGAGGAGTGGTGAGCATTTCATATGAGCTTGGCTTCTGTTTACTTCTCAAGTTATCTCTAGAGCTTAATTCTCGGAGATGTTCACTTGTGGTAGATTTTCCCCTTGGAGAGTTCTTCTAGCTGTAGCCTGTACACACACTACTATTCCTGGAGGGCTAACTTTGTTTTGGTCCACCAAGATGACAGTCGAATGGGCTGGTTTGGTGGGTTTTAATCTTAATAGAGCCATGGTATAGTCGGGCATGAGATTAAGTCCGGAGCCCCCATCTACAATGTCACCAGTCAGAGTAGTGCCCTTGATGCCCACAATCAATCTCGGGCTCTTGTGATTCGCCAGAGGAGCAGAAGTGACCAGATCTGCCGTATAGGTGGAGGGCATGGGCAAGCATTGAGAGGTAGAGAAAGTTTGCCTGTCACTAATAGAAAAAATAGGGCCCATATTGTTATGGCAGAAAGCACTTCACTTTGGAAACTCGGGCTCATGTTTAACAAGTCATATAAGGATACCTGCTGGTATGTGTTTTGGAGAATGTCCAAAGCAGAGATAGAATGGTTCCTTATGATTTCTCCTTGAAACTAATATAAATCTTCCTTCTTCCGGTAGGCTTAATTAATGGGGTGTTCTACAGGATCCCCTTCTTTTTCTTGCTCTTTCTCTTGAGATGTTTTCCATGATTTTCCTCTAATAGCCCGGTTTGGTCCAGGTTTTCTGCCTTGTTTCGATGTTGGTTGGGCCAACCTTTGGTTTGAGCTCCCTTGCTCTTCAACCTTCATCATTCTCTGAGGCTGTTGTGGTCCGTGGATGACTAGCCTTGTGTTTGTCTGCTTCGCTCTGCTTTTGTGCTTGAGTCACCATGCCTGGAAGATCCTCTAGTTGTACAACTAGTCTTTAAGTGAATGTTCTCGTATCAGAGTGGCCTCCTAGTTCTGATCAGTAACCTTAATCATGTGTAAGAGATAGGAATTACGTGGAGTGCTGGTGGAGGGATTTGCCCTTGAGCGATCTGTGTTGTGGTCTTTCGTCTCTAGGTGATTTCTGCATGAAGGTGTGTCTCCATGAAGGGAACAATTACTTTGGAAACGTCCCTATTCATTACACTGAAATCACATTATGGGGCTTTGGGGTCTATTCGACCGAGGCCTCACCTCTAGCCATGGTTGGTCATTAATTTGGCTGCTGCTATAGTAAGTGGGAGTGGTTGGAAGGGCAGATTGTCCTAAGAGAGGTGATTGGTTTGGCCCCATTCACTGCATGTTTGGAGCCTGGTTTTGGTTTTTTTGGGGATTCCCAATCCCTTGAGGAAATAAGAGTCTTTAGCCTCCTGCCCCCCCTTTGCACAAAACTGACAGACAGTTCACTTACACTCGGATGGAGTGACCTTAGCTAGCATAGAGAGTACACAAACTTGTATGTACCTCTTTGGGAGCCTTGAGCTTTTCCAATTTTTGTCTCATTTGTGCCAAGTCATTGGAGTCTCGCTTCAATGTAGCTTTCTCTTCCACTAGAGCCTTTTGCAACTTGAATGTCTCCAGCTCTCTTCGTAACTCTGAGATGGAATCCTCACTGGAAAGATGCGCTTCGGCCTTGAGATGTCCAAAATGAGTTTTAGCATCTTCGATGAGTATAGCAGCTGATTCAAACTCCTTAAGGGATGTGTCTGATATAAGAAGCTTTTGAAGCTTTTGTTAGGATGATTTTGGGAGAGCCTTCTCTGCCCACTTCTTGATCATGAACTCCTTGAGGTGCTCTGGAAGTCTTGCCACTAGAGACTGAGCCTAGTCATGAGTTTTGAGGTCTCCCTCCATGTAGTGTTAGATTCTCAAGTTCATCTAAGCAAAGTACAGTTCAATCATTAGAAAGTATGCTTCAATCAAAGGAAGAACAAGTGGGGCTCTACAGGTGCCCGCCACCAAAGGGCTCTCCATCCCGGAGAGCATAGAATTATGGAAGGGGATGGAGAGGTTCCTGAAGAGAACTTGACCAACTGGGGAGAAAAAGAAGTTGATCACCTATAGAGAAGAAGAATAACTTGCCCACCTGAGAGAGGAACATGACCACTTGGTCGTAGAGATATTGGAAGAACGAAGGGAGATTGTTGCAGAGATATTTGAAGATCTAGAAGAACTGCTTGTTTCCTGTCTAAAAGAGTGAAATGAATCTAGTTTGTAGGGAATGATGGGAACTGATCATCTTATTGCAGAGAGTGGTGGTAGAATCCTGGTGTCCTAATGCCATATGAAATCCAATTTCCTTGGAGGGAAGCTATCATTGCAAGCCATGTGTCCTGCCTCAGAAACTTAATTGTACCACTTCCATTTGGTGTGACCGAGTACTTCTCTCAAGTTGGTCCTGGGGCTTGAAGGATTCATCATCATAATCTTTAAGGAGAAAATGGAAGATATTAGTAGGCGAAGCACTGTTGGAGAGCAACAATAGCATCACGATGGGAAAGGAGGATCTGTCTGGAGCAATAATGAAGAAGTAGAGTTGAGGCCTCAAGGAGAACAGGTTTTTAGTTGCAGCCTAGGCCCTTGCATTCTGTTTTATAGATAATTGGATCTGCAATGATGCGGAAGAAGCATGTTTATAAAGACCATGTATTTTTGTTGCCCGTAACCTTGGATCCGTATCAATACTTGAAGGGCTAAAATTGCACATCGGACGAAGACCATTCCATAGTCAACACGCATTGGTCCAACAATCTCTATTCTGATTATTTGCAACATCAAAATCAAGCCTTAACTTCATGTTCCATGTGTAACGAAGCACAACTGCCTTCTCACCTTATCTGAACCGATGTTAGTATCTGACCAATCATTCTTCCTGTTTAACAATGGACACTGTAGATTGGGCAAAAACTCAATCCATCTATCCACTATATTCTGGTATACTGCAAAGCTCTGCCGCAAAGTAGCTCAAAGTGACTCATTCGACAATTTCCGTAAATGGTTCAAATACTGCTGGGCTTAAACAAGTGCATCAAATTGATGGTCTGTGCCCGAAAGAATTTGACGCAATATTAACCTGTTTTCTCAACTTAATAAGTCCATAACCTAATGCCTTAGTCCTTCAGGAAAAAGCGGTCCAGCACTGTGCAATGATATGTAATTCTGAAGCTAAAGCCTGCCCAACAGCGGGAGATATGCCCATGCTGCCAATTTACACCATGCTTGTTCATGACCACTTGTTGAAACTGCTTGTTCATGACCTTGTAGAACCTTGCTTGGTTGATTCATGTATTACTACTGAAGTGGTTAAATCTCAATGCCGTGCTCAGCTGAATCGAGCTTGTAAGCATTAGGGACGACATTGTCTCTCCAATGCCCCCTAGCCCTTGCAATGGGCCAGGTTGCCATGATGTTATGCTCCCTGTAATGATCAACGACTAAGGACTGTGCTGTACAATCCATTAACGAGCCAGTTCTGTGGAGTCGATGGAGCCAAGGGAAAACGAATAAACCCAATCCTTGCGAGATAAAGGGTCGAGCAAGGATTCCTTGACACAGAGAGAAGCATATAGAGAGACTGTAGTGAGCCAGAGAGAGAGAGAGAGAGAGAGAGAGAGAGAGAGAGAGAGAGAGAGAGAGAGAGAGAGAGAGAGAGAGAGAGAGAGAGAGAGAGAGAGAGAGAGAGAGAGAGAGTCATATTAACGTCTTCTGGAGGCCAAACTTGGTCTATGAGACAAAAACAATATACAAGTGTAGTAACCCTGTGTAGAAGATGAAATGAAATAAAAAGTATATCGCTACACAAAGCTATATAGGGCTGAAAGAGGCTGGGATACGTGGCTCTGACTCTGCAGATAATGGCCACTTAATACATGGAGGATCCATAATGTGAGTAAAAACACCCTAGCTATTGGTGATGGGTGGAGGTGGGTGTAGTATGTGGTACATTAGTGGTGTTCTGAGTGCCTCCTAAGGAAGACAACTTAGGGGGTGGTGGTACGCCTATGCTCCATCATGTAGTCGTAGGCTGTCCTGATGAGAGAGAGAGAGAGAGAGAGAGAGAGAGAGAGAGAGAGAGAGAGAGAGAGAGAGAGAGAGAGAGAGAGAGAGAGAGAGAGAGAGAGAGAGAGAGAGAGAGAGAGAGAGAGAGAGAGAGAGAGAGAGAGAGAGACGACTACTCTTCTAATTTTCAATGTGTAATGCATTTGGTGGTTTTAAGTTTAATTATATAATGTTTTACGAATCGATGTTCATATTGTGCTGGTCAAGTTTTAATGTTGAAGTCATTTACGTTTTTAGTGTGGTGAATGTTTTAAGTTTTATTGTGTTTGATGTTTGAGTTCCAATATTTTTGTTGTTTACTTGTTTGTTTTTTGAATGTTTTATTTTAACGTGTTAAGTTAGTGGATGCAATGATGGTGTAATCCTGTAGTAGAGTGTAATGCAAGTGTAACGTGGTGTATTATGATGTAATGTAAGTGTAATGTATAATATGGTGTAATCTAGTGTTCGATCTAATGTCGTGTAATATGGGGTAATATGGTGTAATTCGGTGAAATGTCTTGTAATCTAGTGTAATCATGTTTAGCGTAGTGTAATGTGGTGTAATCCGGTGCAATTTGATGTAATCTGATGTGATCATGTTTAGCATGGTGTAATGATAATTACACAAGGGTCATATGCAATATCTTCATTGAGTTTGGGCCCCTCTGAATTGTGTCTAAATGGAGTTTTTGATGTCGGATTGATATGATCTAGGAGTCAATCTTGGGGTTTATGTGATCCAGATGCGGTCGTGCAAACAAAAATGTCAAATTCTGAAGCATGGGACATGTAGGAGAGACTTGACACAATGAGATTGTCAATAGTGCAAAAGAATTGAAGCATCTATCACTATTTTCCATATCTCAAGCTTTGAGGGAGCAAAATGAAATTGGGATGCTATTGCAACAAAAATGAGAAGATCGTGGAAAAGTGAACTTATGAATTAATCGTGAAGGCTATCGAGAAATGAGAAATCGCAAAAGCAACTATACGAAATTCGGGTTTTGCCAATGAGAAAGGGCTCAACTTATCCGCGAGGGTAATAGTGGACATCCTCCTCTTGAACTTGCTTTAACAAGGATGTCCGAGGAAGGCCTTATGTAATCCCATGCTTTTTTCAAGAGTATTGATGTTGCAAAAGCCATTATGCAAGAACGGATGGTGGGTGCCTAAGTCAGCATCATCAACAAGATCTTCATCCTTAGCAAAATTGATTGTCCTCTTATTCACAATATTCTCATTCACTACAAAGTTGAATGCCTTTTGTCTAAGTTTCTTTTTTGGGCATGCGAGTGTTCCCCTCAACTTCAGTAGTGCACATCTTTTCGTCTATCGAACCGAGGGGTATCTCTTCCATGTGTAATCAATTTGAGTGTTCCTTAGAGTGTTCTTGATTCAAGTAGTCCTTTAGCACCTCCCTCCACTCCCCATTGTCTTCTTTATCCTTTTGGAGTGGAAATTTCTTACCCCTATGGTTCTTTATGGGATCTCCTAGACCGATTGCTTCTATTTCCTCTGATGTTTCTTTCGTGATGTAAGAGATGGTGTAGCAAGATGGAGATTCTACTCCATCCATTCCACTAGCTCAACCTCATGATTCATGCCACTTAACCATGGGAAGTCTGATTTTGCTTCTCCTTCCATTGTTATGGAATTAGTTGCTTCTACTATGGCATGATCCAGTCCGAATTCCATGTGCACCCATTTCATGGCCTCGTCTTCTTGTAGCCACATTGATTCATGCCCATTCTTGTGGTAAAATTTGGCATGACGAAGCCAGGGTTGTCCAATGAGCAAAGGGAAGCTTCCTGGTGTGACTGAAACCAAAGTACCACAAAGTCTAGTTTGAATCTCGATCCTTGCGCATCCAATACTACTTTTTCCACCACTCCCATTGGTCTTAGCTTACTTTGATCCATCATAATGACTTTGAATTGTGCTTCTTTGGAAGATCTGAGCCTCAGTTGCAACATTGTCCCCTTTAGCATGAGGTTGATTTGAGACCCTCCATAGATGACAACTCTTGAGAACTTGTGTCCCATCATGCTCATAGTTATCCATGGAGTATGATAGTCTATCAGTGGAGCTTCTGTCCTAAAGCTAGTATCTTGCCTACCACTGATGAAGATTGGGTGGCTTAGGGAATCTACGTGTTTCAACATACCCCCCTAAACTGAGAATCGAGGCATATAATCGTAGAGATTTGTCTATAGGTGTTTCGTACCACTTCTTCCATCGGGAGAAGAGGCTTGGGATGAGCTGTATCATCCTATTGTTCTTATTGGGCAGCTTGATAAATGCAAGTCTATACTTCTACCGTTGTCATTATTCTTTCCTTTATCATGGCCTCGATTTGTAGTATCTCATGCCTCTTTGATGCTTTTTTGCCTCGTTTTGTGTATACTTGTTCTTGATTATTGAACGTTGCATACTCCTTCTCTTGAGCCCTTGGGCCTTTGTGCGTACCCCTTGAAGTAGCTCTTCCAATTGGACCATACAGGTGGATGGTGAGGGGGTGTTAGTACCTTGGGATTCAATCAGTTTTATGGCGATGTAAATGGAGTTGTTGGTGTGGTTTGGCAATGGCTTCTTTGGACAATCTTTTGTATAATGTTCACTATCTGGATAGTGTTAACCTCTGTTTACATCCAGTTCGGTGTAGGAACAGGATAGGTTGATAGGGTTCTTGGGGTGGCAGAATCCAATGATAACTGGATCCCTATATTTCTCCCAGACTAGTTCATCGAAAGAACTTACTAACTTATCAAACACAATAATTACTTTCTATGTTAAATTCACTGAATTACAGACCAAACAGACTGCCAGACTGCGTTATTCACATAATTGCTTAATCAATCACTATTATCACCACACATACAATTAACTTACTACATTACACTGAATAGAACTAAGTTGACACAACAAAATTTGATAAAATGTCCTTTGCACAACATACAAAATAGGTCCGCATATTTGGTACCTATCTTCTTGATGGATGTCTGCGAACACAAGATAGATCGGTGTCTATTGATTTTGAAGGGTTACATTCCAGCATCTACCTCTTTGATGAGATGTTTCAGGGTATTAGTATTTACAAAAGTGTTCGGTGACTAAGACTAGTACGCTCGGAGGACCTGAACTCACAAAAATTTAAGTACAAAATTTAATTTTCTTCCTCCGGTTCATCCTCAAGAGGAGGGAAAACTTCTGCTTTAAAAGACTCACGAGCTTCTTGAAATGTAGTCTTGATCTTTTTACTAAGAGTCTTCAAAAGTCTCTGTACTTTGGTGGGATGGAGAGTAATAGAGCCATCTGGATTCACACCAGAATTGAAAGCCTATGACAAGATGGACCGGCTTTGAGCTTCTGCGGGCTGTAGACCGAACTCCTCTTTTAAATAAAAATCTTGTTAGGCTAGGTGTTTTTTTGTTGAGCCTCAACCCTAGCATTATGAAAAACTTGATCTTTCAGTGACATTTCTTTAGCCACCGACTTTTGCAGTGTTGAAAGTTGTTGCTTCATCGCTAGAATTTGCTGGTCTTGATAGGAGGCCTTGGCAAAAAATTGCTCATTTGTCTCTTGGAGGGCCGTCACTGTCTGTTGCAGTAGGCCGTGTCTTTAACCTATTCTTGTAAGTGAAATCACATTTCATTAATTGTGGCCGCCTTCACCATTGTTTCTTTTTCCAATTCTTGAATGCACAGCTGGTGGCCGGAGTTGGCATCTTGTAAATTGGTAAGCTATTTCTTATACTTCTTTGTCTCCCATTTCAATTCTTCAAAAAACCCTTTGAAGTATTGGGTCTATTGGGATTCTTGATAGAGGGCATTGTTGAGTTATTGATTGGTGAATGTGTGATGCTGTAAGTGAGCCTGAAGCTGTTGGTTGCAGATTTGGAGCCAGGCGTAGTGTTGGCAGAAGTGCTCAACATGGCACTGGTAATGGTCCATATCGTGGGCGATCAATCCTTGCATACGCAACATGTAGCTGTTGATTCTACTGAACTCATGCAAGCTACATTGCTCATTGATGCCAAACTTCGAGTATTCTTCATGTGATGCACGAAGAGGGGGAATTTTTGGAAACTCAATTTTATCACTGAGGGTAAGGGGGATAGAGTTCCAGGGGGAAATGGGAGGGGAGGGCGAAGACCATCTGCCATTAGGAGGCATGCCGGGTGGGGAATAGGAAGGGGACGAAGGAGGAGGACTAGCAGGGGCACATGCGGGAGAGGGTGTTGTAGCGGTATGTGTAGGCTTCGGCGAATGAATAGGTGAAGGAGAGACAACAGGAGTAGAAGTCTGAGAAGCTTCCTTAATCGGAGAGGGTGGTGGAGAAGGAGAGGCGACATCTTGCATGTGTTCATCCACCGGAGGAATGGGAGGTGGGGAGGGAGGTCGGATCGAAGAGGAAGAAGGGGCTTCTTGGTTCGTCGAAGAAGAGGGTCGAGGTGAAGGAGGGTCAACCATGGGTCTAATCAACTTGTTTGGCACTAGATGAAGAGGTAACAACCACACGAGCTTGGCATGGATGGTGCAAAATGAGGTTCACACTTTCATCATCTTCTTCTTCTGTGGGGGATGCGGGCTATACAAAGAAGCATGGGATCAACAAAACATGAGAAGGGATAAAGAAATCGCTTGGGTACAGAATGGAAAAGATATATGGAAGTTGCGTTTTGACGTGGTGGTCGTTATCTAACTGCCTAACTATGTGTTGGCATTCCTTGTTAATGTAGTTAAACAACATAACCAACCAGTTGATCGGTCCCTAGGTAGCATGGGCTATGACAGAGTAAAATAGCTGGGAGATGTCGTATGGCCTATGTTGGAGATTCAATGCGATGACAAGAAAATGCAAGATTGAGCGCTTTAGCTTGGGTCAGCAGCTAATGACATACTCATTAGAGCTGTGCCTAGGAAACAATTGTTCCATGGCCGCTTGGGAGATGGATGGAACGGAATCGTAACTGTCAGTGGGCAAGAAGAATCTCTAACCCACTTTGGTCACAATCGTGCAGAGATCGTGTCCGCTAAAGGACATAATCCAAAAGGTTGCCGAGCTAGAATCGACAGCAATGGCCTGGATAATGCTCTCGACAATGGGGTGTGCCATAGCAACTTCCCACTGCAAGAGGCAAAACCTTCCAAAGCACATGGGGTGAGGAAGGCATTCATCTCATCAGAGAATACCGCTGAGAGAGGCTTGAAAGAAGCAAGGATCTCCATTTCTACGAGTACGCACAAAAAACATAGGAAGCACTACACACTGGTGCAAGCATACACTCAAAAAACAATAACGGATGATCACAAAATAGAGATATTATAAATAGGCAGGGTGGGACGTCATCATGATGGAAGAATGGGGTGCACGTAAGGAGGAACACAAGTCGAGGAAGATTATACCAAATTATCATGAAAACCATGTAGATAGGGGTGATGAACAAATGATTGCACACATAGAAGGCAACCAAAAAGGGCAAAGTTTTGAACCGTTGATCGGAGTTTTAAATGGTACTCCAACAAGTTTCTACAATTGGAAAGTTTTCAGACTCATTTGTGCCGAAATACGGTAAGGACCGAACCATCAGACTTTGAATTTTCTTGCAGCATGGTCAACCTTGGAGTTATAGAATAGCATGAGTTGGCCCACTTAAAAAACTGAAGTTCACAGAAAACAATCATGTGTCCGGGCTCGTCGCAACTGCAATTCTTGCAGGAACAAAAAAATTTCAAATCTCTAACAATTTATGGTCAATAACAACACGTAGACTAGGAACAACCACTTCCATGGGGGCAATGGCTTCAATATCATATGCTAATTTTAAGGGAGTATAGTCCGTAGTAACTTTATATGTAGATTGATACACCTAGAGAATGATAGGTAGGAGCTGATCCTAGCAATCACCACAGTCATTTATTAACTTCTTGAACAATGTTAATTAACTTCTTGAGCAATGTCAACAATGTTTTCTTTGTGCTTTCAACAAGACCATTAGCATGGGGGTAATATGGGGTACTGAATTTATGTGTAATATTAAAGGAATGAGTCAAAGCCCCAATTAGTTCATTTGCAAAATAAGTGCCTCTGTTCGACACAATTTCAAGGGGAAGGCCAAATTGTGGAAAACGATCACAAGTTAAGAACTTAGCAACTGCCATATCAGTAGCAAAATGGACTGTCTGGGCCTCAGTCAAGTGCAAATTAAAATGTAACGATTTGCAGTACGGGAAGCTGGGGGAGTAATCGGGCCAATGAAGTCCAATCCCCATTTTTGGAATGGTTCTAGAGGAAGAATGGGCTACAAAGGGAAATAATGTTGCAATAGGGGTTGATCAATATGTTGGCAGGGATCACACTACCGGACATAATCGTGCAGATCTCATTGCATAGTTGGCCATCATAGAACACATTAATTCCACCAAAAAGTGACCACCTATATGCATAGAGTGAGCCAATGCCAAGATTGATAGCACCTCATGTATCGAGAAACATCAAAACCAGGCTCTCAAGGGGTTAGCATGGTCCGGTGGACAACCAGGCATTAGAAAAGTCATACGGGTATTCCATTGAATCATCGAGGAGTGAGGTTCAGCCATGTAAAGAGCCGGGGAGGAATCATCAAATCTCACCAGAGCTTCATCGAAATCCAACCGGGACAAAAAGTTAGCAATCGCATAGGAAGACCCAGGGTGATGAATCACATTGTACTCGAATTCTTGCAGAAGAAGAACCCATCTCACAAGTCTGCCACCCAAATTCTGTTGTCGAACCAAATATTCCCTCTGTAATAGAGTAATTATGTTTAGTAGGAGCTAGTCCAGGGCTAGCATAATAGATTGGGTGATACCACTTGACTTGGAGTTGCATTAGGATGCTCCCTATAGCAATGTGTGAGGCATCCACAAAAAACATGGAAGGGGAGTTCTCAATTTGGCACTCACAGGATCGGAGTTTGCATAAGAAGTCGTTTAAGTCGGACAAAATTGTTTTGACACTCGGTAGTCCATTGGAAATCACGAGGGGAAACTATAGTTAATCGATTAAAGGGAATGGTTAAGCGAGCTAACCACCATAGATGACGACCATGACACTTGATTTAACCGAGGAATCTTAAAAATTCTTCAGCTCATTTTGGGAGCAGGGTCGGTAAGATAACCTGCACTTTATCAGGATCGACCTGAATTCCTCTTCGCGAGATAATATGGCCCAATAATTTTCCACAAGAGACAACAAAGATAGATTTACTTGGGTTGAGGCACATTCAATAATTTTTGCACTTACGAAAGCATAAATGAAGATGCAACAGATGTGCATTTGTAGCATAAAAAAAAAAGAAATCATCAAGATAGACCTGCATGAAGCTAGTAAGATAGGGAGAAAAAATCTCTTGCACACAGTGTTGAAACGTGTTGGGGACATTCTAGAGCCCAAACCACATGACTGTGCATGTGTAAACTCCCTAATTAGTAATAAAAGCTGTTTTAGGGATATCTGCCTCAACCATACAAACTTGATTATAACCACTATACCCATCTAAGAAAGAGTACATTTCTCATCGGTGACTTCATCAAGCATGCTATCCAAGCTTGTAATCGACACAGATGCACATTTGTTTCTTCTTTTTTAGGGACAATGACAATTGGAGAGATCCACTCTACATGCTCAACTAGAACTATAAACCCAACCCAAAGCAAATGATCTAATTCATCTTTGACTTGTTTAGCATAGTGATGATTCATTCGATAACTCTGTTGCTTAACTGGATAAGAATCTTGTTTCAAGACCACTGTGTGTTGATATATCCTAAGATCTAGGCCTTTCATGTCTTTATAATCCCAGACAAATACATTAATAAACTCGCTTAATAACGCTAGTAGATCCTCCTTAAAAGATTCCTCCAATCTTGCTCTAATCTTAGTAGGTTGTAGGTTGAGATCATCTCCTAGGTTACAAGTAATTAATTAGTCTTCTAGATCATAAGTTTGTTGGACAAAGGTATTATCCATCCCGTGATACAGATATTTTGATAAGTTTGCTAAGTCCAATAGGTCATCCGATGAAATTTTGGTCTCTTCTGCAGTGGGTTGAACAATACAAGAAGTCGGGTAGATCAAATGTGCCTAAGGAGATCAAGTCTTGGTTAGCAGAGCAGAAGGTCATTTCCTTGTCATTTGAAAGACTATCCAACATATGGACTAGTTCAACAACGTAGGGCCTAGCATGGATTTCACATGGTTTAATCTCATCAAGAGTAACAATGTATTTCTAGTGGGTACATTTAAAGATTAGCTCATGGGACGACCAATCCTGCATGATTTTGACCTTCTTTAGCCATGGATGGCCAAAAAGTAAGCTTTAGTCTTGACTCGACTCAGCTAGGTCCAAAACAATAAACATCATAAGAAAGTCTTCACCTTCTAGTGTAATAGGAATATTTATGACTAGTCCTACTGGATGGATCCTAGACTGGTCTACCATCTGAACAAAAACCTTGACTAGTTCAATTTTAGTCAAGCCTAGTTTCTGACACAAAGTTGTAGTGGCGATATTGATACTAGAACCACCATCTATGAGGATGTGTAATTTTTATGATTTTTATACCTGATAGTAATCAGGGGGACCACGTGGTCCATGGTTGTGTTCGGTTCAGGGTGTATCATGGTTGCAACTGGTGTTGGACTTGGGTCCAAATTAATCTGCTGCTCAAATTGTTGTTTGATGCTTGGAACAAGAGACAAGAGTTGTCCTAATGGCAAAGTAATTGGTGCTTTGGACAAAATATCCTAGGTTGTGCTCGGAGAGGGCTCCTCCAATGGTGCTCTAGATGGTTCCGATAAGTCCACTACTCAAGGTTTGAGTATGTTCAGTACATGAGATTTTGCTTTCTGAGAAGTGACTAGTATTGGATTAGGAAAAATGGTGGCTTTAGCTTGACCCCATTTGGCTACCTTGAATAATGTCCTCTGCTGCTCCTTAAAACTTGGTTCAGAGAGTTCAGTAGCTAGTTACAGGACCTTGTCAGAGAGTGTCTAGATCGTAGCAGTTTGTGCTTTCACATGTGTAATCATAACCATATTCGTTGTTGGATTTTGCATATTCTCCTTTTGTTTATCATATTCTTGAGCATCTTTATAGTGTCTTCAAATGTGGCCCAATTTGCCACAGAAATGACATCGTGGTTGAAAGGATCGATTAGTTGTATTGGCAACACCTTGATTCGAGCATTGGGGATCATAATCTCCTGTTTGGAGTGCTCTAAAATTTGTGTAGGAAGAGTAAACCGTATTTTGCATCTGAGGAGGGACATAATTCATTGTAGGTTCACCCGATGATTGTACAATTGCGTTGACAGCCAGTCGATTTTGGGCCTTAACAATATACATACACATGTCTATGGAATGACTCCCGCTTTTGCAAATTGCACAATAGACCTGATTTAAGGCATATTTTTCAGCCACTGTTAAAGAGGAAAGAGACACAAAAGAGGACCCCCAAAATTTTCAAATTAATGGGCATAATTTTCTTCTTCAAAATCCCAGGAAGTTCTCTCAAAGCTATGTAAATACACTAGAGGAGTCCTCTAGATGCATAAGCCCAACTCATTGTAACATAGTTCTTGTAAAATAGTAGAAGAATAGAGATTAGTCAATAAAGTGCCGGTCACTTGTGTGAAAGGACGATTTTTAGGGCACATGTATATAAGTCACTTTGTGACTCTTTGTACGTACTCTTTGCCATTGTGAAGAAGGAGAGCTCCAAAAATTCCGAATTTGCTTCTTTCCTGTAGATTTTAATCTTCTCTATGATCTTTTGTGTGTATGTGAAGCTTGGAATGTGTGTGTAGGATTGTTGTCTACCCCTCTCTTTTGAGCGACTGTAGTGTGTGTGTGAGCAAGTCCGAGTTGTGGAGTGAGTGTGGGTGTTTCCCGCCATTCACTATTTTGGCCATAACTTGAAGAGCGGTTGTTGGATTCGAGTGAAAATACGACCAATAGATGCGTCTCATCAAGAGCTTCGAAAGAAACCTAGTATTGGCCATGTTCGGAGTTCGGAGCTGGGAGAAAAATTCGAATTTGAATTTATTGCTATAAGTGGTATCGAAGCAGACACTTTCAGAGATTAAGTGAGTTGGAGAGGTAGTTTGGTCTTTTCTCATACATTTTAGCTGAACCACTTCATTGCCCATCATGTGCGCACATGTCATCATACACTTGGTTAGGTTGGTTCTTCAGATTGATAATTAAGCGTGTGTCAATCCACCACTATATGCACTTGTGTGGCAAATGAGATTTAGTCTCTTTGACACAAGTCCCTAAGACCTCGTGACTTAGCATGTTTTTGGTGCCATTTCCAAGGAACACACTCGACCAAGGTGCCTTCGTGATGGTTATAGCTCTGGAGTAAAGGAATCATACTTGTGGAAGTGAATTCGTTCAGTGGCAACTAATTAGACACTCCAACACTTGTTACTTCACATCCTCGAGGTGTGTGTAATGAGTTTTTAGGTTTAGGGTTAGGAGTGAAGGAGAAAAGAAGGATTTAGGGTTAGGTCAAGGAGAGAAGTGGAGTAGGAGTGAGTCAAAATCATCAAGAAAATTCCAAAAAAAATTTCCAAGTTAGTGTAGGATAGGCTTCAACCATCAAAAACTATAAAAACCAAAAAAATTAGTTCATTTGACATTTGCTTAGAAGTGGTATCGCCTACAGATAGCGACCGGTATCGCTTGAGTGGTATCGCACAATACACGCCCTCAAAGCTACCTAGTGAGCTCAAGACCTAAGCAAGATATCCCCAAGGTAAGCTACATCAATACTTTAATATAAAAAACACTGTAAAAGTGCATTTACACGTGATTAAAGACACATTCGGTATCACGGGGTGGGACAGAGAGATTTAAGAGGTTTTTTGAGTGAGACAGCTGGTGAGGAGTGAAGAGGAGTGAGAGAGAACCTTAAGGGTTAAAAAATCTTTTGTGTTTGAAGCGATTTTGGCTATAGTATCACAATCGGTTGAGTTTTGGTATCCCAATACCAAAATTCCCTAGTATCGCGATACTCGCCAAAGTATCCTATCATCACATACCACTTGAGGTATTGTGAAACCATTTTTTGGTATCGTATCATCAAGTTGGTATCGTGATCGCGATCTGCCAGTGGTATCGTATCGCGGTCCACTTGGTATCGTATCATCTCGGTCACGATATCGTATCGTCGACTGAGCGGTATCGTATCGCGATCGAGCTTTAGTATCGTATCATGTGGAACGAAAGTATCGTATCGTGCAAAACTCAAGTATTGTATCGTGTAGTGTTGCGGTATCCTATCGCGACGCTGCACCGGTATCGTATCGTGAGGATACATACTATCATATCGTGACTAATCTTAGTATTGTATTGTTGAAATTATAGTATCGTATCATACACTGCAATAGTATCGTATCGTGCATTCAAGTGGTATCGTATCGCCTGAGCACATAGTATCGTATCGTGTAGAGTAGTGGTATCGTATCGTGTGAAAAGCAGTATCATATTGCTCGGTTCTCTGGTATCGTATCGTTGACTATCCGAGTATCATATGGTCACCTGTAGTGGTATCGTATCGTCAACAAACTGGTATCGCCTAGTGCAGTATCGCCAGAGTGGTATCATCCAGAACACTTTGAGCATTTTTAAGGGAAAAATTGAGGCATTTGAGGAGCCGATTAGGGAGAGAATTAGAGCCCAAAATAGCCCCAGGAGGGTGGATGAACTTGACGTCAAGAAGGGTGCTAAGTAGCTGGAGAAGTGTTATATCATCAGTGGGAAGTACAGCTCAGGTTAGTCACCGCTCTATCTATTCCGACACCTCTAGTGATTCAGAGGAGGAGACACCCATGGCTTTAGAAGATATGCAAGGTCCTATTCCTAGGAGAAACTTCATGTCTACTGTAGAGGGGGAATATCGTACCTCTCTGCAATATGTGTCTACTAATGCCCAGGAGATTCCCATCTACCTGGATGGTTTAAATAGATCAGTTGCCCGGATGGTAATCTCCACCGTGTCCACAATTGTGCCCAGACCAGCCGTCAAATATGAAGGAGGAGCATATATGGATAAGTTGGGTCACATCTACGTAGTGATAGAACATCCAGATCTGATCAATGAGAGAGGAGATTAGAAGGGCAAGAGAATTCAGGAAGACCGGAACCTGAAGAGTTGGTAACCACTCCCAACAGTAAATCAGTAGTGACTCGAGTCTTGAGAGGGGATTTGATACCTCATGATGATTACTTACTGGAATTCTACTTGATTCATGGATCAGACTTACTGTTACAGACTGACTCACTTGCACGCGGACACGAGGAGAGTCCAATTACCTTCTATGAGTTAAAAGATCCGGAAGATGAGTCTAGGATCACATACCTAGAAAAGAACCAAAGAAGATATTCGCTTGTTGATGCCATAGATAGGGCTCGATTGAAGTATATGGGCTTGCCTATATTCCCTCAGTGAGAGCAGGCAACTACCTCTCAGAACCACTTCGAGACACAACAAGAGTTAGAGCATACAATGTCGGGATAAACAAGCCATCAAGATGTTCCAAACCGAACCCATGTACAATTCACAATGCCCGAAATGCAAGCACACAATCAAACACACCCTGGAATAGGCAACCAATACCGACCACCAGTGAGACCAAGACCACCACTAATCAGACCAGCAATTCCTGTAATGCCTAGACAACTAGAGCCCATAAGAAGATTGAGACCAATTCAAGTGGCCAAGTGTATGAGAAACCATTATGATGGGTTGGGAGAACCTTACAACCACATAGCGGAATTTAAACAAGTTCTAAGAGCTGAACAAGTGGATGATTTCTTTGTGCAATATGAATCCTTTGGACTCACTCTCACAAGAATGGCCTTGACTTGGTTTCAGCCGTTAGATCCCAATCAATTTGGAGATATTGAGCAATTCATTCAGGAATTCATAGGGGAATTCACTAAGAGAGGGATTAAACACAAATCTTCATCTTTAATCCATAGCTTTAAACAGAACCCAAATGAAAATGTGAAAATAGCTGGCCGAAGATTCAATCAATATGTGGATAGATGTCCAGTAGCAGAAAGACCCACACAAGAAAAAATGATATCATTATTCTTGGACAGACTAACGAACGGAACTCTAAGAACTTTAGTCTATTTGAAAAGACTATAGACGTTGAATGAATGTCTTCAAGAGTGTATTGACCTAGAGGACAACCTAGCAGATGATCTCAAGAGTACAACCAGTCCTACTAAATCAGAAGACACTCGAAGCATAGTAACATCCAACTCTAGCAACGTAGAAGAATTAGCAGAACTGGTAGCGACGAAGTTAGGAGTTCAGGGACAAAGGAACTACTAGCATCCATCACTAAGAATACCCATGTTATGAAGATGTAGCCTATGTGGCGGTGATCACCCCACTCACATCTGTGCACGAGGAGGAATATGTGTGCCTCAAGCTTACCCTTATAATAGGCAGCCACATCAAGGAACCGCTTTGTAATGCCACATAGAACAAAAATACACCAATCACACCACTGAAAATTGTCCATTCAATAGGTAGACACGACCTGTAAATCAACCTCAGTATCGGCCATATGGATATCAACCTAGAGAGCCAAGTAGGGAGATTCCCAGGTATAGTCCCTATCCAGGACCACTAGGAGCACCTAGGCCATATGAGCAAGGACAATATACACAACCCAAGCCAGTGTTAGGACCACAACCGCCTCTTCCTCAACATGTGGTACCTACAAGTATGCCCAACCCGAGGGAAACTTAGAAAGAGCCATAGTGCCAGCATCACCAATGGCCAGTGTAGAATCAACGAACCCAGGATACGAGCAATCCCAAGGAGAGTACTATTCCTATGATGCTAGTATAATGGAGTACGAGCAAGCTTATGACCCGCAATACTATGGATACGAAGGATATGACAATGTCTATGGACCAGAGATGGCGACACTAATGTACATTGCACCCAAAGCACTAGCGCCCGTAAGACCATCGATTAGACCACCAGTGCCGAGAGGACCGTGTTATAGATGCGAAGGAGACCACTTTATTAGAGAATGTACTAGACCATACAACCCACCAACCCCTAGGACATGGGAAGGATATTGCAATAATTGTGGAAAAGAACATCTCTTTAGAGATTGCCCAAAAAATCCCAATAAGGCGCATGACACTGCACCTATTAATGTGATCAAAGTAATAGAAGCATCGGGAAGTGACAAAGAATACACTATTCCATTAAATGCCATCACATGAGCTCAAACAAAAAATCAAGAAAAAAGATGAGTAGACCCGGAACTAGAAAAGGAGAAAACCCCAGAACCCAGAATTCAAGTAGTGGAAGATCCGGAAGACCCACGCGAGGGTACCCAAACAACGAAAAGGCAAAAGTGGAAGGATAGGAGAGAAGAACTCAAGGAAAAATGGATGAAAAACAAAAACAAGGAAGACAAGAAGCATACACTCAACAATAAGAAATCTGAGGAACCTGAAGTTCAGGAAAGAATTTCCATTACACCACAGACATGAGAAACAAAGAAGCCTGGATCAGTTCTAGCCGACCCAAAGTCAGACGATTTAGATATGTGGTTGAAAGCTTACCAAGCTAGAATCAAGAATGGAACGAATGTAGAGAAGCATGAAAATTTTTACCCACAAGGGGAGTTAGAAAAGGAGAGGCTAGCCATTTGTAGAAAACTCATAGAGGTAGCTCAGACCACCCTAGAGAAGACTATCCCAGCTCTCTCCGAGACAAGAATATGTGAGGATCAATACAATGATTGTATTAAGACTAAGGACCAGAAACCAAAGGAGAAGGATGACAAGCGAGAACTACTAAAAGCCCAGAATAAACCTATGTCCGTAGTCCCAGATTTAGATGCTGATTGGCCAAAGGAGTTGTGGACTAGAATTCGAGAAGATCAATGGAAAAGGAATGGAGTTGCAAAACCTCCTTTTGAGGAACTAGATGTGGAAGATTTTGAACCAATGCCAAACATGGAAGAAATGTATGAGGAAGTCTCTAGACTAGACCAGAATCAGGAAGAAACCCAGAGCATTTTACCCTACCAAAATACATGGGAGAATATGAGAAGGACTCCATAATTTTTTGCGCTCCCACTATAAGAGGAAAAGGAAAGGGAAACTCAGATAAGAATTCACACAATCTAACAGAACTTAAGAAGAACAAAGTACAATGCCAATTGACTGTGGAAGAACTACTTCGTGTTAAACCATAATTATGGGAACAATTAGCAGGACAACTAGAGTTAGAGCAGGAGAAGAACAAAAAGGAAAGTAAGGGAAATGAGAACTCATCTAATGCACAAATCCCAGTGGATAAGGTTGGAGAATTTAGCGAAGGAGATGAGGGTACCACATGTCTGCCTGTCACATACAATGGATACATGACCAAGGCCATACTAGACACAAGAGCAGAGTAGGTATTGCCACCAAAGAGATTTGGGAGAAATGGGGAAAGCTAGCCCTATGACCAACACATATGAAGCTTCAATTAGCAAATGGCCATGTTGAGAAACCATTGGGGATATTAGAAAAGATCAAATTAACCACCTGTGGAGTTGAATTTGAGCATACGTTAGCTATCTGTCAATTTGGAAAGGCCAACAATTATGAGATGATATTAGGATGACCCTTCATGAGATAACTACGATTAGAGCAAGATTGGGGAGGAGACTCTTTATACCTCCAACATCAAGGAAACACTACCAAGATAATTTTTCATACCTTTGCATACTGAGATGTACCTCCATTACAATGGAACCCCATACACAAGGAGGAAGATGAATTGTCTATCCATAGTGCTGGATCGAGCGATCAATCATGGATGCATGAGGATGGCCAATTATGGATGTGTAAAGAAGCCAAAAAAGAGGATAACAAGATACAGTTGTGGCCCATAGGACATCCAAATTATCGACCCATAGAGGACCCGATGTACATGCCTCAAGTTTTCTCGGATGAAGCATTCGAACCGCACAGTTGGATGGAGATCCTAGCAACCTTAGATATATGTGTGAATGAAGAAGTCTTGACTATGAATGAATATGTGGATGAAGAAGGCTACGACGTAAACTTATACATGGTTGTCCTTCAAGAGGTAGAAGCTGGAGAAATACTAGAAAAGAAATGGAAGGAAGAATACGAGAGCATAAAAATGGAGCCAAAATTTGATTCGGAGGATCATTATCTGGAAGCCATTCAAGCTGAAGATAAGTACGAAATAACCAAAGTCTTAGCAATAGAATCCGCCCCCATAGTACCAAAATAGGAGGGAAGTGTGAGTAAGATCGAACCAACCCCTGATCTTTTTGAAGTGTCACAACATTTCAAGAGATATGAGGTAGAAGAAAGGAAAATAGCCATACAGATGCCTAAGAGAGAGGCA
This sequence comes from Ceratopteris richardii, assembly GCA_020310875.1. NCBI lineage: Eukaryota > Viridiplantae > Streptophyta > Polypodiopsida > Polypodiales > Pteridaceae > Ceratopteris > Ceratopteris richardii. The sequence continues at coordinate 78,091,511 of CM035423.1, read as the reverse complement.
AGAGAAGAAGAGGCATATGACAACAAGGAACAAACCAAAAAGATCACAGTAGCCATAGAAGATGGAGAAGAAAGATGTACATACATCGGAACGGATGTGTCAACGGAGGAGGAAGAAGAATTGATACAATTGATCCAAGAATATCGAGATGTATTTGCTTGGACCTACAAGGATCTCAAGGGGGTGGAACCCTCCATTTGTTCTTATAGAATACAAATGACACCGGAAGCAAAACCATCTAAACGACGCCCTTACATGTATAATGAGGTCTATGCTGCTAAAATAAAGGAAGAAATAGACAAACTATTAGCGGTCGGATTCATTTATGAGATAGAACATATCGAATGGGTGTTGCCATTAGTGGTTGTATCCAAAAAGAACCAAAAATTGAGAGTGTGCATTAATCTAAAGAAGGTCAACGCAGCCACGATTCGTGACAGTTATCCATTACCTATCACTAACCACCTATTGGAAAGAGTTGCAAGCAAAGAAGTCTATAGCTTCTTGGATGGATTCTTTGGGTACAACCGTAGCTGTAGCTACTAAGGATCAACTTAAGACCGCATTTGCGACTGAATGGGGGGTCTATGCTTTTAGAGTGATGCCTTTTGGGCTCACTAACACTCCTGCTACTTTCCAAAGGTTGATATGTCACGTCTTCAAAGAATTCCTAAAGAAAAGTATGGAAGTATATGTAGAAGACCTATGTACATATTCAAATCGAAGGCAAGAACACATTCCTGAATTGCGCAAAATATTTGATAAATGCCGACAATATAGAGTCTGCTTGAATCTTGAGAAGTGTGTCTTCATGGTAAGACAAGGGAAGATTTTAGGACACATAGTGTCTAGGAAAGGAATATCTACGAATGAAGACAAGATCAAGGTAATTCTAGAACTTCCTAGACCAAAGAATGCAAAAGAAGTGCAAGCATTTATGGGTCATTGTGGATACTATCGCCGATTCATCCACATGTACGCCATAATTGCCAAACCCTTATATGGATTGTTGACTCAATTCATATGGACGGATGAATGCAAGAAGACATTCAATGAGCTAAAAAGGCGGCTTAGCACAGCCCCAATTTTGAAGACACCCAATTAGAATAAGCCTTTCCATATTCATGTGGATGCTTCCAATTACGCAATAGGATGCATCTTAGCTCAGCCAACAGACGAAGGAAAATTGGACCACCCAATTGCCTATGCAAGTAGACAACTGAATCAAGCCGAGAGAAACTATACAACTACAGAGCGAGAGGGATTAGGGATGGTATATGCTGTAAAGAAATTTAGACACTACCTCTTAGCCAACAAGTTCAAATTCTTCATAGATCATCAAGCCTTATTGTACTTAGTTAATAAGCCTTGCAACACGGGTAGACTTCTGAGATGGTTTCTGTTATTGATGGAGTTCGACTTTGAAGTAATTGTAAAGAAGGGTAACACCCATGTGAGGGTAGATCATCTCTCTAGATTAACACATGGAGAACCACCCAGCAGAGTGCCAGACGATTTGCCAGATGCTTACCTGTTCAATTTGGAAGTGTGTCCGAAGTGGGCAAAAAAGCTAATCCCAATACTCACTCATGGACCACAACATTCAATTAATAAGGAGAGTAAAAAGGAAATTCTACAATCACATAACTTACACATTATCGCAGGAGGTGTGTACTATAAGGAACCCAACGATGTACTGTCGAGATGTGTAGAGGAGGATGAACAAAATAAGTTGATTGAACAAGCCCATATAAACAAATGGAGAATGCACAAAGGAACACACAAAACTCTAAGAGAATTAAAATGGCTAGGAGTATACTGGCCAGATATGCCTAAGGATGTCCATGAATATGTCAGTAGTTGCACGGAATGCTAGGAAACCACTCCAGAGGATCATACATCTTTACCTTTCTCTACAATACCACCCAACTGGAGCTAAGACACAAGAACATGAGGAAGGAATCAATTTAGCAAGGAAACGAGCCCTAGAAGAAATGAGTAAGGACTATGTTATCATGGAAAAACAATTATTCAAGAGAGGAAAAGACAACCACCTACGGCTATGTGTACATGAAGGAGAGTACCTACCCATATTAGAGATGACACATGCAGGTGCAGCTGGAGGTCATTTCTCAGCTGAAAGAACTATAAAAATGATCCTCTTTGCAGGCTTGTGGTGGCCAACTCTACATATGGATGCTGACACCTATGTATGAAGTTGCAAGACTTGCCAAAGAGCCAAATATCCGATTCGACGGGATGGTATGCCATTGAGACCCATGGTTTGCACGAGAGCTTTCTCCAAATGGGGTATTGATTTCATAGGACCCATTAACCCACCAGCCAAAGGATCACATGCGGAATACATAATAGTAGCAACAGTTATAGAATGCATTGGAGAAGCTACAGTATCCCTCCACCTAGGAAATTCAACTATGGAACAACGAGTTCTAGTAAGAGACGAGGATCTAATAGAGAACTTGATCCTAGGACAAGATTGGATCATTGAGAATGAGGTAAGCATTCATCTAGCTCAAGGGTACATCTCAGCCAAAATAGGACACAAGGAAATCTTTAGTCTATTAGAGGAGAAACCCTCTCATAGACAAGATATCATCAAGAGTGCTAAACAAATCATAGAAGAGTACATAGCAAATGATTCCATCACAAACCAACCAGAAGAAGGTCCGAAGGAAGAAAAGATTTCAAATCCCAATTCATCAAAGGAGAAAGTAGATTCATCCTACTTAAATGGTGAACAAAAAGGAACCAAGGAGGACAATACAATGAGGAGATCATCAACATGGAAATCCAAGTTCAACTTCTCGCAATCAGGAAATGCTAACCTAAAGTGGGTTCACAAGGATCGAGTGAAGGAATCAGAGAAGGCAACGCCAATACACGTCATTCATCCTAGAAAGACGAGACCAGACAAGGGTTCTTCTTCACCAAAGTCAAGTCAAAAGCGACTTCTGAGAGTATGGCTTCCAAATTCATTGGTAAAAGCCCAAAAAACTCGACAACAAATATGGATTCCGAAGAAGGCCAGACAAATGGGAAATCAAGAGATAGAGAAGCAAGAAGAAACTATGTATTGACAAATCAAGCCCATAAAGCCAAAAAGTACTAACCAAAGATCCCGGAAAAGGAGGATCCCAACCAATCAGACTTCAAAGTGGAAAGCAGAAACACATGCAGCACGACGAAACAAAGAGAAGACAAGGCTTAAAATTTTGACCATGAAATGGATATGGAAACCAAAGCAATAGCAAGGGTCGGAATAACAGAACCAAGAGGATTTCGCTTGCACACATGAAGCTTCGGATGCACCTAAAGTATGCATGATAGGGCCACATTACAAGGCCACACATTCGGCACATGATGTACATAATAGAGTTAGTGGTGCACATTCCCCACTTGGGGACAGGTCATAGCTTCTACTTCCATAGGAATGGACCTACTATGCAAATAAATAAATGCTTCGGCTACACTAATTCTTGTTTTCTTTCAGGAGTAAATAAGAAAAATTCGGCCGTAAGAGATCTTACTTATACATGCAAGGAGAAGGGAGTGACACAACGAACGAGATGTCACTACCACACTCATCACTAAAACTTGCCTTCAATGGAAGCTAGTGCTCTTTTCATTATGAGTGTAGATGGCTTCCAAAGATTTTGAAGCTACAACTCAAGAGGAGGTGCTGGAATTCCCTCTGCAAAGTGTGACTAAAGCAAAAGGTCATTGGTTTAGAGAAGATCAACCAGCAGGGGATTACTTGTTCTTGGTGATCATCAAAATTATGGACACTGATCATCAGTTTCCTGTGATGTCCCAAGACTTTAAAGTGGTGCATGAACTGCCATCGACGATAGACATTATGAAGAAAGCAGGAATTCAAAAGTACTTCAAATTTCCTATATACAAACCGTATTTCTAGCATTGTACTCAAGTGATGAACACCTTACAACCCGCATTGCATGATCCATTGGTACCTGAAGCAAGAGTCATGGATGGAGCAGGGGAATGGGTCATCATACAATTCACACATAACCTAATCAAGGAAGCCTTTGGATGGGAGAAGGATGGGAATACCATTTTGAAAGAGGAAACCGTGGAGCAAAGACTAGGACATTCACAGATATAAACTGCGTTGATATTGAAGAGGAAGTGAGGCTCATTCATCAGCACTTTTGCTTTCCCAACATGCATAGATACACTGCTCCACAAAAGATCATTGTGAAAATGCTGTCACATGCTATAAAACAAATGGGAAATCAAGTCAATAGGACGCCATACATTCAAGAACGGCTATTCGAGGCAAAGAAGTAGTGGAAACACAAGAAATTTTTGAATGGAAGTGTTGCTTTGACCATACTGATATATCATGCCTTGGGCATTAGAGAGCATTTAAAAAAGATGCCATCATTTGAAGCCATGGCCAAGTATGGAAAGATTGCTAGAGTACCCAGAAAGAAGAAAGGAGTCAAGATTGTAGAAGAGGCGAAAACAAGCTCCCAACCTAGAATGAGAGGTACCAAGAGGCTAAGGGAAACGATGCAAGCCGAAGCAGAGGTCCCAACTACAAAGAGGGCACACGTACTTCCAAAGACGAGACTTGAGGACAATTAGCCTATTACAGAAGAAGAATTAACAAAAGTAATGGAAGCTACACATCAGTACACTGAAGGACAAGTGAACCTCTCAGTGCAAGGGCACCACTACCAACACACACACATCAAAATTCGGAACAAAGAAAGAGGTTGACCAAAGTCCATAGATACACGGAATTGGGGTTAACGAACTCAAGTTCATCATCCGGCACAAGAAGAACAAGACACCTCGATGCTAAATGTGGATGTTAAAAGTGATTCAAAGGACGATGGAAAATGGGAAGAACTAAATCAAGTGACGGATGACGTTGGTGTGGAAGGCATGACCATTGAACAAATGCCAGATAGCACAAGCAAGGAAACCACACGAAACATCTCAAGAAAAGGTACATGTGATCAAACTAAACGAAAGTTCTAATATTCAAATCCGAGAGACTCTACTTATGGGAGAGGTCCTACTCAAGAACCCCAAAGAAGAAAAAGTGGAAAATACAGTTGAAGAATTGGAACCCTTTACACCAATAAGGGAGAGAGAGTCCGTCCTCTCTCTCCCCCCTTACATCATTCACCGATAAGGGAGGAAACGGAGATCCACTCTGAAAGACATCATTGGGATATTGCAGAACTAAGTCGGCACAAGCGGGCACTACTGGTGTCCCAACTTACTGAAGATTTTGAAGATCAAGTAGTCAAGGTCATGAAGGAAGCAAAGATTGAAAGCAAAAATTTGGAAGAGGTATTGAAACCTTTCAATGTACCATATGGATTACTTAAAGAACAAACGTGGCAGTATATAAAGTCCACAACAAACAAAGAGCCAGATAGCCACCTCTAGTTTAGCATGCAAACAGTCACCTACACACAAGAGGAATTTGACAAAGTTGATCCTATATGGAGGAGAAAATTTCTGGAGAAGAATCCGACTCTCAGGGTACAATGGGAATCATCACCGTATATACTTCAGGTAAATCCATCTTTTTCTCCAGTAACCAGAAGACGCTCCTGGATGCAATTTTGGGAAGGACAGCACCAGGGAAGCATAAATAATCAGTGGCTCAACTATCCATTACTGCCTAGTCCACCTCGTGATTATCTACCAATCGAAGAATACATGATCAAAACCATCAAATTTTGGATCACTCCATATGCAACTATACTTGATTTAGCTATCAAAATGACTAACAAGATTTTGAGTATGTTACTTACGGTCATCAAAGTATTCCAGTATTCTCAATATACGTTTTTAAACTTCATCAACATTAGTCAGGGATCAGAAGCCCTTATTTTTGATCTATCAACTATACCTAGCAGATTAACGCTCATGCCCATATACTCACGGCTAATGTTTTTGCCAAGTGCTTATATGTAGAATTTTGAAGAGGCGTTCTTCACGGGATTTTTTGAATTAGATTCCGAAATTTTTGTAAAAATGACCTCGAATCTTAATGCACGACTGGTGGCCTACGAATTTAGTCTCTTCGTTGATCATAGACAGGCACCAGATGATGGGGTAAAGTCGATCGAATGGAAAGAAGTAATGCTATATCACGCCAATTTGCTTAATCAGAGAGAGCAGCAAGTCATTCAGACATACTCACGTCGCCACAAAAAGCCTATCGGGGACGACAGAGTTCAGGAGGAGGGATGTGTGGAAGGGGAATCAAGCAAAAAGAGAAGAAGAAGAAGATCAAAGAGTAAAACGGCTCAGTAAAAGAACCGAGTTGACAAAGAAAAAGAACAAATCTCTGCCCAAAGCCTCACAGGCACACGTATCATGCGACAACACCAAAGAACTAAGTCCTGAGGATTGGAATTAAAGAAAGATAACAACCATGACATTTCATGGGAGGTTGCACACAACTTCCTCATCCACCAGGAGCAGGCGGTGAAGCGAAACAAGTTGGAAGGAGAGACAACACACGAAGGACTCTTCATCGGATAAGATAACTAATTGTCTGATGGTCGTAGCTGCCTGCTCGTCCACTGGAAGCATGCGGTGGAAAGAAATGAGTCAAGTCCCAAAGGATAACAAAGAAGATTCAAGAACATGACCTTTAAAGCGTAACGTTGACTTAAAAGAGGTTAGAGGTCAACAAAGTGAGGTGTGTGATATAAAAGAAGTAAACAGGATCCAAGCAATACAACTGGGTCAGATGTGCGAAGAAAAAGACAAATCAGAAGACCAAAAGTTAGAAAGGGGAGAGGCTGAGAAGTTGAAGAGAGTGACTAAGAACAACACATTCTTAGCCACTGATGGCGTGCGTGGTAGCCCGACTCAATACAGCAACCTAGATGTGTGATATAATGAATACCAAGGGGCTTAAAGAAGCAAATGATTAACTTTGGATAAAGTAACAAATTTTCTGACAGTCCTTATTGCTTCTTCGACCACTGGGTGCATGTATTCAGGAGCCATAGACAAGCTGCAAATGAGAAGCAAAGCCTATCAAGGGACGATAGAGACAAAGAGGGAGAGAGTGTTGTAGAGAAAAGAGACACAAAAGAGGAGCCCCAAAATTTTCAAATTAATGGGCATAATTTTCTTCTTCAAAATCCTAGGAAGTTCCCTCAAAGCTATGTAAATGCACTAGAGGAGTCCTCTAGATGCATAAGCCCAACTCATTGTATCATAGTTGTTGTAAAATAGTAGAAGAATAGAGATTAGTCAATAAAGTGCCGGTCACTTGTGTGAAAGGACCGTTTTTAGGGCACATGTATATAAGTCACTTTGTGACTCTTTGTAAGTACTCTTTGCCATTGTGAAGAAGGAGAGCTCCAAAAATTTCGAATTTGCTTCTTTCTTGCAGATTTTCATCTTCTCTATGATCTTTTGTGTGTGTGTGAAGCTTGGAATGTGTATGTAGGACTGTTGTCTACCCCTCCCCATCACTTTTGAGCAATTGTAGTGAGTGTGAGCAAGTATGAGTTGTGGAGTGAGTGTGGGTGTTTCCCGCCATTCATTGTTTCGGCCATAACTTGAAGAGCGATTGTCAGATTTGAGTGAAGATAGCACCAATAGATGCATCTCGTCGAGAGCTTCGAAAGAAACCTACTATTGGCCATATTCAGAGTTCGGAGCTAGGAGAAACATTCGAATTTGTATTTACTATCGTAAGTGGTATCGCGGCAGACGCTTTCAGAGATTAAGTGAGTTGGAGAGGTAGTTTGGTCTTTCCTCATACATTTTAGCTGAAGCACTTCATTGCCCATCATGTGCTCACATGTCATCATACGCTTGGTTAGGTCGGTTCTTCGGATTGATAATTAAGCATTTGTCAATCCACCACTATACGCACTTGTGTGGCAAACAAGATTCAGTCTCTTTGACACAAGTCCCTAAGACCTCGTGAATTAGGTACACAACCACATACCCTGATTTTTTGCATTTTACACAAAACTTGCTTCAATACATCTTTAGATTTTCTTTTACTAGTATTTACCCATTCAAGGTATCCTGCAAATCTGCCTACTTTATGCTCCAATTGCAAAGCCATCTCGATCACAACATCCAATGTCATTCCACCAATGCATGGGATGATCATCACCTATCATAATTATGGATTAAGCCCATTTATAAAAAGTTGTGTTATTATATCATTTGGCGAATCGGCATTTGCCTGTAGTAACTGTCTGAGATGAGTGTGGAAGATGGTGGCATATTCCTACACTCCTTGATTCATTTTCTATCTCTTGTTCTGTAAGAAATCAAAGATTTTGGCAGCATTCTTATTTAGTCAAAAGCGTTGCAAAAAAGCATTCGGAACATCATCATAATATCAGAGATGATTAAGATCAAACTATCAACCATTGCACTGCTTCATTAATAAGTGTGGATTGGAAAACTATGGCTTTGTTCAGCATCATCTGGATAATCCAATACACTGTAGTTAATTTCGAATGTTCGGGCATGAGCATCGAGGTCATCTCCTAGAAATCCTCCAAACTTAGCATATCTTATGCTTGTTGGAAATTGCTTTCTTTGTCCTCCCTATTGTCTGTTCTGTTGACCACCTTGTAATTCTTCCATTGCCTTAGGACTGAAGTATTCGTGTGCATCCACCACTTTGTCAGAATTAGAGGTAGTTGGTGAAGCTTGATTTGTAACTATGGGTAAGCCTTGTGGAAGTTGGAAATTGAGTGCTTGAATAGTTCTAAATCTTGTGTTGGAGACACTTTCCTAGTATTCCAAAATAGGGGGAATTGTGCAAGATGCCATTCAATTGGCATTCTCCAACCTTCTCTAATAGTAACGAGCTTCAAGACTGGCTTGTCTGCAATTTTTGTGATATCTACCACAACTTTTGATGTAGATTCAGTGTGCACAAAATGCGTCGCTTGTGTGCCTTTTCGTTCACAATTGGATCCTTGACATCAATTGAAACATCGTTAACAATTGGAATTTTACTGGATACCAAACTTCATTGGACTCGGAGGTGCTATCAGAAAATGGGATTTCACCGAATGCCACTGACGATTTCTTCGATTCCTGTAGACCAAAAACAAGGAAGTATTACAGCGTTGCACTTCCACTTATTGCACTCTTTCCTTCTAAGGTGGTGCCTCCTTCACTATCTTTATGCTGTGGGGGTCCCCAACGTGCTATTTACTTGAATGGGGTGGCTTTCACTTCTATACTTTGGATACCTCTCATTGGAACGCGTTACCAACATGTTGACTAGAACCACTCCCCAACAGAATTGCCAATGTTAACCTATGTTTATGTCCAATCTGGTGAAGGAACAAGATAGGTTGACATGGTTCTTGGGGTGGCAGAATCCAATGATAACTAGATCCCTGTATTTCTCCCAAATTACTCCACCAAAAGAACTTAGCAACTTATGAAACATAGTAATTACTTTCTACGTTAACTTCACCAAATTACAGATCGAACAGAGTGTCAGATTTCATCACTCACAAAATTACTATCACTCGCTGTTATCACCACATAAACAATTAACTTACTACACTACACCAAATAGAACTAAGTTGACACAACATAATTTGATAAAATGTCTTTCTTTGCATAACAGACTAGATAGTCCGACAGATCCGGTACTTGTCTTCCTGACGGATGTGTGCACACACAAGATAGATCAATGTTTATTAATTTTGAAGGGTTACATCCCGACATCTACCTCTTCGGCGAGATGTTTCAGGGTATTAGTATTTACAAAGGTGTCCGATGGCTAACAATAGCTCGTGCAAGGTAGTGCATTCTTTGACGGAAGGAACTTACTTTGGAAATAGTCATACTTGTCACATCGATAACACACGAAATGTCTCCTTGGTTGGTTGCACATTCCACTAGCTACAACATTGGAGTGGTTCTCAATCCAAGGGGCAGAAGTAGAGTGGAATAGTGGGGCACATAGGGCTTGCCAAGAATGGAAGTTTATGGTATAGGTGCAACTTTTCCTCATTATGTCGTCATTTGAGGGGTCAGAAATCTTGGTAGTAGCATTCCTTTGGCTCATGCCGGAGTTTCTGATCGAACTAACAAGTTACCTTGGTGGGGCATTCTGCATGTGTGTTTTCTTGTTTGTTACACATAGTAGACAAGAGAGTGGCCCTCATAGCTCATCTAAGGCATATATTGTGGAATTCCTTGACCTGAAGTCCACAAATAATTCTTCATTCAAAGCTTCCCATGTGAAGAAGTGAATGTCCTCGAATTGGCTGAACCATTTGTCTACCAATCCATTTAAGATTGTAGGGAAGAGGAACAAAAGGGCATCTGTTCTTCCTTCTTGCATAATGCTAGAAATCTCCTTAAATGATCATAAGGATCTTCAATTATAGCTCCCCTAAATGTAGGAAAGTTGTTGATTCGAGATAGTAAGAAAGCCACATCACCTTCTCTGTTGTTTTGGTCTTTCGAAGTCTCCCTAGGTCAACATCCAACATCCCATTAGGTGTGCCAAAAATTGTAGGTCAAATTGGAGGGGTTGACTGATAGGGAGAATGAGAAAGGGCTTGAACAGTGTGAATACTATGCCGTCAAGTACATAGGAGAGAGATTCACTCACATGCTAGATTCACTCTGAGATTGTCGGGAAGATTCAATCACATGCCATTTAAGATTGTAGGGAAGAGGGACAAAAAGACATCTGTTCTTCCCTCTTGCATAATGCTAGAAATCTCCTTAAATGATCATAAGGATCATCAATTACAGCTCCCCTAAATGTACGAAAGTTGTTGATCCGAGATAGTAAGAAAGCCATATCCCCTTCTCTGTTGTTGTGGTCTTTCGAAGTCTCCCTAAGTTAACATCCAAGATCCCATCAGGTGTGCCAAAAATTGTAGGTCAAATTGGAGGGTTGACTCATAGGGAGAATAAGAAATGGCTTGAACAGTGTGACAACTATGCCTTCAAGTACACAAGAGAAAGATTCACTCGCATGCTAGATTCACTATGAGAACCCACACTCTAGATTCACTTTGACAATCTGTGCAAGTGCAAGTACAGAGCCAAGTGCTGCAAAAGTACAGAACAAAGTTCAACTATATAAATCCCTCTTATAGGATAAATGTAATGTGTCAAAAATTCCCTTAAAAGTTAGCTGAATGAAATGCTATAAATTTATAACAATCAACAATAGAGAAGGAAATGTAGGTGGAAGACAATACAAAGGGATGAAGCCAAGTACAACAAGGATACAATAGGGGGGATGAAACAAAGAATTCAATATAGGGGGAGACAAGTACAGAGGCAGGTGAAGCTAAGTGTGACAATAAGATATGCAGATAAGATAATAACTTGGAGTGTGCAAGAATTAAGTGCCACGATCCTTCCGTGATGGGCATGCCTACTACACCTTCTTGAGTATCCATCCTTAGGTAGCTTGACCAATGCTTCACCAGATGGTCCTTTCACTAGAACCCTCAGCCCTACCAAAGGATGATGAAGATCAATAGCAAGGGGAAGTATAGGCGAGCACATATGTGTATATGTAAGAGTCAATCTGTATGACTATTAGTCTATTAGTCTATATTTGTCTCTTACAAAGTTCCCCTTTCTAAAGGATCCATCATCTTGGCTTGCATGCCACGCCTTGTCCTTCCATGATGACACTTTGGGAATATGCCTTCTAGGGATCTTATCTGCATGCAAACTTGGGAAACGAGAGTGGAGAATCTATTTGAGTCCATGAGGGAAGGATGAAGAGTAACTTTCATGAGTGGTTGAAGATTACATGGGATATGCCTTTGGGGAAGCATGCACTTGCACAAATAAAGATTAGAGATTTTTGATATGAGAGAGAGAGAGAGAGAGAGAGAGAGAGAGAGAGAGAGAGAGAGAGAGAGAGAGAGAGAGAGAGAGAGAGAGAGAGAGAGAGAGAGGGAGGGAGGGAGGGAGGGAGGGAGGGAGGGAGAGGGAGAGAGAGAGAGAGAGAGAGAGAGAGAGAGAGAGAGAGAGAGAGAGAGAGAGAGAGAGAGAGAGAGAGAGAGAGAGAGAGAGAGAGAGAGAGAGAGAGAGAGAGAGAGAGAGGGGAGGGAGGGAGGGAGGTGGGAAGGGAGGGAGGGAGAGAGAGAGAGAGAGAGAAAGAGAGAGAGAGAGAGAGAGAGAGAGAGAGAGAGAGAGAGAGAGAGAGAGAGAGAGAGAGAGAGAGAGAGAGAGAGAGAGAGAGAGAGAGAGAGAGAGAGGAGAGAGAGAGAGAGAGAGGGAGGAAGGGAGGAAGGGAGGGAGGGAGGGAGGGAAGGGGGGGAGGCGGGAAAGGGAGGGAGGGAGGGTGGTGTCGGGAAGGAAGTAGGTGAATGGGAAGAGCCAGCGCGGGGTTGGATCAGGCCGCTGGTGTGTGCCGTTCCCACGTCCGATGAGCGGCGTTTGTGCACTGGGAACCTCCCCTCTCTTTGGTGTGGCGATCCTCGTAAGGCCCCTACTCTCTCGGAAGAGACGAGCGAATGCGTGTACACGTAAGACTGTAGGCATCGGGAACGAAACAATCTAGATACAACAATAAAATATGGAAATCGCCGGATCGGTGTGCAGACAAGCTCAATGATATAATGTAAATGCCATTGAAGTCGTCCAATAAAATCTGAGTGATACAATGATGCCCGCTACAGTGCGGGTCGGTGATACAAAAATCCGCTACAGTGCAGAATGGTGATACTATATGCCACCACTATAGTGAGGATCGGCCAAATTATATAACGTAGGCCTCTCGCTACAGTGGAAAAAGGCACCCACGGGACTCGGCTTCAGTCCTTGCGGTCCAAGCTTTACTTCCCTTTGGTCTTCAGTCCTTACTTCAACACTTATCTTTACTTCATAAATCCAACAGTAACCTCCAATCACGCAATAATCTGGAAAGAAGTTCCATACAGGAGATCCACGGGGTGGGGTATAATTCTTCACTTTAGTCTTCGAACTCTTCAACTTTACTTCATATAATCTGGAAAGAAGTTCCACAAAATATCAACGAGGGTATATAGCTCCTTCACTTCGGATCTTCAAATCTTTTCTTTAGCTCATATAAGCCTCCAACATCAACACCTCGAGAGGCGATCCATAAATGAGATCCACGGGGTGTACTCTTTACTTCGGGGTTCAAAAACTTTTCTTCACTTTATATAATCTCTGAAATCATCAACCGCAACCTAGACCTGGAGAGGCGATCCACAAATGAGATCCACGGGATGGGGTCGGGGAATAAAATCATGTTAGTATATCTTGAAAAAAATGAAACATACTTGAAAAGTCATTCACACATTAAAACTCATAACAAAACACACTATACTTTTGATTTGTTTCTTTTTCTCTTTGAAGTTGTATGACATTCATGCACATAGATATATCGGGAAAAAACATATGCATGGTCACAAACAATCCTTTCTCTTCCCTCCTTTTTTCTTCTCTTCCTCTCTTCCTTCCTCTCTTTTCCTCTTCTCTTTTCTTCCCTCCATCTTCTCTTCCGCTCTTTCTTCTTTTCACATTTGTTTGTGTGAAAATCCTCTCTGCTTCATTATTTCCATTCGACCATTATATCATGATCACACTTCTTGCCAGAAAACATGCAAATGCTTCTTATCTAATCTAATCTTAAGGTGTTTATTTGGTAATGCAAAGATGGTTAATATGATTTCAATGACTTCGTTATGCTTTACAATCTATATGTGTGTGAACAATAAATTGGCTACCATGCATATTTTCCCTTAGCTCATCGAGACAATCTTCGAGTGTTTTGAGTATTAAGCTTTCAATCAAGTAGGTGAAAGAATGTGTGCTATCACCTTCTTCAAAACATCCACTATAGAAGTTTCCATTAGTATTGACGGATGTGTGAATCCATCTGCCATCACATAGGAACCTCCAACCAACCTTAAATTCATCAAATAGGAACTTTGTCATGGAAACATGGAGGAGCTTAAACAAACATTCAAATCTAAAGCCAATCGCTTCAAATCTTAAACTTGGCATTTATATGATTAGTGTAACAAATGCGCACATATTTTAGCACCATTGTCCTTGGCTTTCCATCCTTTCTCTCTCCTTCTGCCGACTCCCCTTCTCTCTCTCTCTCCACGTAACGTTCACGCCGCCGATTCTCTCCGCAGCTCTCTCTCTCTCTCTCGTTCGTATACTGATGGGCGCAGCCAGATGGGTTGCCTCTGTCTCTTTCTGCGGGTTCTCCGCCCATCAGCCGAGTTTGAACTCTCTCTCTCTGCATATGTCTACGGGTGCAACATCAGCCGAGTTTGAAGTCTCTCTCTCCAGTCATCAGCATTGTCGCCGACTTTGTCCACGCGCGAGTAGCAGCCATCATCCTAGCAATCTCTCTCTCTCTCTCTCTCTCTCTCTCTCTCTCTTTTTACGACGCCCTGTGCGTTATCAGGATCCTTCTCTCCTCTGCATTCTGGTGCGCCGCCAGAGCAGCTCAGCTCTCTCTCTCTCTCTCTCTCTCTCCACAATACTCCTCCACCCACCACGACAGTGAACCGTCTCTCTCTATATCTTCTGCGATGCACCGCCATCCACTGTCTGCGAGTTTAGCCGAGATTTTCTCTGGCCTCTGTCTATCTCCCTCTCTCTAATCACCAAATTGACCCGCGTGGGTCCTTCTGCCGCCATATCTCTCTCCGGTGTCTCTCCACGTGCTCTCTAGCACTGTCAACGATAGCACGCCGATAATCTCTCTGTCTGTGCCAACAATAGCCTTCTTCTACCCTGATCTAAACTATAGCCACCGATCCGCGCACAGTGCTGACGACCCCCTCTTGTCTTACACTACTCTACTTTTTATTTCCTCAAGCTCTGAGTAGTGGAATCCTCAGGGCTGCCCTTTCGAGCGCTCTCTTCGTGATTCATCTTCAGGAATTTCGCCCCCATACTGTTCATGTTACTCATCCATTCCTCACCAATACTAATGCTCACTAAAGAGAAAATGTCAAGACTACAATTGCAATGTCACCTTCGCATACATTACGCAGAGATCTTCATCATAGTATAGGGTAAAATGGCATTTCAAGCTCATTGTTTCATGCCTTGACATAAGGAAACTATGAGGCACAGAGCAACGTGAGTCACTGAGAGTCTCTCTCTCCAACGATATACTACCATAAAATATGAGCAAGAAGATAAACACAAACAAAAATAGACAAGAAGCATACCTGGAAAGAAGTTCCACAGAAATATCCACGGGGAGAAACAAATGAGGCTTGGCCTCCTATTTATAGGTTCTCTCCCCTTCTCCCCTTGGGACTATTCTCTAGAAGCTTCTAACCTCTTTACTCAACTTTCTAATTTCAGAAACATCTTTACTTTTGCTATTTTGAAAAAATTCTCTCTTATTTCTATTTTTGATTTTTCTCTTTTTATTTTTCCAATTTTCTTCTTTCTATTTTTGAGTCTTTTTCTTTTTCTCTTTTTATTTTTCTTAAACTAAGGTTTGCTGTCATACCTATGTACAAATTAAATCAAATTCAAAGATTAGACTTATGATAAATAGGATTACTAAGGTTCTATTCTAGAGTTTTCATGGGATGAAAGTTAGCTATTTATACACAGAGTTCTAATGTTCATATTTAACGTGGTTTCGCATTTCACAGTCAATCAAATCAGCCAGAACACACACAATTTATGCCCCTTTCTTGATCAAAACATCACACAAAACCCATAAATCAATGAACTTTGAAAAAAATCAATGCACACTTCCCTGAGGGATTTCATCCTGACATTTGCCCCCACTAAACTTGCATATCGTCCCCATGGGCTAACCTACAAAATTCAACAGGAGCGTTTGAAGGTTCTTTTGAAACACTTTGTACTTTTTATGTTTTTTTTTTCAAAATTCAAAGCGTGATCTCATGCACTTCATGCAACTTTATAAAGATTACTACAAATTTTGGAAAATTAAGTAGATTCAAGCTTCACAACCATCATACTATGTTTTTGCTTCTGTAATCGGATAAGTAATCATGTGAATAAGCCGTTGGCTTTCTAGATCTTCTGTTTGTTCAACTGGTTCAGATCCAACAACTCATCCTAAGTACTAGCATATACTAAGTTTTTACTAACTCAGTTTGTAGATTATATCTCGATTCCCACTATTTATCTCCTATTGTCCAACTCTCTCTTTCTTTTCCTTTTTCGTTTTTCTTTTTCTTTTTCTTTTTCTTTTCTTTTATTTTTCACTTCATCTCAGCTTAGCATTTTTCTTTTTACGTTTAATTTCACAAATCGGCCTATGTCGAAATCGGGTGCAATTCATGGACTTGTCCACCCGGCCAAGTTTATCCTACTTGTTTGGCGACCCGACATAGCGCACGACATACACAATGTCATCCCTACATGAAATCGATGTTAGTTCGTGGCTCTGACCACCCGACCAGAGTATCTCCAGCCGCCTACCAACCCATGCAGGCGCATGACAACAAATAGGTCAGGCCTACGACAAAACTAGCTACAACTCGTGGCCTTGATCACCCGACCAAGTTGGTTCCACCTGCCTACTAGCCCATCGTAGCATGCTAACAACATGCACACACATATAAGCTGGTTTGAGTATGAAGGTATTTCATGAATCATGATCCATATGGAGGTAAGATCTTGCAAGAGACAAATAGTAGGACCCAAAGATTCCCACTTACCAAGTGTTCAAATCAATCATCATATACATGCACTCAGTCTAAGCATGCCATCACATTCCCAAGCTTTCACTCCCAAAAGTCTCTATTTCGCTAACGGATTCCATTCACATAATTCCTAGTTGTTCATGCTTCATGCAAACCCATAATAGATATTTGCTATATTCATTCTACATGATTTTCTTAAATTCATACATATCTTTATCACACACAACAATGCAATGCATATGCTCTTTTTCAAAAAGAAAACAGATTTCAAATAAAAAATATTTCACCTGATCATTCGATTCATCTTCATCATTGATCGATCCAACTTTCTTCAACTTCATGATCTATCATTCTTCATCAGCATCAACCTCAGTATCATCAGTACCCTCCAGCATCATCACCATCATAATCATGATCAACCATCATCATTCATCAATCATCACTAATCATTAATCATCATCATTACCCATTATCATTCATCCATATCATAATCAATCCTCATCATCCAATAACTCTTGATCATTCCCATATATTTTTGTTATGATTCTTCTTCAATCATCCTTCAATATTTGCAAATATCTCTTGAAAAGTAGGATTTCTACTTCTCTTACTATTTTTCAGACTCTTAGAAGACTTTGAAGTCGCCTTTACATTCCCCTCAATTTGCTTGATAATATCATCGAGAAACTGTTTATCTACTTTGTTAACTCGTTTGTCAGATTCTATATCTTCTTGAGTTTCTTTTTTACTCTTCTCTTGTTCAATTTGTTTGTCAAAGTTTGGAATTGTAATTTTGCCAACTTTCTCTTGATCAAATAGATTCTCATTAGTCAAAAATTTTGGATCAAATGAAACATATACATCCTAGAGTTTCTTTGATTTCTCTTGCATTTCTCTATCAGATTCTCTTTTATGATCTATTTCCATTTGTTCTCTTAATATCTGCTCAATATTTTGTTTTTCAACCTTTATGTGTGTACTTTTAGTTTCTTCCATAGGTTTCTCTTGACTCTCAATAAATAGCATTCTCGTTTGCTCATCATATCTATTATCTTCATGAGTCTTTGGTTTCCATATCTTTTGAAATGATTTAGATCTAGTTCTAGTCTCTTCAAAATATTCCTTCATCCCACCTTTTACTACATTCAAATGCAAAGGTATCTCCTCTTGATATTTACAAAGTTTTCCTTGATGCTCACTTACAAATCTATGTCTGCATGCACTCTCATATGCTAGACAATCCCAGAACATATGTTCAAACTGATCGCACCTAAAACATCGTATAGGTCTCTTCTCAGCCCAAGTTGATTTCCTAGGCATCACTCTAGGCATGGATCTTCTAAGATTAATGACTGTTTGTGTGCAGATATGCTTTGAACTTTTATCTCATGTTCATGGTCACACTTCAATGTTTGTAGGTCCTTAACTTGTTTGGTCAACAATTCAATCTTGTTTTTCAATTCAGAAATCTCTGAATCCATCTCATTTTTTACGTCTTTAATACTTATGCCCATTAACTGAATAGTGTAAAATATTGCATTTATCATTTGCATTAGGTTCATGACGATACCAGACTTTGATTTTATAGATTCACTCATATTAATTTCCATTTCCCTAAATCACTCTTCATATTTTCTAAACTGTTCTTCAATCATTTTATTCATTTTAGTGTGGGGACGGAAGCAGGTGATGGGAAGAGCCGACACGGGTTTGGATCAGGTCCCTGGTGTAGCCGTTCCCACGTCCGGTGAGCAGCATCTACGTGCTGGGCACCACACCCTCTCTTTGGTATGGCGATAGTCATAAGGCTCCTGCTTCCTCGGAAGAGACGAGCAAACATGCGTACACGTGAGACCGTAGGTGTCAGGAGCGAGAAAAATCCAGATACAGCAATAAAACATGGAAGTCACCGAATCGATGTGCAGATAAAGCTCAATAATAGAATGTAAAAGCAACTGAAGTTATCCAATAAAATCTCACTGATACAAAGATTCCTGCTACAATGCGGATCGGTGATACAACAAAACCGCTATAGTGCGGAATGGTGATACAATATGCCACCGCTACAGTGCGGATCAACCAAATATAAGGTAGGCCTCCTGCTACAGTGCGAGAAGGTGCCCACGGGATTCGGGTTCGGTCTTTGCAGTCCAAGCTTTCCTTTTCTTCGATCTTCGGTCCAAGCTTTACTTCAAGTCTTCTTTTTACTTCATAAAACCACAGTAGCCTCCAATCACGCAGTAACCTGGAAAGAAGTTCCGCAAGGACAATCCATGGGGTGGGGTTAAAAACATGTTAGTACATGTTGAAAAGAATGAAACATACTTGGAAAGTCATTAGCACATTAAAACTCATAATAAAAGCACACTATACTTTTGATTTGTTTCTTTTTCTCTTTGAAATTGTATGGCATTCATGCACATAGACATATGGGGAAAAAACATATGCATGGTCACAAACACTCCTCTTCCCTCCTTCCTTCTTCTTTTCCTCTCTTCCTTCCTCTCTTTTCTCTTCTCTTTTCTTCCCTCCATCTTCTCTTCCCCTCTTCTCTTTTATTCCCTCCATCTTCTCTTCCCCTCTTCTCTTTTCTTCCCTCCAGTCTACGGTGCTGCCATCGCATTTCTCTCTCTCTCTCTCTCTCCCGATATCTTCTCTACAACACCATTTTCTTGTGACTGTCTCTCTCTCTCTCTCTCTCTGTGGTGCGACTGCTACCAGTAGGTCTCTACGGTCTACGTTCTCGGCTTCTCTCTTCCGAATCACCTGTGCAGTGCCCACTGGCGCTCTCTTTCTCTCCCCAATTCTATCTGTGTATCAAGCTCTGACAGAGTCTCTCCCGACCAAAATCTCTCTCTCTCTCTCTCTTTCTACCAGACTCTCCTATGTCGTGCATCAATAGAGGCATCGACCCCCCATTTCTCTCTCCTTGTCTGACACGCAGCATGGCAATTCTCTCTCTCTCTCTCTATGTTTTTTAGTGCTAACATTGGCAACCTCTTCTTAATTTTCCAGCCCCAAAAAATAAATGCAAGAAAACTTAATCTCAAACAAACAAACAGAGAGGTTAGAGTCTTAATCAAAAGCACTCGATGTGATTAAGGCTTAACTACAAGCTAATCATGATAGTTACGTAATCTTCCATTTCAAATGATAAAGAAATTCTGAGAGTATCATGGAAACATTCTCCATTAGAACAGAATTAAGCCAAGTTGTCACATGCAATATTAATTACCTCCCTGATGATCTCTAGCAACATTTTGACTTCTCTTCCTAGATGCACTACTGTAATGTATGAACAAGAAGATAAAACATGAATGAATAGAAAGAGACAAGGATCATACTTGGAGGGAAGATCCAGAGAAATGTCCACGGGGAGAAACAAATGAGGCTTGGTCCCCTATTTATAGGTCCCTCCCCCTCCCCTTGGGACTATTCTCTAGAAGCTTCTAACCTCCTTAGTCAACTTTCTAATTCCAGAATCATCTTGCATGATCATTTTCTATTTTGGAAAAATCACACCCCTTATTTCTATTTTTGATTTTTCTTCTTTTTATTTTTCTATTTTTCTTCTTTCTATTTGGATATTTTTGTTTTTCTCTTTTTATTTTTCATAAACTAAGGTTTGCTTTCATACCTATATACAAATTAAATCAAATTCAAAGATTAGAATTATGATAAATGGGATTACTAAAGTTCAATCCTAGGGTTTTCATGGGGTAAAAGTTAGCTATTTACACACAGAGTTCTAATGTTCATGCTTAACATGGTTCCACATCTCACAATCAATCAAATCGGCCAGATCATGCACAAATTATACCCCTTTCTTACTCAAAACATCACACAAAACTCATAAAATCAATGAACTTTGAAAAAAATCATGCACATTTCCCTGAGGGATTTCATCCCGACAGCGGGGGAGGGGGGGAGGAGGGAGGGAGGGGGGAGGGAGGGAGGGAAGGAGGGAAGGGAGGGTGGAGGGGGGGACGGGAAAGAGGGGGAGGGAGGGAGGGCGGGGGGGAGGGAGGGAGGGAAGGAGGGAAGGAAGGGGGGAGGGAGGCAAGGAGGGAGGGAAGGGCGGGGAGGGAGGGAGGGAGGGAGAGAGGGAGAGAGAGAGAGAGAGAGAGAGAGAGAGAGAGAGAGAGAGAGAGAGAGAGAGAGAGAGAGAGAGAGAGAGAGAGAGAGAGAGAGAGAGAGAGAGAGAGAGAGAGAGAGAGAGAGAGAGAGAGAGAGAGAGAGAGAGAGAGAGAGAGAGAGAGAGAGAGAGAGAGAGAGAGAGAGAGAGAGAGAGAGAGAGAGAGAGAGAGAGAGAGAGAGAGAGAGAGAGATCCATGTTGAAAGAGGAATTGAGGAGGAGAAAAGTGCATGCCACATGTTATTAGGGAAGGTAGTTTGGAATCTAGGTCACTTGGCACACCAAGAAGGCTCATACGCTTACGTACTTCATGTCATGGACACAAAGGAATCCATGTTGAGACTTAGATTTCAGATGTTTTTCTATATGTCATGATTATTTCAAAACTTGGAGAAGCTAATATCACCATCACATCTGAGACATGACAAAAACACTAAGATCGACTGTCTACTTGCTTGATTTTGATATCAAGAGGTGCTCTTTTGGATTGCTGATATAATCTATGACATCATCAATTTGTAACTATCCTTGAACACCTTTATGAGGAGGGCTTGACCACCTACATTGTGAGTCTTGCCAATACTAGTCTTGGGAGCTCAAGGATTCACGATCTCGAAATAAGTACTGTCGAAGTTCTTGTTCCGATTCTAGTGTTATTCTTTGTTCTAGTCTTGTTTAGTCTAGTATTGTGAATAATCCATCTTGTCCTCTTATAATCTCATAGTACGAGATCTTGTTCAGTTCTTTCTTGTACATATTCCATCTCCCTCAAGGGAGTTCTTGTAATCCATATATATTGTTTCATACCTATGATCCTGGGTTATGGATTCTTTTGTACCTTGTCTTGTCCATATTCCTTGTATCAATTACATATTCTTGTATTATTCGTGAAGAGATGGATTTGAACTTGGAGAAGATGAAGTGGTGCTGCAAAAACTTTGCACTACACCAGCCAAATGAAATCCAGAGATATGTGGTGGGCCCTTTTAGCTTTCCAAAGGATGTATTAGACACCCTATGTACCTTGGAAGATCACTCTCAAAAAGACGAATCAAAACAGATAAGTTGGAGTAGATTCAAGAACAAAAAACTTGCTATTTTTGTTCATATACCTATCCAATGTTTTGAACAATTCTTTGGCCACAACAACAATTGACTTAATTCCTTTTGGGAAACTCTCATTAACTTAGTAGTCTAACAATCATGAGTGATTTCATAAAAGATGATGGACTACATAAAGAGAAAAGTGTTTAGCAAGTTATAGCACCATCTCGATTTTCATAGGCTGTAGTAGTACTCAGACCCATGAGCAGAGAAATGTTAATATCTTGAGATTCCAAGATGCAATGGTTATGAAATTTTGTAAGAACATACTAGACAATATTCTAATTCTATCAAGATTTTAAGCATTGAAAATGCTGAACTACTCACTAAGAACAAGCTCTAAGAAAATGACCATTCTGATGGAGTGCTGATAGAGAAGTAAAGAATGAAGAGATATAGTCGACTTCAAATTAACATATCTCACGATTGAAAAACCCAATTGGAATGAGAATTTGTATGTGTAAATTAGTTTTAAATAGAAAACTTTACCAACTTAAATCACAGAAAATGTTGCACCAAGACTAGAGAAATCATCTCTGCAAGCTGGCTGAGAAAACTGAGAGATATGGCAGTGAATAGTCCACTTGCACAAGCATGAAGATATGGACACAAATGATCATGAAAATGAATGTATATTGATTGTAAAGAACAATGGACTTATTGGTTCATATGTGTGCCTTGAAACCACACTCTGATATGGCATGAAGCCCTGCAAATGGAGATCTAAAACCGCAACTAAATGGCGATGTATATATAGTGATCTTTGGAGCCAAGATTTAAATTTGAATCTTGATCACCTAAAAAAAATCTCCTATCTTTTAGTGATTGATTGATTCTCCAACCACTTCAATCACAAATCCGTGGCTTCTCTTTCCTTTTTTCATCAAGTGGACTCAACCACTTTAGATGATTTCACTTTTACATCAAGTGAAGGCTTCAAATTACAAGAGATAGTTCACAAGTGAACTCGTACATTGTCTTCACTTTAAAACTTCTCCTATGACCTTGTGAGACTCAAGCCAATACTTAGGCTTGTCATAGACTTGCTCCAATAGCCCCCCCTCAAGCCAAGTATGCTTGAGGTCTGCAATCTTCAAGAATTACCTACAACCCAATTATAGCCTTGAATTCACAAAGCTTTGCACTATCCAATGCTTTGGTTAGAATATCTGCACATTGTTGATGAGTGGACACATAAGTTAACTGAATTTCCTTGCTCACAATCTTCTCTCTTACATAGTGATAATGTACTTCAATATGTTTGGTCCTTGCATGAAAAATTGGATTGGCAGCCAAGTGAATGGAGCTCATCTTGTCACCAAAAATAGTTAGAATTCTAATCTTCAACCCAAGATCAGTGAATAGTGTCTTCATGCACATTGCTTCTCGAGTAGCTATGGCAAGACCTCTGTATTCAACTTCAGTAGAAGAGAGAGCGATTGTGGGTTGCTTCTTGGATGACCATGAGACAAGTTTTGAACCTACAAAGGTAAGATATCAGGAGGTGCTCCTCCTGTCTTCCTTGGAGCCAACCCAATCTGCATTAGAGAACAATTTCAAACTTAAATCAAATACATACGGGTAGTATAACCCTTCATTCATGGTCCCTTTGAGATATCTGAGTATCCTTTTGGCATCCTCCATGTGAGGTTTCCTAGGTGTGTGCATGAATTGACTTAGCACACTCACACTATAACATGTATCTACCCTTGTCAATGTGGCATAGTTCAAGCTACCCACAAGGCTTTGATAACTTGTCACATCTTCTATGATATTCATCTTCATGTGAGCTCAATTTATGATTAACCTCCGTTGGAGTACATGCAATCCTGCAATCTTGCATCTTGAATTTTGCCAACATGTCGTTAATTTACTTTCTTTGAGTGAGAAACAAACCATGATCTTTGTAGACAACTTCCAATCCTAGGAAGTAGGTAAGTGAACCCAAATCACTTATCTTGAATTCTTCTCTCATATGTTCTTTGATTCTCTTCATGACATCTGTATCATTTCCTTTAAGTATAATATCATCTACACACAAACACACACAAATAGATGACTTCAAAATTACTCCTTTTGATGAGTAGTGAAGGATCTGCCCTGCTAGGTTGAAATCCTTTGTCATGCAAGAATGAGACAAGCCTTTGATTCCAAGCCCTTGGGGCTTTTTTGAGTCCATATAAAGCTTTATTAAGTTTACACACATAATTAGGATATATGTGACTCTCAAAATGAGGTGCTTGTGCCATGTATACCACTTCTGTTATCCATCCATTAAGAAATGCATTTTTTACATCCAATTGAAGTATCTTCCAATTCTTGGAAGATGCAATACTAAGAAGGACCCTAATTGTAGGCATCTTTACCATAGGAGAGAAGCTCTCCTCATAATCAATTCCCTAAGTTTGTGCAAAGCCTTTTACCACAAGCCTTGCCTTATACTTGTTAATGGAGCCATCTGAGTTCTTCTTCAGTTTGTAGATCCATCTTGAGCCGATCACTTTCATTGATGGAGACTTGGGAACCAACTCCCAAGTGTTATTCTCCTCAAGAGCTTCAATTTCTTCTTCCATTGCATGCCTCCACTCTGATTTCTTCTTTGCTTCCTCAATGTTGAAGGTTCCTCTTGATTTATGTCATGTGCTAGATAGATTGAATGTTTAGTGACTAGAGAAGTATCAAACCCATACCTTTTTAGTTTTCTTTTCTCCCTCATGGACCTTCTTAGGCCATGATGTGATGATTCTGCCTCTTGCCCAAGTTCTTGTATTTTTGCTTTACCTTTAGACTTCCATGTTTTGAGTTTCTCATACTCAGTTGCATCATCATCATCTGAGGTATCCTGCTCTTCAATTTTAGGAGGATTATCCTTAACAAGTTTTGGAAAATATTCTTCAAGATCATAAGGTAAGCTCACCTTTCTACATGAATCTTCATATTGAGAACTATTCTCATCAAATACTACATCTCTACTCACCGAGAATCCTTTGGTTGTTGGGTGGTATAATCTGTAGCCTTTTTGATTGTTGTCATATCCAATGAATACACACCTTTCTCCTTTTTTCTGCCACTTCATTTTGCTCACAAGTGTACCTGGTGGTGATCTCTCTTTTGATTCCTCTTTCTTGAAGAAAGGAGTCAAATTCATGGGAGAAGTACTCTCCCCGTCCAGCTGACCTTAGCCTTTTTAATGTCTTTCCTATTTGATTCTCCACAAGAGCTATATATCTTTTGAAGCATGAAAAGACTTCATCTTTGTGTTTCATAAAATATAATATAGTCCATCTACTGCAATCATCAATGGAGGAGACATAATACCTTGATCCAAATATTGAAGCATCCTTGCTAGGTCCCCATACATCTGTATGAACCAAATCCAAGAGATGTCCATGCATATATCTTTTCTTCATGAAGGGTAACCTGTGAGACTTTCAAAATTGACATGCATTGCATTTATAAATCATATGTTGCTTTGACAAATTAGGAAGTCCAAGTACACTTTGGTCTCTTCATATCTGCTTTAGTGATCTTTCACCAATATGTGCTAACCTTTTGTGCCATACTTCCAATTCTATGAGTGTCTGACTACGATAATTAAAGAGAGCAATGTTTCTAGTGTCTTGTAATTCAAATGTGAACAATATACCTATCTTTTCACCTTTTCCAATTCTCCTAAATCCTTGGCTTGGATCCTCAACAAATGCTCCTCCTCTTGTGAACCCGACTTGCAACCCTTTCTCTACTATCTGCCCAACACTTATCAAATTCTTTGTAATGGTAGGGACATAAAGTAACTTACTGAGTAGGTTGATGTTTCCATTAGGTTGTTTGACATTTCCTATTTTCTCCACAAGGTGTCTTGTATCATCTCCTATTCGAAGCTCATGCTTGTTCCTTGGATCTTCTAAATATGATAGGAGGGCCACATTTCCTGTCACATGATTGGAACAACCTGAATCTATGTAGAAAACATGCTCATCAGATTTATCTTGTGGCATGACCATATTCATGATTAGCAATGAGTCCTCTTGATTTGAGTCTTCTGTGTAGTTATTGAAGTCTCTTCTTCCCCTATTGCCTCCTTGATAGTTTGAATGGTTGTAATTGTTGTGGTTGCCATGGTAATTGTTGAACCTTCCTCTTGAGTAGCCATAACTTTCTCTATTGTAGCCTCTGCCTCTTTGATTCTTGGAATTCCTAAAGCAATTTTCAGTTGTATGACTAGTTAATCCACAACTAGAGCATGAATTAGAGTCTTGGGATTTCCCCTTGCCTTGCCGTCCTCCTCTGCCTCTACCTCTACCATGTCTTCCTCTACCTGCATAGTTAGCATGATGTGTACCTACTTCATCATCCACTTTCTTTCCTCTACCTTTGTTTTCTTTGGACTTTCCTTTATCAGTATACAAGGCATAAGATTGATTACCTTTGGAGCTTTCTCCATTCTTGATAAGCTTGGCCTCTTGAGTAAGTAGTTGTCCTATGAGTGGATTTAAATCTGGTACATGCAAATCCATGTATAGATTCATATCTGTGGTGAATGCTTCCCACTTGCCATCTGCCTTCAAGCCATTGATGACCTGCCTTACAATTTTCTCTTCCTCTATTACCTCTCCAATGCTTCCCAATCGATGTGATATGTCCTTGAGCTTTGTGATAAAATCTGTCACATTTTGTTAGGGAGCTTTCTTGAGAGTTATGAAGTCCAACCATAGTTGATGCTTCCTAGCCTTTGTACTTGAAGAGAAGAAGGCTTCAAGTGCTTCCCACACTTCTTGAGATGTTTTACAACTCCTAATGTGAGGTAACAGAAAAAATTTGAGATAGAGTTGAGGAGATAAGACCTTCAATGGTTTGAACAATTCTCTGACCACAACAACAATTAACTTAATTCCTTTTAAAGGTCTCTTATTAACTTAGTAAGCTAAGAATCATTGGTAATTTCATAAAAAATGATGGAATACATAAAGAGAAAAGTGCTTAGCAAGTTATAGCACCATCCCAAATTTCACGGGTTGTAGTAGTACTCAGACCCGTGAGCAAAGAAATGTTAATATCTTGAGATTCCAAGCTGCAATTATTATGAACGTTTGTAGGCATATACTAGACAGTATGCTGATTCTATCAAGCTTTGAATCATGAAAAATGATGAACTGCACATAGAGAACAAGCTGTGAGAAAATGACCATTCTGATGGAGTGCTGACAAAGAAGTAAAGAATGAAGAGATATAGTCAACTTCAAATTAACATATCTCAAGATTGAAAACCCAATTGCAATGAAAATTCGTGAATATATAGTAGATTTAAAGACCATGTCAAGGATCTCATGCTAGCCATGCCCAAGGTAAACACTTGAATGGATTCATGAATCAAGCAATCGAGTATGGTAATAGGTTGTTCAAGAAAAAGCAAGAGAGAAAAACTTTTATTAGAGATTGAGAATACAAGTTCACCCTATTCCACAACATATGTTGGAAGAAACTCAACCTAGATCTATGCAGTTGGGTAACTGCATGGTCACACAATGTACACCAAAGAAAAGAAAACATTGCAAGGATAATGAATTATGCTTTTATTGTGGAGATCATGCCCATATGTTGGAAGAAACTCAACCTAGATCTATGCAGTTGGATAACATCACAATCACGCGACTTACACCAAAGAAAAGAAAACATTGCAAGGGTAATGAATTATGCTTTTATTGTGGATATCATGACCATATGGTATTCAAATAATCTACGAAGAAGAAACAATTTGGGTTTAAGACTTCCACAATCACTATCCCACATTAAAAGGATTATCATCAGAGTCAAAACAAGAATATTAACGTCGATCATGAGAATGATGCACTTGATTCTATACCTAGATATACTACAAACCCCTTCTAATTTCATCACAAATATCCATCATCGTCATCTTTGAGTACCTTATATCAAGAACTCTATAAAGACCAAGAGCTATGAAGATTCAAGTCCAAGAAGATCTTAGAGTCACATAATTGTTCCTCATGGAACACATCGCTTAAGGGGGAGGTGATGTCGTGGAAACAATGGAAAACCATCTTGAAACTTAGATTTCATTTGACTTCCTATATATCAGGATTAGTTCAAAATTTGGAGGGACTAATGTCACCATCTTTTCCTGAATGTTGCCAAAATCCAAAGATCGATTGTCTACTCATTTGATGTTGATATCCCGAGGTCCTGTTTTGGATTGCTGATATCATCATTGAGATCATGAATTTGTAACCACCTGTGAACACCTATATAAGGAGGGCTTTGCCACATACATCCTTATTTTTGCCAACAACATTCTTGGGAGCTCAAGGAGTCATGATCTCTAAGTAAGTACTTTCTAAGTTCTAGTTTTAGTTCTAGTTTTATTCTTTGCTCTAATCATGCTTAGTTTAATATTATGGACAGCCCATCTTTTCCACTTGTAAACTTGTATGAAAAGATCATGTCGAGTTCTTTCTTGTATTTGGCCCATCTCCCTTAAGGGCATTCTTATAATCCAGAGATATTGTTTCATATCTACGATCTTGGGTTGTGGGATCCCTTCTATCTTGTTTAATCCACTTATCCATACCTATCAATCTCTGATTGTGGGACTTCTTATATCAATTGCATATCTTGTATTATTTTTCCGATGTGGGTAATCTTATTATCAAAATTATAATTCCAAAAATATTATCAAGCCTAGTTAGAGGGCACAATATAGTGCTCCCCTAACACTTTATAGGTTGGGGAAGAGAAGTGAGGAATATATCAACAATAATTTTTTTTTGAGGGGGATCTTTTTCCTTACAAATTCCATTTTGCTCAAGTACAAAATACCTGAAATACCAAGTACCAATCATCGTAGATAATGAAATTATGTTACCAAGTTTCCTAAATGTTGATTGTGCAATGAGATTTGTAGTCGTTTTCATTGACTTTTGAAAGAGAGACTTTGAACATTTTTAACAATTGCAGGATATGAGGACCAAATATGCCTTTGCTTATTATTGGTAGAACAATTGAGACATAAGGAGTCTCGTAAAGAGACTAGAGAGAGGAATTCAATAGGTTATGGCTTAAGGATTGATGCTACATCCTATATTTACCTTCCATGTTCGTGTTTAGTTTTGTTTTTTATGAGGGCATATCTAATTAAGAATAGTTTTCTAGTTGTATTTGGGAACTTTGTAATGTAGTTATTGTGTATACTTTCTTTTTTTAAGAACATTTATCTCAAATATATGTATTTTTCATGAAGTCCCTTCCAGATTTATAAGAGTCCCTCCTTTAACTTTTGCCATTTCTTCGATTTTGTATGATAAAAAAACTTTCACTTTTATTATCTACATTATCCCCAGGGGTGCCATCAAATAAAGCTGCATATGTAAGGATTTTGATTCTTTGAAGTTACATATGGGGATATTAGGCTTCACAAATGCAAAAGTGTATGGATTTGACTTGGAATATATTCTACTAACATATCGAATATAGTGTTTCTATGATCGATTAGGAGTATGAAATTTGAAATTGAAAAAATTCTTCTTCACTTCTACCTTTGTCACCACTAGCCCACATTCCTAGTCCTGTACATCCTAGTTCACCAAGACACATTCTGAACTTCTTGTTTTTTAATGTGCCTTTGTGGGTTTCTCCTTTTTCTTTTGCTTCCTTTCCTTTGATTCTTCAATTTTTCTCCGCTTGTTGGTCTATCTACTATGCTCTTTGACATTGCCCTCTTTTCTCTCCTCCTCTTCCAGGGGACTTTTTCCCCTCTTTAGGAGGTTTTTTTCCACCAGCTTGTATAAATGCCTATTACCCTAATGGGTTACTTATCTTTGTGCATTCTAGTGGTAATACATTTAGTATTGTGTGTTGTGCTCGAAGCTTCTTCTTCTTCCTTGTGATGTTTGCACGCTTCTACAGACCTTGAACTCCAACAATTGGTATTAGAGCAGGTTTCTGCTTCATTTAGGGCATCCTTGACACCCCTCCAATCATAGTCTCAGAATCACACAAAATTTTGTGAGCATACTCAAGGTGATTAGGAGATCAAAACAACTTTGCTGTGCGGTGCCAAAATCATGATTTGAGCTCGTTTCAACCTCCGAATGCACTATCACAACACTTATGCAAGATATTTCACCTTTTTGTGCCAAAGATATATACATCTTTTGGTTCGCCAATGTAGCTCAGTGATGAGTAGCACCTCCTTTAATGTCAATCCGGGAAGACGTGAGGATGATATGATGACCTTGAGCAAGTGAAGGCACAAGTGCGTGAGTGAGAAGCACACAACATGCACACACATACACACACACGTGCACACACAGTAAGACAAAGAGAAAGACAATGGAGTTCTCTTAGATTACTTTCAAAAAGCTCATACAAGTTCAAATCTATTACAAGCTAGCCCCCAAAAATGAGCTCTCTAGCTCTATTTATAGTTTTTGACTAGGTTTTGGCCGTGTCCAGACCTAGTGTCCGGCCTAGTTAAAAATTAGGTTCTAGGGCCTATTTGAAGACTCAAACGAAGTCTAAAAATTATGAAAATTGGTAGGTAGCTACTTCGAATGCTCCTCAAGCTCAAGGACTCCTTGGCTTGCACAAAATGGAGCTACAAAAATAATGGTATCTACAATGGCTTTTAGTGATGAAAATCACTATTGTTGTAGGGATTTCTTTTAACGATTTGACATACACATCTTCGAGCTCCCTACTTGCTCCTTCTCCTTGTGTGTCCACCTCTTTGATATGCTTTAGTGTCCTGAAAAAAAATATTGGCCTACTTGCCAGATCGTCGTTGACTACTCTGTCTGCTTGTGCCTTCTCTTCTCTCTGACTCCCTTCGTAAACTTCCTTGCCTTGTGAGTCCTTCAATTCCAACACCCCCCCCTCTCTCGCGTCTGTCGTCCTTGACAGACCCTTGTTGGGTGGGTTGTTGGATGTAGTATTCTACAACGTCTTGTGCTAAGTGATGTTCTGCAATTCTCAACCCTTTGGCCAAGTCCGTGAGTAGAGCATCCAAATCTACCGGCCCGGGAACCTCTGGATGTGGTATACGTAATTTTTCTGAATGGAGAGCTTGTTCCACCGCAAACAACTGCAATAAATGTGATGGTTTGGGAATGAATATCTCTGAATGATATTCCCAGAATCCCGTGACAAACATTTCTTCAAACGTCTGTTTGAAGCAGGCTGGTAGATACTTGATACGCGCGTGCCATGCATATACAACATTAATAGATGGTGTTGCGCTCATGTCGTAGAAAAGGTCCTGATTACCTTCATTAAATCCAAGAGCTGACAGATGAGGTTCCTTGACATTCTTGAAAGTCCTCAAGGTGACCAAACATGAGTTCAAAAATTTTAAGGCACATTTGGGCCATGACATCTGATACATTTTTGAATCGGACCCCCCAATGGCGAATCATTGAAATCATATATCCTATGGTAGGTTGGCCTTTCGGTGGTGCTAAGTAGACATAATTGAGCCATTTCTCACATCCTTTGGTTGTCAGCACAGTTTTTGTGTATTCCGGCCACGATCTTCTTCGAAATACAGGGCAGTAGCATGGGTTGTATTTGATATACAAAGGCATGTTATTCCATGTCCTTACCATCTCAGGGTAGGTTTCCAGCAGACGAATCCTCCACGTAGGTTGGTGTATATTTCCCTGCTTGGCACTTGCTGGGATGTCGTCCGGTGCAAACTGTGTAGCCGAGGTTGGTTCTTTTGAGGTGTGGTGCTTGATTTCAGCATTGTAATCCGCCATTAAGACACAGAAAGGAACATACAAATCGTCGGATGTGCCGATCCACCTATGATGGGAGAGGTTTCTAAAGTAATCCGATTTTATGACTACCTCTTCCAATCGTGACATAGACGCTATCTGAACTGCCACTCTGTCATCATGGGTTGTGGCCACTTTCTCTAACCTCTGCATCCATTCAGGAGCCTCGATCTCGATGGTGTCCATGCCCTCTTCTGTTTGCTTGCCCCCTCGTGCAGGCATGGGAACGTATGGGTCTTCGAAGGTTTCCTCTATTTCAATTGGCACTAAGTATTCAGGCTTGGGCTCTACAAGGGGAGAGGGTTGACGCTCATATTGCATGACTTTACTTCGTAATTCTTCTAGTTCTGCTCTGAGTTTTTTGACTTCTTCAGACGTGTCAACTGCGGTTGTGACTTTGCTTGGTGACTCATGCTGGGTTGCCAGCTGCTTTAATAGGTCATCTCTTTCTCTTTCTAATGCTGCATGGGCTTCCAGGAGGTCGGCATGGGTTTCCAACACGATTTGCATATTCGCTGAGGGTATGGCCTTGAATTTATCTAGGTCGATTTCCTGTGGGGAACCCTCCATGGCTACTTCCAAGTTTTCTTTGTTTTGTTTCTGTAGTCATTTATTCTCCTCGAGTGCAGTAGACATGTGTTTGCGTAAAAGGGCAAGGTTGCATCGAAGCTTGAGATTCTCTGTTATCTGGGAGTGTAGCAGATCATCCATTTGTTATTTTTCTTCTGCATCTGATTGGGGTGGATTGGCTACTAACTGCTCATGTTGTTCCTGTCAAGTGACATACTGTTGTTGTAGTAGCCGCTTTTCCCTTTCTAGATCAATGAATCGTACTTGAAGTTCTTCATGGCTTCGGAAGAGTCTCGTATGTTGGTTA
The DNA here is from genome assembly GCA_020310875.1 of Ceratopteris richardii. Lineage (NCBI taxonomy): Eukaryota > Viridiplantae > Streptophyta > Polypodiopsida > Polypodiales > Pteridaceae > Ceratopteris > Ceratopteris richardii. The sequence goes on along the minus strand of CM035423.1, from coordinate 78,058,919 downwards.
TCCAGATGCTGGTAGTGCTGTTGTAGTTGAGACATACACTGATACATATTATTAAATACATTATTAATAGGGGTGGATGCGGGAAGGGTGTTGAATGCAAAAGGGAAGGGGAAGGGGAGTGTGGATGCGGTGCTGGAAAATGGGAAAGTGGGAGGTGGGGGAATGGGAGATGGTGGGTGTATGGGGGGAGGGAGAGGTGCGGAGGTGGGTGATATGTCCATAAAATCAAAAGTGGATGCAGTGGTGGGAGTGATTGTGAACATGGGAATCGTGGGTGCGATGATAGTGGTGAAAGTGTACAATGGTGTGTGCAATTGTGAATATGAACTGCCAGGAAGTGTGATCGGGGGAATGAGGTTTTCCGTGGCTACGGTTAGAATTACTGTGTCAGTGGCTGTATAGACAAGAGAGGTGGAGATAGGGTGTGTGGGTTGAGTGGGTTGGCTGATGGTCTGTGCTTCGGTATGGGTAGTAGACTTGGAGGCGGTGACAATATTGGTTACACTGGTAGTGGGAGGTGAATGTGGTGGAGTTGGAGGTAGGGGTGGCAAAGGGGGTGACGGGGGTGCACTTGATGTATGGGTTTCCTCAGTATCATGAACGGTGTGTGCAGTGCCCGTGGTTGTGGATGTTCCTTGTGGTTCTGATACTAATACATTCATCTGTTTTCGTGATCGTGGGGGGCGTCTGCCATATCTTCGCTCTGTTCTTCGTGATTGTGCAAGGGCGGTATGCACCGTCTCAGGTACTCCTAAAGCATCAGATATCATATCAAGTGTGGCGCGGTATTGCTCGTCTACTCCTTCCTCCTCAAGGATTTGGTTCATGAGAGCTTTTCCTGCTGCGAGGGACAATCTATGTTGCTCTTGAACCCTGTTGATGGTATCATAGAGCTTTTTCAATTCCTTGGTATAAGCCAAGGCACCCTCAAGTACTTGCAGAGCTTCTTGATCATATTCCTGCTCTTCATCCTCGGATTGTCCACCATGTTCCTTCTCTTGTTCTTCTTCTTCTTCACCCTCCACATTGACGACATCTGGTTGTCTGGGATGGGGTTGGTCTGTAGCAGTTTGTTGTCCACTAGCTTGCTCTGGCTCGACTTCCGCGTTAACAGCTTCGATTATTCTGGCAACCTCCTCATCAATTAGGTCTTCTAATGTGAATCCGTGAGGAAACTCTAGGTCGGTTGGTACAGGTGGGAACACCAGATTCGGTCCATCAGTGCTGTGTCTTGGTAATCTGATAGTGAAGGGTTGTACCCGCCTCAAAAGTCGTGGAGTTGTCTCAGGTGTCAGCGTCGCACCGCGGGCTTGTGCACAGGGCATCTGAACGGCACCTCTCATTTTCTTGGAGGGTGGCCCTGCGGTTGATAATCTGCGTTGAAACTCCTGTATTGTGGTCCAAATGAGTGCCCTTTGCACTGGCACATCATACGCCAAACATCTATACAAAATCGTGGTGAGGGCACAACATCCATACAGTACAGACTTTTGCTTTTTATACCACCTTTGATGAGCCAAGTGGATTTGTTCGATAATCCAATGGGGCATGTTGATTGTCAAATCGAAGGCGTCCGCCAAGTATAGAATAAACCATATCTTTTTTAGGTGGCATTGTGAACCTCTCCTGAGCGGGGAATGCGAAATGCTGCATGACCATTAGCAAATGAATGGCAATCGTTGGCGTCATTGCTACCATGTCCTTTAATTTCGTCAGATTCCTATTCTTCATATTGTCGGGGACCATGGACTCTTTTTCAGTGGGAATGTGCATTCCTTTCATGTCTAGAGCTTCCCTTACCAAATTGATAGTCAGCCGGAAGCGCTTCAGCTCATTGCCCCTTGTGAGAGATGGGAGGACAAAGGTGATGTATCCCTTTTTGTCTTTGCTCGGAGTGAGGGTACTAATCAAATATGAGCATCTTAGAAATTCGGGCTTTGGCAATTGGAATTTGAAGTAATCGTAGAGTCTCGCCTTCTTCCATATAGGTTTCAGTCCTTCATTATTTTGCAGCTTCTCAAATTCTCTGGTGAAGAAGTGATACCTGCCCCAGCGCCCATTGAACTCTATCTCGGCCTCCCACATGTAGGTGCCTTCACCCAGAGATCCTGCCACATCACTAAACCAATGTGAATTTTTGCTGACCGGCATTGTGTGCCCTTGTTTACACGCCCTCAATGCCACTGGACGTTCCGTCAATTCCTCCTCAATGGGAAGGCTTTCAATGTCCACGACTTGGGGGCTGGTGCCTGCCTGGGAGCTAGTTCCTGCCGTATCTGCCATGTTAGTTCTTGCCTCCTGACTCTGTGAGAATATAGAAACAGGTGTTAACATTTTAAAGGACAAGATAGAACCATTTTTGTCCCCATTACAACATTAACATGAGGTTCGGGAGAGATTAGTAGGTTATTACGTGCTCGATATTTGTGTGTGTAGTTAGGAAGTGGGTAGACCTAGGAGCTAAGTGGAATGATGTAGTGTGAGAGTGACGTAGTTAGTAGGTGGGCATGGATTTACAACTGGGTCCCGGGGGTTTATCACAAGTTTTAGGTTGCCAATGCGGTGGATGGGTTTTGATCTTGAATTTGTGGAGACTCTGGAGAGTTTGATAGGAGTATCTACTTGAAAATGAGGCTTTTTAGGGACCCATTTACAAGTGATTCTACTTGTGCTCATGGAAGAATATGTGTCCGTGCGTGATGTATAAGACTGGGCATCAGATGCTCGAGTGAGTGAGACATGTTGTACTGGGTGTGGCCTCGATGTAGCTATTTGAGCCTGCAAGCAAGCCTTAGGTACCCAAATTTATCGTGATTGTGGGCTGTCCTTCATCGACTTCTTGGGTACCCAAATAGACTTCACTTTCGCAAAAGAATTTATGAAAGACTTCTTATTAGTGTCGTGTCGTTGATTACTAATAAGAGGTTTTGGCCGTGGGGTTGGCATGGTCGCAACAGGGTGTTCGCCTTTCCGCACCCATGCTTGTTTCAACGGCTGAGACATTCTGCTTCGCATGTGTTTTTGGCCTGCAGTATAGGTAGTACTCTGCTCCTTCTGTATTTGATCTGCCTTTGGTCGCTGCATCCCTCTAGCCTTTGGAAAAGAAGGAAGTGCCGTCTTATCCTTGACTCCGTTATTGAGACAATCCTCTTTCTGCATCATACAGTTTTGGACAAGAATAGCATTGTCAACTTGATGTGCGCCCCTGGAAGGACCAAGAGTTCGTGCCTTACCTAGTGCCTTGAGTGCCTCATTTTCCAATTCAATGGTAATTCGACTATGATTTACCCATACCTGAAGAAGTCCACTCCTTAGGTTTAGGTTGACTGCATGATCATAGATCTAGTCCTGACCCAAGACAAGAGGCTCAGTGAGGTCCTCATCTTGACACACTAGTACTTTGATTGTCATTACTTCGTCTTGAATATAGAGGGGAAGTTCCACCTCGCCCATGCAAGGGGTTTCCACACCTCCCAATCCTATGAGATATGCTTCTATAGGATTGACAGTTAATTTCAACTCTTGACAATACGAAAATTTAACAACACTAGTGGCTGCACCTAAGTCAATCAAGGCTCTTACAGTCCTTGCACCCTTTCCTTGTCCTATCTCTAAGGTTATAAAAGGACGTCTATCAATTATCCTATGAGAGCTTATATATGAAACTTCACACATAGCCACGTGATATCCTTGATCTGCATATGCATCTGTCCTAGGTTGCTCTCTACCCTGTCTCCTCAACTTCATTCTCCGGATGCGTTCCAATGCTTCTGCTTGAGGTTCTTCGCGAATTCGTTTTTCTTCTTCTTTGCGTTTCTTAGCAGTGTTGAGTCGACTTAGCATCTCTTCCGTCAGAGGTTCCTGATATAACTTGACTCTGCATCCGCTTATGTAGCTTGGGAGAATATCGCCTTCTAATGTGGCTAGTTGCACTGCTCCACTTGTTGAGATTCTATTAATGATCATGGATCCATAGCCTCTCTTCTCTAGTTTCCTCGCATGTTGTTTCAAAGTGTAGACTAGTACTAGGTCGCCTGCCTTCAAACCTTTATCCTTAACGTGGGCATCAAAGTATGCCTTCTGTCGTTTCTTAGCTGCATATATCCCTGCAGCCGCCCTCAGTCTTGTTTCTCCTAATCGTTCAAGGTCAAAAAGTCTAGAGGAGAGTTCATGACCCGTCCATTCATGCTCTTGTGCTACTTTCAATGTAGGTATTAAGAAGTCCAACGGTAGCACTGCATTTTTGCCAAATACCATCTGAAAGGGGGTGGCTTGGAGTACCGTTTTGTAGGCGACTCGGTATACCCAAACAGCATGGTGTAGCTGTTTGTCCCAATCAGAGCGTTTATTGTTCACTAATTTCGTCAGTACATTGCATAAGATCTTATTGGTGCTCTCAGCCTGGCCATTTGCTTGAGGGTGATAGGGGGCAGACTTCTTATGTACTACCAAGAATTCTTGGAGCAGATTTTCAATAACTTCATTCAAGAAGTGAGTGCCTCTATCACTAACTAGCTCTATAAGTAGCCCGTATCTAGTGAACACATTCTCAAATAAAAACTTAGCTGTTGTTTGAGCATCGTTCTTCGTTGTGGCTTTTACCTCTACCCACTTGGTTAGATAATGCGTGGCCACAATGATATATTCAGCATGAGAACTCTTGGCTGAGGGTTTAATAGGACCTACAAAGTCTATTCCCCACTTAGAGAATGCACGTCCACCCATCATAGGTTTCAGTGGCATCTCATCTTTGTGTATAAGATACTGAGTTCTCTGACAAACATCACACCGTTTCACATAGGTATGTGCATCCATGTGAAGGGTCGGCCACCAGAAGCCTGCAAATAGGATCGCTTTAATCACTCGGTCTGGTCCAAAATGTCCTCCTGCTACGCCTTGATGAGTAGTTTCCAAGATCTTGAGATATTCACTTTCGTGGACACATAACCTTAGGTAACCATCTTTACCATGCTTGTATAGGTTATCACCAATGAGCGAGTAATCTAGGGCTTCTTGTTCTAGACTTCTTTGTCTGGCTAGTGGCTCATCTTGAGGGAATGTTTTCGTCCTCAGGAAGGATACTAGTGGTTCACTCCAATCTGGCACTATGGACACTTGATAAAGAGTGTCCTAGATCTTGCCTTGCCTGACCATAAAAACACACTTTTTTAGGTTCAGGCAGACTTGATATTCTCTACATTTGTCAAAGATTTGTCTAAGTTCAGGAATATGGGTTTGTCTAATGTTGGAATGAGCACAAAGATCATCAACATAGATTTCTAAGTTCTTCCTCAGGAACTCTTTAATACATGGCACATCAGCCTCTGGAAGGTAGCTGGTGCATTGGTAAGGCCAAATGGCATTACTCTAAAGGCAAAAATGTCCCATTCAATGGCAAAAGCCATCTTGTGCTGATCTTTTGGAGCTATGGCTACTTGATTGTAGCCCAAAAATCCATCAAGGAAGCTGTACACTTCCTCTAAGAGATGTTCTGTGATAGGAAGCGGATAGTTATCTCGAATTGTGGTTGCATTGACCTTCTTCAAGTTAATGCACACACACAACTTTCCATTTTTCTTGGGCACCACTACGATGGGGGATACCCACTCAGTGTGCTCAATTTCATAGATGAATCCAGCTTCAACCAGTCTATCTATCTCCTCTTTGATCTTAGCAGCATAATTATCATTATATGTGTATGGCTTTTGCTTAGAAGGTTTGGCATATGAGGTCATGGGGATAGTGTGTGAGCATATGTTAGGGTCAACCCCCTTCAAGTCCTTGTAACTCCAAGCGAATACATCTCTGTATTCTCTTAGCAAGGCTATTAACACATGCTCTTCTTCCTTTGTTAGGTCATGGCCTATGTATGTGCATCTCTCTTCTCCTTCTTCCACGGCTACCACTATTTTCTTGGTAGTTTCTTTGTTATCATAGGCCTCCCCCGATTGCGCCTCTCGTTTAGGCATTCTGATCATGACTCTCCTGTCATCTATCTCATACTTCTTAAAAATTTTCGGGACCTCAAACAAAGATTCTTCCTCTTTTGGTGTGACTTCTCTCTTCTTTCTTTTCTTTCCTTCTTCCTTCGGGGTCACATGTGTGGCTAGCCTTACATCATTTGTAAGGTCTCCATGCCTCTGGGGTTGAAATTCTACTTCATAGAAGTATTCTTCATTTGATGCAAAAGGTGGGTCCATAATGATTGACTCTAGATCGGAGTCACTTGCATCCTCAAATGCATCAGGGCTAGGTTCACACTCTTCTAACACTACCTCTCCCATGATTGGCTCTATGGAGAAGACTGAAATGTCATAGCCATCTTCATCATAGTGAGGTGTCCATTGTTCTTCATTGATGGCTACATCCATTGTTGCTAGGATTTCTGCCCAGCCGTGGGGTTCAAATTCTTTGTCAGGAAAGACTACAGGTGCATAGGCTGGGTCTTGAATTGATCTATGTGTTTCTTTTGCACCTATCTCTCTAGCTTCTTCTCTCTTCTCTTCTTCTACTGCTACTTTGCACATCCATAAGTGGGTGTCTTCATGCATCCATGAGGATCCTGATCCTATGGAATGCACCGATTCCGTATCATCTTTGGCTCTATGGAGGGGATTCCATTGGATAGGAGGGACATCTCTATGAGAGTAATCTTTGAGATTCACTTTGTTCGTAACACCTAAGTGTTGCAGGTACAAGGAATTGGTTCCCCAATCCTGTACCATTTGCAACTGTCGCATAAAGGGTCATCCCAAGATCATTTCATAGGCATGATTTTTGCTAAAATCACATATAGCAAATGTATGCTCGAACTCAACACCACATGTGGTGAGAGTTATTCCTTCTAACAGCCCTAAGGGTCGCTCTATGTGACCATCGGTCATTTGCAATTTCATCCTCGTGGGTCTGAGTTTTGGCTTGCCCCAACGCTTCCATAGGGAAGTGGTAGCAATTGCAACTCCTGCGCCTGAGTCTAAAATGGCCTTGGTGGTGTATCCTTGATGGGTGATAGGAAGATATGTGTTTCCCTCTTCACCCTCACTCATGTCTCCTATCTTGTCCAATGGTATTTCTGGCACTGTTCTCTGGGATCCTACCTGGGAACGAGGTTTTGCTATCTCTGGTACTTGTTTGGCTACATGTTTCCATAGCTTTGGCCTTACTTTGAGTATCTCTTCTAAGGTGAGGTTGCACTATACTTTGGTGTTTTTCACTACCTCTGTGTTCCTAGGTATGACTGAGTCCTCATTTCGTACCATGACTGTGGGTGCTCTCATACAAGTAGACTTAGCTTCCCATGGGCCTGTGAAGTGGGGTAATTCTTGCAGAGAGTTAGACTCAAAGTCTAATCTTTCCTGAGATTGGGTGCTCTCATGCTCCTCATAGATGGATGGGATGTCTTGTGGGAATTGGTCGTGTGCATCATCCACAAGTTCAATGGGAGGGGGGACTTCACTCTCTTTAGCCCATTTGTCTTCTTGAATCTCGCGTAGGAATTCTGGTGTGAACCGATTCATAGATGATGATGTGTCTGGCTCCGTAGAGTTAGGCACATAGGCTTCCTAGGCAGGAAGACCTGCCCTTTCACTTGCCTTGTCCTTGTGTTGAGAGGCGGATTCCTTTTCTGACTGTGCAATTAGCCTCTCTATTCTTTCTAACAGTCCTTCAAAGTGCAACTGCGTCTTGGCTGAGCTAGATATGTTAAAAAGACGGCTGGCTTCAAACATGGTTTGAGCCAACTCCACCATCTTAGCACAAATTTTAGTTTGTTCAAGCTCTAATTCTGCTCTAGGGTAGCACTTTCCATGATCAGTTATGTTTGGCCCATCTTGGATTCTGGCCTGATATGCTTTAAGCATCATGTTTAGGTCCTCGGGAGTGGGATCTGCTAGGACTGATCCTACTCTAGGGGGTGGTGGAATTAGGTGAGGCGGGTTGGAAGGTGGCGGGTCGGATGGAGTTGGGAATGGTGGAGGTGGGGTAGTGTGAGAGGGAGTTTGAGATGTGAGTTCGGTTATCCTGGCTCTCGTTTCTCTTAGGCTTTCCTCAAGTTCACTTATTTTCTTTGCCCATTGTCTCTTCATTCTTTCACGACTATCTCTCCAAGCTCTAGTCCTCTTCTTTGTCATGCTCTCCGTTTCACTAACATCTGTGCTCTTTTGCTGGCCTACGCTTTGGTTCTGTTGCAAGGCTTGGGCTCTAGTGATCACTTGCACTGGTGTAGTGGATGTTACACTTCCTATGGAGTCTACAACTAACCCAACGACATTGATAGGAGTGATTTTTGGCATATTATTAGGATTCTTTGGGCAGTCTCGTAAAAGATGCTCCTTTCCACACTCCTGGCAATAGCCCTGGATCGTCACTGACTGGGGTTGTGTAGGTGGAGGTAAGGGACAATCACGAATGAGATGATCTCCCTGACATCTGTAGCATGGTCCTTTAGGAAATGGGGGTCTTACTTGCCTAGGTTGAGGTCTAGAGTTGGGATTTGCGTACATGACATTAGTATACTCGGGCTCCCAATTAGGTTCACTCGGTTCCTCACTGTAGTAGGACTCACCATGTTCAGGAGACTGCATGTAGTAAGCCTGGGGACTATCAACATGCGTAGAATCAAAGCTATGGTCACTGGGATCACTTTCTGAGATTAATGGTGTTACTAGGACTATAGCTCTATTCAGGATTTCTTCTGCAGCAGCATACTTTATCGGAATCACATTAGTAGGAGCAGGTGGTTGCTGTGCTAGCACTGGTTGGGGTCTCAGTTGGGTCTGATATTGCAGTTTGTAATTTTGCTGAGGCCTAGTATACTGTTGGGGTGGGTATTGAATCTGGTATCTACCTTGCTGGTATGGCTGAGGGTTGGTTTGCCTAACCGCTTGCTTATTGTATGGGCAGTCTTGTGCGGAGTGATTTGTGTATCTTCGTTCTATGGTGCAGTACTGGCTACTAGGATTTACTTGGGGTTGAGCCATAATGGGACATACATTTGCCATATGGTCATCTCCACAAGTATAGCATCTTTTCATTGGGGCAAATCTTGGGATCTGTTTGCTAGTGACACCTAATTTCTGAGCTACTTTCTCTGCAAGTTCCTCAATTGATGTGGATTGCGAGGAAGAGAGGCTAGAGGCACTATCTGAGTCTTTGTAGATTTTGGAAAGCTCTAGTTCTTCCCCTAGTTTATCCTCGATGTCAATGCACATGCGTACACACTCTTCTATGGTCCTAGGGTCCTTCAAGTACACATATGATCTCAATTTGGTACTTAGAAATCCATCCAAGAACAAAGCCACTTGCTTAGCTGGCGTGGGTAACTCAGGGACAGGGCATCTCTCTAGGTATTGCCTAAATCTTCTTCCAGCAAGTCTCACGGTTTCTTGAGGGGTTTGCTTGAAGCTGTGAATTAGCGAGGAAGTGTTATGTCTTATGCCACTTTTAGAGAATTCGATAATGAATGCCTCTAGAAGTTGGTCTATGCTCCTGAACTGCCTCTCGTTTAGTGGCTGAAACCATGTCAGGGCGGTGTTCCTAAGGGTTAGACCAAAGGCATTGTACTGCATAAACAGATCTTCAACTTATTCAGCTCTCAAGACTTGCCTAAACTCAGCCACATGATCGTATGGATTCCAAGTGTAAGCATGCCTGTCATGTTCTGTAACCACAAAGATCCTCTCTAAAGCGTGATCGAAGTAGGTCACTCTGCCTGGGCTATCAGGATCTTTGAACTCATAGATCATGATTGACCCTACATCATTTGGCCTATCAGATTTATACCTCCAAAAGGCTTCATCGGTTTCTTGATTTAGGAGCAGATATATGCTCTTATTATCCTGGGGAATCCACTCTAGTGTGATAATCCTAGTGAGAACCGATTTGCCTCGAGGGGTTCTAGGTTCTATACCCATGTTTCCTTGCTCTAGGTCACCTATGTCCGTTTTTGGGATCACATTTCCGAATTCATCTGTCCTATCTGGGTGACTGGTGACTACGTATATGGTTCCTTCTTTGTCCAGTTATGCTCCATTTTCAAACTTTATAGTTGGGTGTTCTAGTCCAATGGATTGGTCAGGGTTTTTAATCTGGACCACATATCTTCCTAGGCCGTCCTCATAGATGCTAGCACCTAATCGGTTGGTCCTAAGGTATTCCAGCTGCATCTTGTAGGGGCCTTCCACCCTATACAGATATGGCACACCTGATCTTCCTGTAGGTCTGTCCATGCCTTGAGACATCTCTGATTCACTAGTCTCATAGCTAGGGTAATGCGAGTGGTGGCTCAACTGCTGGGCCCAAGACCTAGCAGTATGATTAACGCTAGCCTCTGAAGACCTAAGACTTTGTCTTTCTCTTACTAGATGTCATCCTGATCTAAGGTTCATATGCCTATTTAACTAGTCCAATTTTTGCCCGAAGTACAACCTCGTTGCCGATCAATTGGTATCAGTCACTTGATTCTTTTTTAGTGTGTTATCGTGTTTATGATCTTGTCTGATATCACGTCGTCAGGAATATTTGATTTGATTTTCCGCACTTGAGTTGATCGTCCCACGTTAAGTTCTTTTCCTTTAAAGTTCTCGGCCACACACATGTTATCTCTTGAACTTGATTTCTTAGATAGTCTTTGCTTGTCACGTGCCTATCGTTGTCTTGACTTACTCCTAGCACTACTCGAACTTAGCCTAAGCTAGGAATTGACAAAGCGAGTTGAGAATATTCCGACCTTACTTGTTGATCCCTTGCTTTATGACGCTCAAGAACCCGGTTCTCAAGCTTGCAAAGAAACCCTTGCTTTGGGTGCTCTCAATTGCTCTCAATGGACCTGTGAAAGTCCCAAAATTAGCTCAAGACTTAAATTCAAAGGACAGAACCAAGCACTTTCATTCATGTAACTTAGATACCAATTAGCCTTTTGTCTTCATGGAAAACAATTCTAGAGATCCCCTGGTTTTGTTTCCCCTGGATATGGTCAACTTCAAAATACTATATCTAATAATCCTGATATTAATTTTACTGTAACTAGTGGAAGTTTTGGTTGTACTCCCCACGAGCTTTCCAACAAGACAAGAATCACATCAAACGGATTTCGTATGAGAAAGTTATGACTGTTCAGGGCTTGGAAGTTAAAACAGGGTTCAAACAGACTGACAGTTCACAAGATTTTTCTCAAAATGCAAGTGTAGGAACCTCACAAATCACTAATAGCTTGATAAGTATGCCAAAAATTACCCCAAAAACATGCAAGAGAAAACCCTAGAATTTGGCCGAAAAAGCCTGTCAATCGTGATCGACAGGTCTGTCAATCGCGATTGACAGAGGTGTCCGTCGGGGCCTGTCGATCGCGATCGACACGTCAATCACGATTGACAGTGTCAATCGCGATCGATAGAGTCGATCGTGGGTCCTGTCAATCACGATCGATGATGTCAATCGCGATCGACACGTATTCTGGGATTTTCGCTGTAAATTTAGTCGATCGGGGCTGTGTCCGTCGCGATGGACACGTGGCAATGCGTGAAATTTAGTCAATCGTCAAAATTCAGTCGGTCGCGATCGACGGTGTCAATCGCGACTGACAGAGGTATCGGTCGTGGCTGTCGATCGCAATCGACGGTGTCAATCGCGATTGACAGGGTCAGTCGGTCGTCTCTGTCGGTTGCGATCGACAGATCTGTCGATCGTGATTGACAGAAGTTGTCAGTCGTGGGTGTCAGTCGCGATCGATTGTGTCAATCGCGATTGACAGAGAAACTCGGAATTTTTTAACTGTTTTTAGTGATTTAGAATGTGCTCATCATGTAGATTATAGTGGTGCACTTTGTTTTACCAAATGGGTGTTTTTTCTGTCGATCGCGATCGACAGACTTTGACGACATAGAGACAGTTCCATTATGTTTCGTACCTGCGTGGAGTGCTGGAGATGATGATGCAGCAAGTACCTGCAAGGAAGCACAAGAAACACGCAAAAACAATGCACACAATATCGCTCTCTCTCACAAGTGGAATGAGGGAAATGAGGTGGAGAAGGTGATATGATAAAAAACTGAAAATTTTCGTGATGATGGAGATGGAGATCAGATATGGTGAGGATGATGATGGTGATGATGGTGGTGAGGTAAGAAAGAGAAAACTAAGAAGAGTAAAGAAATTACCTACAACGCCAACGTCTCAAATCTACGTCTTACCATCACACGCTCGTCCTCAAAGCTCGATCCTCGGCAACGGTGCCAAAATTTGGTGTAGCTTATTGATGAGTAGCACCTCCTTTAATGTCAATCTGGGAAGACGTGAGGATGGTATGATGACCTCGAGCAAGTGAAGGCACAAGTGCGTGAGTGAGAAGCACACAACATGCACACACATACACACACACATGCACACACAGTAAGACAAAGAGAAAGACAATGGAGTTCTCTTAGATTACTTTCAAAAAGCTCATACAAGTTCAAATCTATTACAAGCTAGCCCCCAAAAATGAGCTCTCTAGCTCTATTTATAGTTTTTGACTAGGTTTTGGCCGTGTCTAGACCTAGTGTCTGGCCTAGTTAAAAATTAGGTTCTAGGGCCTATTTGAAGACTCAAATGAAGTCTAAAAATTATGAAAATTGGTAGGTAGCTACTTCGAATGCTCCTCAAGCTCAAGGACTCCTTGGCTTGCACAAAATGGAGCTACAAAAATATGAAATGGTATCTACAATGGCTTTTAGTGATGAAAATCACTATCGTTGTAGGGATTTCTTCTAACGATTTGACATACACATCTTCGAGCTCCCTACTTGCTCCTTCTCCTTGTGTGTCCACCTCTTTGATATGCTTCAGTGTCCTGAAAAAGAATATTGGCCTACTTGCCAGATTGTCATTGACTACTCTGTCTGCTTGTGCCTTCTCTTCTCTCTGACTCCCTTCGTAAACTTCCTTGCCTTGTGAGTCCTTCAGTTCCAACAACCAATATCAGGGTAGTTTTGTTCCACTTTTTCAGATACAATCATTTTTTTGCATCAAGGTATTTTAGTCAATGGCCATGGTTGAAAGGAGTGATGTATTTTGTATGTTGGCTATTGAGGATAAGTTAGACGGTACCAATTACCCATTATGGGCTTATATGATGTGTCATGTATTGGTTGCAAAAGGATTGTGGAATATTGTGTAGGGTGTTGAAAAACATCCTATTACACCTGCAAATATAGGTACAGAAGCTGATGTAGATGGCATCGAAGATGGTGATATTCTCTAGATTCCTATTCGTGCTACCGTTTGTGCTGCACCTACTATGAAGCAAATTTGTTGGGATGGCAGAGATGCTCAGCCACATGCATTGATAGCCTTTTGTTGCTCTAGCACAATGGTAAGTACCACGTTAAGAAGCTTCACCTCCTTAATGTCAATCCGTGGGAGAGGTAGGAGTGATATGAAGATCGTGAATGCGAGATGATGTGAGAGTGAAGGTGAGAAGCACAACGATGCACACACACATACACACACACAATGAAGAGACAAGCAAGACACAATGGAAGGTGGGAAGTTAGCTCTATTACTCAAGAATACTCTTACAAGCTCAAACTAGCTCTAAGCTCACACTAACCAAAATGAACCAACCTCAAAAATGAGCTCTCTAGCTCTTTTTATAGTTTCTAGACTAGTTTTGACCGGTTTCACATCTAGTGACCGGCCTAGTTAAAAAATAGGTCCTAGAGGCTATTTGGAAGGGTAAACGATGTCTAAAAATAACGAAAATTGGTACGAGCATTCTACCTAATCTCCTCAAGCTCGAGGACTCCTCGGCTTGCACAAAATGGAGCTATGGATTACAAAATGGGGTTTTCTATGATACATATGTTACAATTAGTGATAACAATCACTGTTGAATGTTTGGAGAATTAATAAGAAATGTATTTGTTTGAAAAATTGATCCTCCTGGCTCCCTGCTTTGTCTTCACATGCTTCCGTGGCGTCTGTGCCTCTGGCTACTTCCAACACCCCCCTCCCTCTCGCTTCTGTCGTCCCTGACAGAACCTTGTTGTGAGGTCTGCCGGATGTAGTTCTGTAGGAGGTCTTGAGCGAGGGTGTGCTCTGATATACGAATGCCTCGGGCTAGATCAGCCTCGAGTTTCTCCCAGTCGATAGGTTGTGGCTCGTCTGGTGGTGGGAGCTGATAATGTGTGGAGTACACCATTCGTTCACAGGCGAATAATTGCAATAAGTGTGTGGGCCTGCTTATAAATACCTCTGAATGGTACTCCCAAAAGCCGGTGGTGAACATTTCTTCGAATGTCTGCTTGTAACATGCCGGTAGATATTTGATCCTGCAATGCCAGGCGTAACACACCCGTAGCGATGGCGTTGTGCTCATATCATAGACTAAATCAAAGTTGCCATGCTCAAAGCCCGGGGTGTTTACATGGGGAGCCTTGATGCGTCGGAAGACTTTAAAGACCATCTGCATCATGTCAAAGATTTTGACAGTCATGTGCGCGGCAATATCATCCATATGCTTTAACCTAGGGAGCCAGTGGCGGATCGTCGCCATCATGTAGCCTACTGTGGGTAACTCGATTGGTGGCCTGAAATAGGGATAGTTCAACCAGTCTTGGCACTGCTTATTGTTCTGTAGTTTAATAGCGAATGCAGTCCAAGAGCGGCGTCGTGGTACTGGTCCCCAGCACGGGTTAAATTTTAAGTGCAGCGGCGCTTTTACCCACGTGCTCATCATCTCTGGATAATTTTGCAATAAATCTTTGCGCCAGTCTGGTTGAAGGATTTCACCTCTCTGCGCCCTTGGTGGCAAGTCCTCTGGCTCGAATTGAGTGGCATGCGTTGGTTTCATACCTGTTTCCTTCTCTATGGTTAGCTGGTATTCGGCCATTAACATGAAGTACGGTTTATATTGGAGCTCATGCCCAGATATGTATCGTCGCGGGGCCAATTGAGCAAAGAATGGTGACTGTAAAATTTTCTCTTCAATTATGGCCATGGCATGTAGCTGTGCCTCTACTCTGGCCGAGTGTGTCGTTCCGAGTTCTTCAACTGTCTTCATCCACGCGGGGGTAGGTAATTCGTAGGTCATCTGGCCTTCGGCCGTGACACGTCCGCCTGGGATGGGTATCGGTTCATATGCCTCTTCGAATGTCTCCTCCACCGGGATAGTGACGGTTTCTTCCTCAGCTGGTAGCTCAGGTGGGGAGTCTGGCCTTGGTGGTGCTTCATAGACAGCAATTCTAGATTCAAGATTTATTACCTGGGCCCGGAGTGCGTTGAGTTCCTCTAAAATTTCAGGGGCAGGGTCCACAGGTGCTGGTAATTCTGCTGCTACTTGTTCTTGTTGTGTTGCTGGTTCTCTGAGCTGTAGCAGTTTGTGATCTTCCTTTAACTTTTGATGTTCTTCGTTCATACGATCATAGTCCTCGAGCAATCTAACATGGTCGTCTAGCAACATCCGCATCGACTCGGATGGGATGGCCTTGAATCGGCTCGGACTTAAGGGTTGGTCTGGATGGTCCAAAGCCGCTTCCAAGTTCTCTCTATTTTGCTCTTGGAGTCTCTGGTTCTCCTCTTTTGCTGCGGCTAAGTGTCTTCTTAGTAAGCCCATATTTCTAGTAAGCGTTGCATTGCGGACAGTCTGGGCTCTAAGTAGGTTATCCAAATCCGCGGTGGCCTCTTTGGTTTTCTCCTCACTTTCTAGTTCTAACTTGTGATAGGCCTCTCGTAAATCTTGGTATCGGCTGTTCAGTGAGGCGTTCTCAATTGATAACGAATTAAGCTGCGTTTGTAATTCGTTCGTCGTTTTCTGCAGCTGTTGATAGTTGGTGCCGAGTGATGCAAACTCGTCACGGACTTGTGTCATGCATGCGAACATGTGTTGAAATGCTGTGTCTATGGTGGGCGATAGTAGTAGTGAAGTGCTAAATGAGGATGCAGCGGGAGTAGATGCAGTGGGAATGGGAAATGGGGTTGGGACAGTGGATGCAGTGGTGATTGTGGAAAATTGTGAAGTGCCTAAATATGAGGGTGCTGTGAGGGGAGTGGGTGGTGGTGAGGTGGATGGTGATATGTCCATGCCATTGGACGTGTTTAGTGTTGTGACTGTGAAAAGTGGTGTAATCGTGGGTGGTTGTGTAGGTGTGAATACGGGATTTACAAATGTAGAGTAGTTTACAGGGGGAATGGTTGGAGCAGCTTGGTGAAACGGGGAAATAGGGGTTATGGTAGGTTGGGGAGGTGAGACTGGTGAGAAGGTTAGTGGGGTTAGGAAGGGGAATGGGGGTCTTAGAGGTGGGGGAAACGCTGGGAAGGATGACGGGGTGAAGAGGTTAACATATGGAAGCGGAGGGTTGGGTGTGGGCATGGTGGTATGAATGGGTAAGGAAGAGGTTGTGGCTATGTTGCTTTGTACAGGTGTGAATGTGGGGGATACAGGATGGGTTGGTGAAAGGTGAGGTGAGAGAGGAGTAGAAGGGGTGGATGTTATTTCGAGGATAGTGGTGGTATGTACAATGGTAGTACGGGGTGGGGAATCTACAAGGATGGGTTCTGCAGTCAATGAGCTTTCGGGGGCGAGGCGTGCCTCCCTGGCTTGTGCTGAAGACTGAGCTCCTGTTGGGACGCGAATATATTCTCCGGGCTTTGAAAGTAGGCGCACTCGGCGGGGATCAAACTGTGGTAGTTGCTTTCTTTGTAAAAACCTGAGTGCTTCATGGGAGCCTACTGATTTGACTAACTCTCTGAACCCTCTGATATATGCGTCTTCGAATCCTCCGGAGATGAGTTCCTGTTCAATTAATGCCTGGCTCTCCTCTTCAGTTAACTTCTTTCGTGCCCAGACTTTTTCCATGGTACGATATAATTTCTTTATAGCCAGTGTGTACGCTGCGGCTTCGAATGTCTCATCTTCATATGTGCTGGTGTCGCCGTGTGTGTCGGTTTGTTGGCCTTGGCCCTCTGTCTGTTCGTCATGTGAGCCCTGGCTGGCTTCATCGTCGCCTTCCTCGTTGTCTGTTTCGGTTCTCTCTTCTTCAGAGCTCGACACAGCTTGTCCCTGTGGCAAATCTCGCGGCGTGGTAGGGTAGCTGGGACGTTCATATTCCTGTGAGAACAGTTGTGCTTCTGAATACTGGAATTCGTTTGAGAATGCATCAGGCATCTCAAAATCAAATGTCGTGTTTATGGGGTCGGCCTCCATATGTGGTATCGGGAAAGAAAACGCTTCCGCACCAATAGTGGTGGGAGCTTCTGCTGTTGTGGTGGTGGGTTCTGAGGTGGCAGCTGCCTGAGGTGCAGCGGTACTAGTGGTGCCCTCCGTAACCACTGGTCTGGACAACCGTATGCGAATAGGTTGTACAGTGGGAGCAGCTTCTGTTTGTGGTCGCTCTGGAGAGGGTTGTGGTGACGGCGACTCTGGCACTTGAAGGCAAGGGATGGTGCCTCGCATGCGCTTACCTGCCCGTGTCCTACTGGGCTTCCTGGCTTTCTTCGTTGTGCCCTTGAATGCCTTCAATTCCTCTCCTGTTAATGCACGCTCGATGGGCAAGTCATAAGCTAAGCACATATAAACAATTCTGGTCAGCGCACAACATCCATTAAGTACTTTCTTGCGCTCCCATCTGTGCTGTGCTAGATACATTTGATCTATGATCCAGCTTGCCAGATCAACAGTTTGAGGTCCCGTGCATGCCAAATACAATCCAAACCAGATTCGTTTATGGGGCATAGTAAATCTGTCCTGAGCTGGGAATGCGAAATGTTGCATGCATATCCTTAGTGGCTTTGACAGCTCAGGGGTAATGGCAGAGATCTCCTCCCACTTCGTGACGTCCCCACGTTTCATCGGTTCTGGAATTAATCTCTCTCGATCTGTGGGTGTGTGGGTTCCATGAATCTTGATGGCTGCTCTGATTAAGTCCTTAGAGAGATAAAATCTCTTGTAAGGTGGATCATCCACTAAAGAAGGCAACATGAAGGTTCCTGGGATGTCCTTATTCTCTGATGCCAGCAATGTAGTGATTAAATAATAGCACCTGTAAAAATCCGGTTTGGGCAGGGGGTCACTGAAATACTCTGTGAAGCCTGCTCTGGCCCAAACATGAGTTAAATCCTGGGTGCTCTGTAGGGCTTCGAACTCTCTGGATAAAAACTGGTATTTTCCTCACGTGCGGTCATCAAATGTCAAAGAGGATTCAAATATAAAGTCCGCGTCCGCAAGGGGTCCTGCAAGGCCCTGAAACCAATGAGAGTTCCTGTGAATTTTTTCGGTGTAGCCCATGGGTGGGTTGTCGATAGGCATTGGCCCTGGAAATCCCTGAAATTCCGGCGGTGGGGCAGTCGGGTGGGATTCTGCACGTAGCACGTTGAGTGGTACTGCCGCTACACTGGGGCCTGCTCCTGATGTTCCTTCGTCGGTTTGCATGGTGATTGGTGCGCTAGTGAGAAAGATCTGCTACAAAAGATTAACACATTAGCATGGAAATTAATTATGATCCCATTAAAGTGAGACCGCAATCCCTTTCCATAACTGATGCGTAACCCGTGTAGCCAAGTGCTGTGATGTGATGGATGCAATGTTTCTTGCAGCACTAGTGCAGGTCTCTAGACACCTATACGTTTCAGATCATGCATACATTTCTTGATGAGATTACGAGTGATGTGTGATGATGGTGGGTGAATTTATACAAGGTTTAAAGGTTAGTGATTTAGTACAAGGTTGTATGTTAGTCGGGGGGTAGTTAGACAATGGGTTAGGGGAAGACGGTTGGACACGTTTCGGTATCCATTTCCTAAGAGTTTTTGAATGGGTGGTGGGTTTCTGCTGAGGGGCAAAAGGTGGTATCGGGTGTGGTGGTATCGAGGGATGAAAAGGTTTGTGAGGATTATATATTACATGGCTTATGGGTTGAGCTATGATACATGGTTTGGGTACCCAAATCTGCGTGGGCGTGGGTCTATGGGTAAGGTACTTCTTGGCGATCCAAATCTGTCGAATGCTCGGACCTGTAGAAGAAGGTCGAGGGGATGGTGGATATCGATTCTGTTTCTGTTCTACCTTTTTTTTGTCGATTTCTGCTTGGCTGGAGTTCTTTGGTGCTTTTTGTCCTTTTGGCACCCATATTTGTCTGGTGCCGCTTCCTTTGGGTGGCCTGAACTGCCTTCCTTGTTGTTTCCTCCGATACTGCAGTCGGTCTGGGTTCCTGCGTCGTGATTGACTCAATTGTTGCTGGGGTTGAGAGGTCGGATGGACACTCTGCTTTGGAAAAGAAGGGAGATCCAACACTTGCGTGACCTGCCCATTAGGAAGTGATGCCTTATTTAACTTTAATCTAGGCCAGTCCGCAACAAGTTTGGAAGGATGAGCACCGCAGGGTGTCGTGCTCATTTGGCCGCTGATGCAACCCACCTGACCTCTGATTGTGCCCTTCTGCCCTTGCAGTTGGGTAACTGTCTCTTCTAGTTTGCAGGAAGTCCCAGGGAAGATCTCCTGTCGTCCTTCTGATTGACAACTGTCCATAGCCAAGCCCGAGTGGGTTGGTGTAGACGTACCGTGACTGAGCTGATCAAAGATCTTCCGGTCTTCCGTCGCATGCATGTCATAGGGTTTAGGGTCACAACCGTCAAGCGGAATGCCGTTAGAGAAGTCAAGCGGTATCACTCGCTTCTGCTCTAAGGTGCCAATCTGTAAGGAGCCTTGTCTAAGATTTAGGTCCACTGAGTGATCGTATAGCCAATCTTGGCCAAGGATTAGGGGTTCTATCAGGTCGTCATCATGGCACACTAGTAGCTTCGCTGTCATGGTCATATCCTTAATGAGGATAGGAAGGTCCACCTCACCCATGCAAGGGGTTTCCATGCCTCCTAAGCCTATGAGGTATGCCTCCATTGGCCGCATCTCTATTCCTGAATCCTTATAGTGGGACCATCTAATCGCACTAGTCGCAGCACCTGAGTCAATTAAAGCCCTGAGTTCTTGGCTATGGTTACCGTGCTCTAGCCTAACTGTAACGAATGGTCTCCTATCCACTATGCTAGGATGAGTGGTTGACTTTACTTGACACATGGCCATGGGATATCTGGGTGATGTTTCCAGATGGTTATAATGTTCTCTCCCTAGTCCTTGTCTTCTTAGCTTCATGCGCTTAATGCGTTCTATGGCTTCTGCCTGAGCTTCGGCTCGTATTCTATTTTCTTCCTCCTTACGCTTCTTTGCCAACGTGAGTCGTCTAAGCATATCCTCAGTAAGAGGTTCTTGATATAGCTTGACTCTACAGCCACTAATGTAATTAGGCATTATATCTCCTTCTAAGGTGGCTAACTGTACTGCTCCACTAGTCGAAAGTCTGTTAATGATCATAGGTCCATAACCTCGCTTTTCTAACTTGCGTGCATGCTGTTTCAGTGTATACACTAGAACTAAATCTCCTTTCTTTTAGGCCTTTATCTTTCACATGTGCATCAAAATATGCTTTCTGTCGCTTCTTTGCTGCGTATATTCCCGCTCCTGCTTTCAGCCTGGTTTCTCCTAATCGTTCCAAGTCCATTATTCTTGCTGATAACTCATGGCCGGTCCACTGATGTTCTTGTGCAACCTTAAGGGTCGGTATCAAGAAGTCCAAGGGAAGCACTGCATTCTGACCAAAAACCATCTGAAAGGGAGTTGCATTGAGTACGGTCTTGTAGGCCACTCGATATGCCCAAACAGCGTGGTGTAGCTGTTTGTCCCAATCTGAACGTTTGTTGTTCACGAGTTTCGTCAGTACGGTACATAGTATCTTGTTAGTGCTTTCAGCCTGACCATTGGCCTGAGGATGATATGGTGCAGATTTCTTGTGAATCACCATAAAATCCTGTAACAAATATTCAATGACTTGGTTTAGAAAGTGAGTGCCTCGATCGCTCACTATCTCTATAGGCAATCCATATCTTGTAAAGACGTTTTCAAATAAGAATTTTGCAGTCGTGTGAGCATCATTCTTTTTTGTGGCTTTTGCCTCTACCCATTTGGTTAGATAATCTGTGGCAACAATAATGTATTCCGCATGTGTACCTTTTGCAGGGGGGTTGATGGGTCCTACAAAGTCTATACCCCACTTAGAAAATGCACGTCCGCCCATCATGGGTTTCAATGGCATTTCATCTCTGCGAGTAGGAAACTGAGTTCTTTGGCACACGTCACATCTCTTTACATAGGTATGTGCATCCATGTGAAGAGTGGGCCACCATAATCCTGCAAAGAGGATGGCTTTGATTATCCTATCTGGTCCAAAATGACCTCCTGCAACACCTTGGTGTGCAGTCTCTAGTATGCTCAGATAATTGCTCTCATGAACACATTGTCTTAGATATCCATCTCGTCCTCTTTTGTATAGATTATCGCCAATAAGTGAATAGTCTTGAGCTTCCTGCTCTAGACTGCGTTGTCGAGCTAAGGTCATTCCTTGAGGGAATGTGTGCGTCCTCAAGTATGTCACTAAAGGTTCACTCCAGTCTGGTGTGAGGGACACGTGATATAACGTCGCATGCTCTACCGGTGGTCTTTCACCGCAAACACTGCATTCCTTACACAACTTGTAGACATCTGCTTCCATCGTAGGCCAATATACTCCCAATCTCTGCAGAGTCTGTAGTGTTCTATGTTTTGAATGATGTTGCTTTAGTGCACCTAAGTGTGCTAATTGCAACCAATTCGCATGTTCTGATTCATCTACACAACAAGCAAGAATCTTTTGATTATCTTGTTTATATATGCTTCCTGCTATTATTTGGTACCTCTGAGATTTGGTAATCTCTCCTTCTTTGATCTTTATCCTAGGACTCTTGGGTCCGTATGTCAGAATAGGGACCAACGGCTTAGCCCATTCTGGTGCTATCTCAAGGTTAAACAAGTATGCATCTGGTAGATCATCCGCTACTCCTTGAGGAGCTTCTCCTGAGGTTAATCTTGAAAGGTGGTCGGCTCTAAGATGCGTCTTTCCTTTCCTGACTACTACTTCAAAATCATACTCCATGAGTAATAGAAACCAGCGTATCAATCGTCCTGTGTTACATGGTTTGTTGACTAAATATAATAGGGCTTGATGATCTGTAAAGAACTTGAATTTGTTGGCCAACAAGTAGTGCCTAAACTTCTTTACAGCGTAGATCATCCCTAATCCTTCTCGTTCCGTCGTGGTGTAATTTCTTTCTGCGGCGTTCAGTTGTCTGCTAGCATAAGCTATGGGGAGATCTATGTTACCTTCGTTCGTGGGTTGTGCTAACACACATCCTACGGCGTAATTGGATGCATCCACATGTACATGGAATGGCTTACTCCAATCTGGGGTGGTCAATATAGGTGCTGAGCACAAACGTCGTTTAAGTTCATTGAATGAATTTTCACATTCATCTGTCCATTCGAAGTTGGTCAAAAGAGAGTACAGAGGCTTAGCTATGATTGCATACATGTGTATGAATCTCCTATAATAACCGCAATGGCCCATAAATGCCTGTACCTCTTTCACATTAGTTGGTCTAGGTAATTCTGCAATTGCCTTCACCTTTTCTTCATCCGTGGAGATTCCATTTTTTGACACAATGTGTCCTAGAATTTTGCCTTGTCTGACCATGAAAACGCATTTTTCTGGGTTCAAACAAACCTGATATTCTCGACATTTGTCAAATATTTGTCTTAACTTTGGAATATGTGTCTGTCTTACATTTGAATGAGCACATAAGTCATCGACGTAAACTTCCAAGCTCTTGCGTAAAAATTCCTTAAAAACATGACACATGAGTCGCTGGAAAGTGGCGGGTGCATTTGTTAAGCCAAATGGCATCACACGAAATGCAAATATGCCCCATTCAGTGGCAAAAGCTGTCTTGTGTTGGTCCTCTGGAGCAATGGCTACTTGATTATAGCCGGAAAATCCATCAAGAAAGCTGTAAACTTCCTTGCCCGCAACTCTTTCCAATAGGTGTTCCGTGATAGGAAGAGGATAGCTATCTCTAATCGTGGCGGCATTAACTTTTTTAAGGTTAATACACACACGCAATTTTCCATTCTTCTTGGGCACAACCACAATGGGGGATACCCATTCGGTGTGTTCAATTTCGTAAATGAATCCTACTTCTATCAGGCGATCTATCTCCTCTTTAATCTTCGTAGCGTAGTTATCATTATACGTGTACGGTTTCTGTTTTGTCGGTTTTGCATCTGGAGTCATAGGGATTCTATGAGAACATATATCTGGATCTACTCCTTTCAAGTCTTTGTAACTCCAAGCAAAAACATCTCTATATTCGCGCAATAGGGTAACTAACTCTTTTTCTTCTTCAGTCGTCAAATCATGCCCTATGTAGGTGCATTTTTCTTCTTCTCCTTCTATGGCAACTATTATTTTCTTGGTTTTCTCTCGGTTATCATATACTTGTCCATCCTTCTCTTTTCTATTAGGCATTCGTACCATGATTCTTCTATCGTCGATTTCGTATTTCTTGAAATTCTCGGGTACTTCAATTAAAGATTCTTCTTTTTCCGACATGGTTTCTTTCTTCTTTCTCTTCTTGCCTTCACTCTTAGTAGTCACTGCTGTGGCTAACCTTACCTCGTTCGTACTTTCCTCGTGTCTCTGAGTGTGAGTCTCTACTTCGTAGAAATATTCTTCCTCTGATGCAAAGGGTGGGTCCATGATAATTGATTCTAAATCAAAATCGCTTGCGTCCTCAAATGCATCAGTGTTTGGTTCGCACTCTTCTAAAATTGCATCGCACATGATTGGCTCTATCGTGAAAACTGAAATGTCATAGCCATCCTCGTCACAGTGGGGTGTCCATTGTTCTTCATTGATGGCTACATCCATGGTTCCTAGGATTTCCGCCCAACCATGGGGTTCAAACTCCTCGTCTGGGAATACTACAGGTGCATAGGCTGGATCTTGAAGGGTTCGTGGATGTTGTTCTGCACCTAAGGTCCTGGCTTCTAACCGCTCTTCCTCTTGTTTGGCAACTTTACACATCCATAAATGGGTATCCTCATGCAACCAAGAAGGATCTGATTCTAATGAGTGCACGGATTCCGTCTCTGCTGGTGTCTTATGGATGGTATTCCATTGTATTGGGGGTACATCTCTATGTGAATAGTCTTTAAGATTGACTTTAGTAGTCATTCCTAAATGTTGCAAGTACAAAGAATTAGTTCCCCAATCTTGTACAATTTGCAACTGACGCATGAATGGTCGTCCCAATATCATCTCATACGCATGATTTTTCGCGAAGTCACAAATGGCGAAAGTATGCTCAAATTCTACACCACAAGTGGTGAGAGATATGCCTTCTAGTAAGCCTAATGGTTTTTCTATGTGTCCATCAGCCATTTGCAGCTTCATCCTGGTGGGTCTGAGTGTTGGCTTACCCCAACGTTTCCACAAAGCGGTGGTGGCGATGGCTACTCCGGCTCCCGAATCTAAGATGGCTTTCGTGGTGTAGCCCTGATGGGTTATTGGAAGATATGTGTTACCTTCCTCTCCTTCGCTTACGTCTCCAATCTTTTCCACGGGTATCTCTGGTACCTTCTTATGTGACCCTATCTGAGAGGGTGTGGTAGCTAGCTCAGGGAATTGATTTGCTACGTGCTTCCACAATTCTGGTTTTACCTTTAACAATTCCTCCAGAGTGAGATTACACTGTACTTTAGTGTTCTTGATCACATCCATGTTCCTAGGGATCACTGATTCTTCATTCCTCACTATTATCGTGGGTGCTCTCATACTAATAGACTTTGCTTCCCAAGGTCCCGTGAACTGAGGTAATTCTTGTAAAGAATTGGATTCAAATCCTGTGGGTTCACTCAGTTGTTCCACCTCTACATCATCATATATAGAGGGGATGTCTTGGGGAAAT
The DNA here is from genome assembly GCA_020310875.1 of Ceratopteris richardii. Taxonomy (NCBI): domain Eukaryota; kingdom Viridiplantae; phylum Streptophyta; class Polypodiopsida; order Polypodiales; family Pteridaceae; genus Ceratopteris; species Ceratopteris richardii. The sequence goes on along the minus strand of CM035423.1, from coordinate 78,034,058 downwards.
TGTTCCTGCAAGTCGTTTATTTCTTGAATAGGAGGATGAGTTCCTTGTTCTTTTCTCCATTTCTCTTCTTGTATTTCTCTTAAAAATTCATGTGAGTACCTATGTATGGAGGATAGGTTATCTTGACTTTCTGTATTGGGTACTTGAGACAGGGATGGTGCATTCCTTTCCTGTGTCTCTGGGGCAATAGGGTTCCTATGCTGATCCTTTTTCTCTTTGCTTTCTATCAAGTGTTCCAGCCTCTCCATTAGTCCTTGAAAGTGTAGTTCAGGTTTTGCCATGTTATTCCAATTAAGATACCTAGAGGCTTCAAACAAAGCTTGTGCTAGTTCTACCATTTTCATGCAAAGTTTAGTTCTCTCAATTTCTAGATCAGCTCGCGGGTAGTTTTTACTCATTTCCGTTACTTGAGGTCCCTCTTTTATTCTAGCCTGATATGCACGAAACATCATGTCTAGGTCTTCGGGTATGGGTTCCGCTAAAACTGATCCTGATTTTTGAGTTGGGATTTCTTGGTTTAATTCTTGTGAGGTCAATTCTTGTATTTTGGCTCTAGATTCCCTTAGACTTCCTTCCAACTCACTTATCTTTTTACTCCATTTTCTCTTTATCCTTTCTCTAGAATCTTTCCAAGATTTTGTCTTTTTACTACTCGATTCCGCAACTTCACTAGTTTCGGCTATTTTCTCTTGATTATGCTGTTGGTTTTGTAAGAGTGCCTGGGCTCTGGTTATAGCTTGGATAGGCACGTATGTAGGGTTGGATCCATCTGCGTTGTTTACAATACCTATCACGTTGATCGGTGTCACGTTCGAAGCGTTAACTGGGTTCTTAGGACAATCTTTAATTACATGCTCTTTGCCACAATCGGCACAAAAGCCTTGTATGTTATAGTACTGTGATTGCCTTGCTATTGGGGGATGTGGACAATCCTTTATGAAGTGATCTCCTTGGCACCTAAAGCATGGTCCTCTAGGGCCCTGTGGTCTCTGTTGTCTCAGTTGGGGCCGTGGGTTTGGGTTTGCGTACATCACATTAGTATAATCTGGCTCCCAACTAGGTTCCATTGGAGGACTATCATAATGATATATCTCCACATGTTCTGGTGACTCCGTGTAATAAGCGGGTGGACTAGTTACATGAGTAGAGTCAAAACTGTTTGAGTTCGGGTCACTTTCGGTGATCAGGGGTGAAGAAGGCACTAAGGCCCTACTTAGGTTCTCTTCTGCAGCAGCGTATTTAACTGAAATGACATTCGTTGGTGGGGGTGGCTGCTGAGCTAAGACGGGTTGAGGTCTCTGTTGAGCCTGGTATGGGTAGTTCTGAGGAGGCCTATAGTAATAAGGCTGAGCATTGTATTGGCCTTGATACCTACCTGGCTGCTGGTATGTTTGCGGGTAGTTCTGTCTCACGGTTTGTTTGTTGTATGGGCAGTCCTGAGCCGTATGATTCGTGTATCTTCTCTCAATTGTGCAATGTTGGCCACTAGGGTTGACGTGAGGTTGAGGTGCATTGGGGCACACGTTTGCCAAATGATTTCCACCACAAGTGTAACAACGTACATTAGTTGGTAGCTTGGGCACCTGTTTACTAGAAACTCCTAGTTTTTGGGCCACTTTTTCTGCTAGGTCCTCTATCGAATTAGACAATTTTGTGGATGCTAGAGAAGAACAATCTGAGTCCTTATAGACCTTTGAGAGTTCTAATTCCTCTCCTAGGTTGTCCTCAATGTCTATACATATTCTTACACACTCCTTTAGCGTTCTGGGTTCTTTTAGGTACACATAAGAGCGTAGTTTAGCGCTCAACAAGCCATCTAGGAATAGTGATACTTGTTTGGCTTGTGAGGGTAGCTCTTGCATTGGACATCGTTCAACATATTGTCTGAATCTACGACCTGCCAGTCTCACCGTTTCCTGAGGGGTCTGTTTAAAACTATGAATCAACGAAGACGTGTCATGTCTAACCCCACTTTTAGAGAATTCAATGATGAATGACTCTAAAAAGTGATGGATGTCTCTAAATTGCCTTTGTTGCAGTGGTTGGAACCAAGTTAAAGCGGTATTCTTTAACGTTAGTCCAAATGCGTTGTACTGCGTGAACATGTACTCGACTTGTTCTGCTCTTAATACTTGCTTGAATTCTGCGACATGGTCATAGGGATCTCCTGTCCCATCAAAGTAATTCTTCATTGATTTCACTAATTGCGTGGGTCTCAATACTCTTGCGTGTTCACGTGGTCTAGGTAGAGGAAAATCATCTCTACCACCTGGTATTCCATGTTCTCTTTGTCTATCCGTCCTATTAGTGTTCGTGGTTGTTCTATCTCTCCCTATGGGGTGATTGAAGCTTACTTCTGGTCTCTCGTGATTTCCTTCTCTTTGATTTCCCTGGGCTGAGGAAGTTCCTGCCCCTTGTTGATTTGCATTCATGTTTGTTCTGGATGGAGGGAATATCAATTCACCTCTCCAAGTGTAGGTGTTTTTAGCGCGCTCAGGCACCACAAAGACTCTTTCTGAAGTCTCATCCAGGTATACAACCTTTCCAGGTGTATCTGGGTCCTTGAATTCATAAATTGTAATGATGCCTACCTCGCCAGGGTTTTCCTTTCTATACCTCCAAAAGGCTTCATCTGTCTCCTTGTTTACAAACAACTTGGTGCTCCTGTTATCTTGAGGGATCCACTCTGGGATGAGTACTCTTGTTAATACGGATTTCCCTCTCGGTGTTCTAGGTTCTTCTAACGGTTCTTTTCCTTGAAATTTCGCTTCCGTCTCTGATTGAATTGTGCCAAACTCATTAGTATCGTTGGGCTGTGTACTTAGGATGTACATGGTTCCTTCTTTGTCTATGTAAGCGTCTCTCTCAAATTTCACCACTGGTCTTTCCAATCCAATGGGTTGATCAGGGTTGTGCAGTTGCACCACTTGCCTTCGCAAACCATCCTCATAGATGCGAGCACCTAATCGGTTGGTTCGGAGAAACTCTAGTTGCGTTCTATAGGGTCCTTCTGGCTTTTCTAGGTATGCTATATGAGACCCTCCTTCAGGTCTGTCTGCACTAAATGCCATTTCTGATTCGCTAGTTTCTGAGCTCTCGTAGGGATAACTATTATTCACTTGCTGAGCCCAAGATCGAGCTGTGGTTCTTACACTAGCCTCTGATGATCTAAGGCTTCTTCTGTCCGACTTACCTATATGTTTGCCCGATCTAAGGTTCATTAATTTCCTTCCTTGCTCACTCAATTACACACTTAGATCGTCAATGGTCCTTTGTTATTACTGTCTTGATTCTTTTTACTTTTCTTTGGATTCTTGTCTTAGTTTATGCGTCAGGAATTCGACTTTCGTTACGATTTTGAATTCTCGTTCCGTCAGACTTAAGTTCTTTTCTTTAGGTTTTCGTCACACACACCTTTACTTTAAGTCTTAAACTTGATAGAATTAGGTATCTTGAACTTGAGGCGTTCCTATCGACTTAAATCCACAATGCTAACGTTTAGCCTAAGCTAAGAATTGACTGAGGGGGTTGAGTAATCTTCCAACCTTGAGTCAGCTTTTCTGTTGCTCTGATGCCCTGTTGCCCAAGAAGCCGTGCTTCCCAAGCTCTGCTGTCTTCACTGCCTTGCTTGCTTGCCTTTGCTTGCCCTTGCTAGACCTGGAAAATTCCAATGTTAGACCAATTCACAAGAAGATTAAACACTTGAGTATATACACCTTTTAGTCCCTTCCCTTTTGCCCAAATTTCCAATGTGTGCCCCCTGGCTTCCTAGTCCCAAGCTAGGTGAACCTCAAATTAGCCTATCCAAAAATAGATGTATTCTTTATGAAAAAAACAGTTGAGGTCACGTAGTACTCGTCACGAGCTTTCTAACGAGCTATTAAGCTCAAAAAACGGACTTCGGATGAGAAAGTTACACGCGTTCAGGCCCTGGGGGGTAAGAATTGACAATCCAGTTTTCCCTCAAATATGAGCTAAGGGGTCTCCTATGAGTCTAATGGTCCAAAAATTTTCCAAAAATACCCTCAAAATTGGTCAAAAATTGAAGTCCAAAATTTGCGATGGGGGTGGACAATCGCGATGGTCTGGGACCGTCGCGATGGTCCGAAAAAGCGAACTGTCGCGATGGCGCGGGATTTGGACAATCGCGATGGCGCGAAAAGGCGAACCGTCGCGATGGCTCGAAGTGAACGATCGCGATGGCGTGAGGTCGAACCGTCGCGATGGTCCAAAAAATGAACCGTCGCGATGGCGTGATCGGGCGGACAATCGCGATGGCGCGGTCAACGGTCAACGGTGGACAATCGCGATGGTCCGAAGTGAACCGTCGCGATGGTCCGCGATGCGATGGCTTGAGCCAATCGCGATGGTCCGATTTTGGGCTGTCGCGATGGTCCAAAAAATGAACCGTCGCGATGGTCTATCGTGACACGTGGCACTGTCGTGGCGATGGCCTGAGCCAATCGCGATGGTCCGGGGTCAGCTGAACAATCGCGATGGTCCAAGTGGACCGTCGCGATGGCTCAAGTGAACCGTCGCGATGGTCCGAAAAAGCGGACCGTCGCGATGGTCCGGCCGAGCCATCGCGATGGCGTGAGCCTATCGCGATGGTGCGACACAATCGCGATGGTCCGAGCCAATCGCGATGGTCCACCAAACAATGAATTTTCAAAATGCAATTGTGGTTCCGTGTATGCGCAGGGATCGCCTACCTCGTGGTGTGGTCGCCTACCTCAAAATCCGAAAGTTGCAGACCATCGCGATGGTCCGCCACACTCGGAAATTTCTGACAGAAAGTACATGTTTTACCTTTGGGAAGCTCTCCTGATGCTCTGAAGCTCTGTACCTGCAAGAAAACTCAAGAAAACACAAGCACACACAAGCGCAAAAACTCTCTCTCGCTCTCTCGCATGCACAAATGAGGGGAAATGAGGTGAATGGGTGGATATGGTGAATTTTCTGATTTTTTTGGAGATGAAGATGATGATGCGATGATGAAGATGGAGTGTGGGGGAAGTGAAAAACACTAAAAACTAAGTAAAAACAACAACAAAAACTGAAATTTTTACCTTCCAACGCCACTTCTTGCTATACTCTTACCATCACACATTCGTCCTAGACTCGATCCCCGGCAACGGCGCCAAATTTGGTGTTGCTCTAGCACAATGGTAAGTACCACGTTAAGAAGCTTCACCTCCTTAATGTCAATCCGTGGGAGAGGTAGGAGTGATATGAAGATCGTGAATGCGAGATGATGTGAGAGTGAAGGTGAGAAGCACAACGATGCACACACACATACACACACACAATGAAGAGACAAGCAAGACACAATGGAAGGTGGGAAGTTAGCTCTATTACTCAAGAATACTCTTACAAGCTCAAACTAGCTCTAAGCTCACACTAACCAAAATGAACCAACCTCAAAAATGAGCTCTCTAGCTCTTTTTATAGTTTCTAGACTAGTTTTGACCGGTTTCACATCTAGTGACCGGCCTAGTTAAAAAATAGGTCCTAGAGGCTATTTGGAAGGGTAAACAATGTCTAAAAATAACGAAAATTGGTACGAGCATTCTACCTAAGCTCCTCAAGCTCGAGGACTCCTCGGCTTGCACAAAATGGAGCTATGGATTACAAAATGGGGTTTTCTATGATACATATGTTACAATTAGTGATAACAATCACTGTTGAATGTTTGGAGAATTAATAAGAAATGTATTTGTTTGAAAAATTGATCCTCGTGGCTCCCTGCTTTGTCTTCACATGCTTCCGTGGCGTCTGTGCCTCTGGCTACTTCCAACACCTTTTCTATCAAACGTGCCATTATTCCTCATATTCTATCCTATAGAATAGCTAAGGTTGCTTGGGATACACTTACCACTTTATACTAGGAAAGGCATGAAGATCGTGTTGTTTACCTCCGAAAAAAGTTAGAGAGTAAGCACATGAAAGAAGGTGATTCCATGGATAGTTTTCTGATAAAGATCAAAGATTTGAAGGAACAATTGATTTTTGCCGATGAAGTCTTCCCTGATAGTTCACTTGTGTGGATTCTTCTAAATGGTCTTCCCGATTCATATTAGAGTTTTGTTTCTACTCTTCGTTTGATGATGAAAGGCAATCCAAATTCCTTAACATTTGAGGAGTTAGTCTGTGTTTTGTTTCAAGAAGATCAGTCTAGGCAGAACAAGTCCATTATGCTAGTCAAAAGGGAAAAGGTAAATGGAGCTCTTCTACTAGTAAGCAAAAATTAGCTAGTTTTGCTTAATCAAAGAAGGATGATAGAGATGACAAGAAAACAAAAAAGCAAAAAGCAAGTACTGTAAAGCAAATGATCATGTCATAAAGAATTTTCCAAAACTGGCTACAAAAGAGGCAAAGAAAAAGGAGGTTGGAATGGTTGTTGCAAAGGCTTCTACACCAAAAATAGAGTCTAGTAATCTAGTGAAGAATGAAGAATGGGTGTTTACTACTGTGTGCAGTTTTGACCCATCCTCTCCTGAATAGTGTATGTCTGTAGTAGACTTAGATATTTGGTACTTTGATAGTGGGGCAACCAAGCATATTACCTCATAGCATAGTTTCTTCACTTCACTTAAGTATGCCCCTATAGGGAATACTATCACATGCACCAACAACTCTTCTTATCCTATCATGGGAGGTTGGTAAGATCATTCTGACTACTGTTGATGGTAGTTCTTTTACATCGTTGGATGCTTTATTTGTGCTAGGGATCAAGAAGAATTTGTTATCAAGTTCAGCTTTAACCAAGATTGGCTTAATTGTTGAATTTGTTGATCACAGATGTACAGTTCATGATTTGTCAAATGGGGATGTGATTATTGCTTCTAACATTTTATGTTGTGGGCTATATAAGCTCATAGGCTATGAAAGATATATGAATGATTTAGCATGTGCAATACATGATTCTCAGGCTATGTCAGATGCAAAGCTTTGGCATGCATGCTTTGGTCATCTGAATTTTGCTGGTTTGCTTCGCATGCAGAAATCTAAAATGGTGTCCTCTTTGCCCAAACTATGAGGAGAGATGGTTGATACACTCCAAAGATGTGCCTGGTGCTACAAAACCTGCTCTACACCTTCCAAGATAGCTTCAAGGATGATAAGTATACACTGTATGGTTGCTAAAGATACATACAAGCCATCCTAGTGCTTTGGAGCATCAATCTCAAATTGATTCATCAAGACAGACTACTTGACACCAAACAGATGAAGCAAAACTTGCTATTTTTGGATGAGATGCACTCTAGAAATTTACTTAGAGCTCACAACCTACTAGAAATTGATTGAAGATAATTTGTACACTTTTAATTAATTAGATAATAAATCTAAAGCAACAAATTTGATGAATTGTGATGAACCATACTGGGAGAAATTAATTCAGCAACATAGGGGTGCCATCTCGACATTTCAGGAAATATTTGCCAGAATACATAGCTGACTTCAAATGAGGGTAGCTCAAAGAATAATGAACCAATGATGAGGAAAATTGATATGATGCAAATAAACTTGCCAGATTACTTATACCAATCTAAATCACGACAAAAGATTAAGTATACACAGAGAAATCAATAGTTGAAGTTGACTGAAAATGTGAATGTAAGCTTTAGCAGTAGATGAGAAGAACTCCAAAGGTGCTTAATCAGAACCTCCTTAGGATATAGCTTAAAATCTACTCTAATCTGTGACTACACATATGTGTATATATAGGAATTTTTTGAATTCAAAAACTTGGAGGGATTGTATCTAAAGTTTCCTTCAAGTTTGGGAATCTCTTAGTTAGATAATCTCTCCTAATTTCAGCTCCTAATTCTTGCCTAACTAGGCCACGAGATTCTCCAACGACATCAATGCTTTACATTAATGAGTGATCAAGCACTAGGCTTGGATGAAATACACCAAAAACTCCCCTCAAGCTTAATATGCTTGAGTCTTTAGTCCTCCTTGATTTCTAGCAATCCAATCATACATTTGGATCTTCTTAGCTTGATACCATCCAATGACTTAGTCAACATATCTGCACATTGAAGATTAGTAGATACATAGGACAGTTGAATGTCCTTGCTTATCAACTTCTCTCTTGCAAAATGATAATGGACTTCAATATGCTTAGTTATAGCATGGTAAACTTGATTAGTTGCTAAGTGAAGTGAGCTTGTATCATCACCAAAGATATGAGGAGTTAAGATATGTAACCCAAAATCTGAGTATAAACACTTTAACCACATAGATTCTTGTGTTGCATTAGTAAAACTTCTATATTTAGCCTCAATAGATGATAGAGCAATAGTTGGTTGCTTCTTTGAAGACCATGAAATTAGTTTTGAACCTGCAAAAGACAAATAGCTTGATTATTCTTCTTGCGATCCTTTGATCCAGCCCAATCTAAATCTAAGTAAAATTTGAGGTCAATTTCAAAAGTGAAGAGGTACAAGGACCCTTCATTGATGTTACCCTTTGAGTATTTCAGCACTCTCTTGGTTGCTTTCATGTGTGGCTTCCTTGGATTGTGCATAAATTGATTGAGTATGCTAACACTATAATAGATGTCCACCCTTGTGAGAGTTTCATAGTTCAAGCTTTCTACCAAGCTTTTATAGCTTGTGATATGTTCAACAGGTTCTCCCTCATAAGCACTTAGCTTATGATTCAACTCCATGGGTTTACCTATACACTTAGTATTCTGTAGCTCAAGTGTAAGCACCACCTCCTTTACTTGTCAATCGGTGGAAGAGATAGGAGTGATATGAAGATCATGAACACAAGAAGTAGTGAACACACATATACACACACACAAGGAAAAGACAAGCCAGACACAATGGAAGGAGAAAGTAGACTCTATTGCTCAATAACACTATTACAAGCTCAATCTAGCTCTAGGCTCTCCTCAACTCATACAAGCTAACCTCAAAAGTGATGGTGGTTCCTTTGCTCTGAAACCACCTGTTGGTGACGACACGGCAAAGGCCCAAACCTTGTCAAGCCTGCAGAAATCGCCACGCCACCGAAAAGATGCTAAGCTAGAGCGATATTAGAACACCTCCATAATCAACAGTAGCTTAGCAAGGTTACTGCCACTCAAACATATAAGAGTGCGTTTTGAATTTACTGAAAAAATTCACTAGAACTTCACCGGACTGTCACCAGACTGTCACCGTAATTATACTGGAATCTTACCGGAATCAACTCCTATTCTGTTTGTAATTACTTCAAGTCAGTATACAAGAAGTAACGAAGTGATGCGTGAACTTCCTTCACTGAGTGAACACTTTCTGAAGTTTAAGGAAAAACTTCTCCGGTTCAGAATGTCTCTTTTCGGTTAGACTTTGTACTGTGTGTACATATCCATTTCACCGAAATCTTTGATGAACTGATAGTAGAGATGTCTAGCTATAAGGTAAGCTATCTCTCATACAAAACCTTAATTTATTCTGCGAGATATACTTCGTTGTTCTACCGGAAAACACGTTTTCTGTGAAAACTGTAACTGACCAAAAAATACATTTACAGAGACAACTGTGATTGACCGAGACATTCGTCTACTGAGAAAGTACCGGGAGACACATTTACTGAACGAACTGTAACTGTTAACTGACTTTATACCGTAACACAAAAATACTCAGAGTTCTTCACATACGAACAGTGCGCGCAAACTTCCACATGAACATGTGTTTTCTATTAGAGAAAATGTGTACAAACTAGCTTGGCCTCTTCTTGCTCACGCTATGGAAACTCTCCTACACTGAGTAGTTTCTTCTTACCATCTCTCTCAGATGAATACCTGACATTTCAGGTTTCTGTTATTCATCTTTACATATGCGATCTCTGGCATCTTCTGAAAAACTTCTCTTCTTTTTCTTGACCTCTATATGCGCTCTATTTAAACTGCGCGCTCTACTCACGCACGTTCTTGCTCGCACTCCCTCTTTTCTTATGCACGTTCTCTCTTTATATACAGTTTGATTCGGTGTAACAAACTCTAACAAACTCTGATTCTAGAAGATTCTGCGCTGTACATAACGGTCGTGAATTTGTCCCTTCATTAAGGCTTTTGATTTTCTGAATATTTTGATTCCGCTTCTCTTTATCTTTCTTTTTCTTTATGTCTGTCTGTATGTCAAATTCATGAGTGATTCTTCAACAACTCCCCCTCAATCACTAATTTGACTCTTCCTGTCTTTCATATATTTTCCTTTCTTTTATACCTGCCATTTCCTTGAATCTGCTTGTCTTTGTTCCATCCAAGCTCTTTGTCTGCAATCTGATCTTTTGTCGGAGTGTATATTATTTCTTTCTCCTTCTCCATTACCTTTTCCCTCAGGAAATGATACTAAATTTCTATGTGCTTTGTTCTCGCATGAAATACTGGATTTGCTGCAAGATACAACAAGCTCATATTATCTCCATGTATGATAGGTATACCTTGATCAATACCCATGCTTTTGAACAAGGTCTGCATCCATATCACTTCTTTAGCTGCTTCTACAAGTCCTTTATATTCTGCTTTTGTTGACGATAACGCCACTGTGTGTTGTTTCTTCGAACACCACCTTACTAGCTTATCTCCTAGGTATATCATATACCTATGTGTTGATCTTCTGTCATCTTGACTTCTTGCCCAGTCTGAGTCACTGTATGCTCTCAGTTTTATATCTGACATAAAAGGATAATATAATCCTACTTTTATAGTTCTTTTGATATATCTAAGAACTCTCTGTCCTGCAACCCAATGTTGATCCTTTAGACAATGCATAAACTGTGAGAGAACTCCCACTGCATAGCTAAGATCCGGTCGTGTTAGTGTAGCATAGATTAAGCTTCCCACTAACGACTGATATTTCCTTATAACTTTAAACTCTGCACCATTGTATTTGCTGAGTTTATGATTTGCTTCAAGCAGTGTTGAAGCTTCTCTGCAATTCTCATATTAAACTTCTTCAATAAGTTTAAGAGATACCTTTCTTGCGTAACATATACACCATGATCTGTGTATGTGATTTCCATTCCAAGAAAGTATGATAACTTTCCTAGATCACTGATTTGAAACTCCTTTTCAAGTAATCCCTTTACTTCTTTAATTCCTTCATCTAAAGTACCTGTGATTATAATGTCATCTACATAAATGCAAATGAAGATCATACCTTCTTCTGTTCTCTTGATGAGTAGTCTTGCATCTGCTTTCAAACTTTGGTATCCAAGTTCATTGGGATATTTCACAAGCCTGTAATTCCAAGCTCTTGGAGCTTGCTTCAGTCCGTAAAGTGCTTTTCTTAATCTGCAAACAAAATTTGGGTATCTGGAACTTACAAACCCTTTCGGTTGTTCCATATAGACTTCGTCTGATATATATCCATTCAGAAATGCGTTCTTTATATCTAGCTGACTTAGCTTCCATCCTTTTGATGCTGCTATAACAATCACTGTCCTTATGGTTGACATCTTTGCCACCGAACTAAACGTCTCATCGTAATCTATGCCATGCGTCTGAGCATAGCCCTTGATAACTAGTCTAGCTTTGTGTCTGGCTATCCTTCCATCTGCAAGTTTCTTAACTTTGAAAACCCATTTATTTTTGATCACTTTCTTACCATTTGGTTTCGGAACAAGTTCCCATGTCTTGTTCTCCTCCAATGCGCTAAACTCTTCTTCCATTGCTTCTTCCCATTGCTTCTTGCCTTTAACTTCACCATAGTTCTGAGGTTCTTCATCATCTTTGACCATATATGCATAATTGTTTTGAGTTATATATGAGGTATCATAGGAATACCTTGTTGGTTGTTTCCTTACCCTGTTTGACCTTCTTGGTTCAAACTCTTCATGTGTATCTAAATACACTTCTTCATCAAATCCCTGTTCATCTCCATTTCTCATACGTGATCCGATCCTCGACGTACTTGCCTGCATATAGTCTTCATCTCTATTCACCTGTACAATTGATTTCCCTTTCTCTTTCCTTCTTACCTCTTCTTCAAATTCTTCCGTGGTATGACTTTGATCTGTATACCAGCTTTTCTGTTCATCAAATGTAACATCTCTGGAAATAGTAAACTGTTTTGTTAGAGGACTCCATAACCTGTAACCCATCTACTTTTCATTGTATCCGACGAGCACATATTTCTCTACTTTTGGTTCAAGCTTATGTCTGAGTTGTGATGGTACATAAGCATAAGCTACTGATCCAAACACTTTGCAATGATCAAGTGTTGGTTTCTTTCCCCACCAAGCTTCATAAGGGGTCATTCCATCTAAAGCTGTACACGGTAATCTGTTTACCAAGTATGTAGCTGTATTTACGGCTTTAGCCCAAAGATAATTTGGACAATCCTTTTCCTTTAGCATAGCTCGTGCAAACTCAACTAGAGTCCGGTTCCTTCTTTCTGCTACACCATTTTGTTGTGGTGTATACCTGCAGGTTATTTCTCTCTTAATACCTGCATTCCAAAGATAATCATTGAACTCTCGGGAGAAGTATTCTCCCCCTCCATCAGACCTCAGTCTCTTCAGCTTTTGACCTATGAGTCTTTCAGCATATGCATGAAAATGCTTGAAGGTTTCAAATACTTCTGATCTTTCCTTCAAAACATATAACGTTATCCATCTTGTAGCATCATCAATGAATAAAACATAATACCTTGAGCCGCTGATTGATCCTTCTTTTGTTGGACCCCATACATCTGTATGAATGAGTTCAAGTACTCCATCATGTTTGAATCCTTTCTTCTAGAAAGGTAACCTGTGGGCTTTTCCCATTTGACATGCCTCGCACTTGTGAATCATGTGTTGGTTCTGTACATTCGGTAATCCCAGTACTGACTGATTTGAAATCATAGCTTTAACTCCTTTTTCATTGAAATGACCTAATCTCTTATGCCAGAGATCAAGTTTTGTAATCATCTTTTCACCATGTGTGAGCAACGCTTGGCCGATGCTCCCTTGTACTCTTAAAGTAAAGAGTCTGCCTTCTTTCTTACCAGAGACAATCTGATTATATCCATTCTCGGAATCTTCTACAAATACTCCTTCATTTGTGAATCTGACTTGAAAACCTTTCTCAACGATCTGTCTTACGCTGATCAAAATTTTTGGTATTGTTGGAACATACAAAACATTGGTTAGCAAATCTGCTCCACTCTTACATTTCACTTTTCCAATTGAATGTACACTATGCCTTGTATTGTCACCTGTTTGAACAGTATGACTGGAACTACCTTTTTCCAATTGTGACATTAGTTCGATATTTCCTGACAAGTGATTAGAACATCCAGAATCAATGTAAAATACCTTCAGGTCTTCGTTATCTGATGTGCTGATTGAGTTCATCATCAATGATGTATGACTTTCATTCTGTGTGTCATTTGCGTAGTTGTTGTAGGTGGTGTTGTAGGATTGAGTCCGTCCCCAACTTCTTGCTCCACCTCATCATAGCTTCCTCTTTGATTTTGTCTTCCTCTTTGAAAGTTATTCTGATATCTTCCGCTTCTACCTCTGTTGTTACTGTTCTGATTTTGATTTGATCCTTGTTGATTGTGCCAGCAATCATGAGCTAGATGATTACTTAGTCCACAAATCCAACAAGCCTTCTTGTTATGTATGTGATGATGTCATCCATGCAACGTAATTGGGGGGGCCAGTGGTGGATGGTCACCATCATATCCAACGGTTGGAGGGCCACATGGTAGTGTCAGATAGGGGTAGTTGAGTCAATCCTGACATTGCTTATTATTTTGAACCTTGATTGCAAATGCCTTCCCGAAGCGGCATCGTGGCATCAGACCCTAGCACGGATTGTACTTTAGGTGCAGTGGTGCTTTTGTACATGTTTGCATCGTTCTCGGATATTCTTGTAACAGCTCCATGCACCAATTGGACTGAAAGAGTTTTCCTTTCTTTGCTTCATGGGGTAGGTCTTTGGGCTCAAACTATGTAGCATGAGTTGGTTTCTTCCCCATTTCCTTTTCAATAGTTAATTGGTACTCTTCCATATATAGAAAGTAGGGTTTGTACTGAAGCTCATTAATGGAGATATACTTGTGGGAGGCTAACTGAGCAAATTATGGCGATTGTGAAATTCGTTCCTCAATCAGGGCTATGGCATGTAGCTGCGCTTCTATGTGTGTAGAGTGAGTTGTACCTAGCTCTTCCACTGACTTGAGCCATGCGGGAGTCAGAAGTTCAAATGTGTCTTTTGCTTCTGCTGTGACACGTTCGCCTAGGACTAGTTATGGTTCATATGCTTCTTCGTATGTGTCCTCCACCGGTATAGAAACAATTTCTTCTTTAGCAAGAATCTCTGGTGGGGAATCTAGCCATGGGGGTTCTGAGTGAGCTACAATCTGTGCTTGAAGATCAAGTACATGATCCCGTAAGGTAGTGAGTTCATCTAGGATTTTTGGGGGGGGTGAATTCATGGACTGTTTGGGATTGTGCAGGTTCCTTCAATAGTAAGGATTTGTGATCTGCATGTAGCTTTTGATATTCTTCATTGATTTTGTCGTAGTCCTCGAGTAATCGTGCATGATCTTCCAATATTACTTGCATGGTTCCAAAGGGGAGTTCTTTGAATTTTCTAGGACTTAATGTTTCATCTAGTCGATCCATCGCAACTTCGAAGTTTTCACAATTCTGCTCTTGTAACCTCTGATTCTCTTCTTTGGCTGCTGCAAGATGGTGTCTTAATAGTCCCATATTGCATGCGAGTGTGGCACTTTGTATTGTCTGAGCATGTAAAAGATTTTCTACATCTGTGAGGGCGTCTTTAGTCTTTTGTTCTAATTCTAACTCTAAGGAGTGGTAAGCCTCATGTAATTCCTGATTGCGTGCATTTAGAGAAGCATTTCAATGGTCAAAGAATCTAACTACGCCCGCAACTATGTAGTAGTCTATTGCAATGTTTGGTAATTGGTTCCGAGAGATGAAAATTTGTCACTGACTTGCATCATGCAAGCAAACATTTGATGAAATGCAGTCTCAATTGTGGATGATAATAACAATGGTATAGTGTGTGAAGAGGATGCTAGTGTGGGTGTAGATGCAGGGGGGAAGGGGAATGGGAAGGTGGATGCAGTGGTGATCATAGAAAATTGTGATGTGCCAATAGGTGGTGGTGAAATGGTGGATGTAGATGGTGGTCTTACATGTCCCTGGACATGGCATCTAGTGCAATAATCGTGAATAGTGGTGTGATGGTGGGTGCATGAGTGGGTGTGAACATGGGATTTACAAAGGAGGAGGAATATATGATGTGTTGAGTTTCGTGGATGGTTTGAAGTAGAGGAGGAGGCAAAGGTGATATAGTGGGGACAAGAGGGGATACTGGTGAGAAGGTCATCAGTGGAGGGAAGGGGAAAATAGGTCTTGGAGGAAGGGGAAATGGGGTGAGGAATGGATTAATTGGGGTGGGGGAAAATAGGCTTGATGTACTAGGAGCAAAGGTCTCGGGTATTGCTTGGGTGACTGGAGGTGCTATGGCTTCTGCTGCAACACTTACTATGAATGAGGATACTAGAGGTGATCTGGGATGTACAAGAGAAGTTGAATGTATAGGAGAAGGAAGAGTTTCGGTGGGAGTGGAGGTGATTTTGATGGGGGTGGCCTGTAAGGAGGTTGCTGGTCTGGGAAGGGAGTCGAGGATGATTCTAGCTTGTGCTATGGATGATTCGGGTGGGTGCTTAGGTACCAATCGTGCTTCTTTGGACTGGTGGGAGGACTGGCCTTCTGTGGGCACACAGATGTACTGACCGGGTTTGGACATTAGATAGATTCTTTGAGGTTCAAACTGTGGTAAAGGTTTTCTCTTCAAAAAATGAAGTGCTTCGACGGTTTCCACAGAATTTACTAGTTCCTTAAAACCTTGAATGAAGGAGTCTTCAAATCCTCCGCTAGCGAGTTCTTGGTCTAGTGTATAGGCAGCGGCTTGGAATGTGTGATCTTCGTGGGTGCTCGCATCTCCTTGACCTTCCACTTGTTGTTGCTGCTATTCCTATTGGACATCTTCTTGTGAGTCAATATTGGTTTGACTAGCTTCATCATCGCCATCTTCCTCATCAGTCACCGTCCTATCTTCAACATCTGAGCATAACATCCATGGATGATGTGCTCTTGTTCCCATCTCTGCTGCGCTAAATATAATTGATCTATAATCTAGCTGTCAAGATCTATAGTCTGAGGTTCTATATTTGCGAGATATAAGTCAAAACAAATGCGTTTCTAAGGAATAGTCAAGCGATCTTGTGCAGGGCAAGCAAAATGTTGCATGCAAATGTGCAATGTCTTTGATAGTTTTGGTGCGATGGCCAAGATATCAGTCCACTTCAAAACACCACCTCTTTTCATGGGCTCGAGAATGAGCCTTTCTCGTTCTATTGGTGTGTGAGTACCATGGATGAGCTCCTTCGATAGATAAAACTTCTTATAGGGCAGATCATTCACAAGAGAGGGCAAGATGAAAGTTCCTGGTAATTCTTTCCTCTCAGGGGCTTCAAGAGTGGTTACCAAATAGTAGCATTGATAGAAATCAAGTTTTGGAAAGGGATCCCTAAAATACTTGGTGAAACCAGCCCTAGCCTAAATGTGTCGTAACTCCTCTAAATTCTGAAGCTCTTCAAATTCACATGAGAAAAACTGATATTTGCCCTACTTGTTGCCATCAAAACAAAGCATGGCATCATAGATAAAGTTTGCATCCACTAGGAATCCTGCTAGACCTTCGAACCAGTGTGAGTTGTTATGAACTCTTTCAGGGCATCCCAGAGGAGGATCATCTATGGACATTGGTCCCATGAAACCTTGAAATTCTAGCAGTTGTGATGTAAGATAAGATTAAGCTAATAGATTACCAAAATTGACCACTGGCGCACTGGGGCCAGTCTTAGAAGTTCCTTCAGCTTGCATGATGATTGAACTAAGTGCTTTGATGATCTGCTACAAAAGGATAACACATTAGTATGGAAATTAATTATGATCCCAATGAAGTGAGAGCGCAATCCCTTTCCATAACGGATGTGTAACCCGTGTAGCCTTGTGTTGTGAGGTGGTTTATGGAATGATTTCTCATAAACTAATGCAGGTGTTGGCATACAAGACATATGAAGAGCATACCAACACAAAGGAGAAGTCATGCACAATATGGAAACTAGGCCCAATCATTTTTTTCATAAACAATTTCCAACTTTAGTGATTTTCATCACTGCACACACATTGTAAATTCCGTTTTTGGTAGAATAGACTCCATTTTGTTCAAGCCAAGGAGTCCTTGAGCTTGAGGAGTATTAGAATTATCTACATACCAACTTTCATAATTTTTAGACTTCGTTTGAGCCCTCAAATAGGCTCTAGAACCTAATTTTTAACTAGGCCGGACACTAGGTCTGGACAAGGCCAAAGCTAGTGAGAAAACTATAAAAAGAGCTAGAGAGCTCATTTTTGAGGTTAGATTGATTGTGAATTGAGCTTATGTAAGAGACTTTTTGACTAATGCAAAGAAATCCATTGTTCCTCTCCTTGTTCTTGCCTTGTGTGCGCGTGTGTGTGTATGTGTGCTTCTCACTCACACACTTGTGCCATCACTTGCTCATAGTCTTCATACTAGTCCTCACGCCTCCACGGATTGACAATTATGAGGTGGATCTCCTCACGTTGGTACTGACCATTGTGCTAGAGTGACACCAAATTTGGCGCCGTTGTCGGGGAGAGAGCTTTGAGGACGAGCGTGTGATGGTAAGACGGAGAGTTGAGACATTGGAGTCATAGGTAATATCCTTTATTTTCCATATTTTTCTTCTTTTCTTTCTTGTTTTTGCATCACCATCATCATCATCATCATCCTCACCATCTCACACCTCCATCTCAATCTTCACAAAAATTTCAGTTTTTGGTCATATTCCACTCCCCACCTCATTTCCCTCATTTCACTTGTGAGAGAGAGCGAGAGAGAGCTTGCATGCTATCAGTTTTTGTGTGTTTTTTGAGCTTTTGCTGCAGGATCTAGCTGTACCACCATCTCTAGCAGCTTCCGCAGGTATGTCAGAATTCTGCACAGGTCCCGGGATGACCACCTCTGTCTATTGCGATAGACAAAAAAAACTAGATATTTTTTGAATGCATGTTTGGCACAATGACCTACACCATGAGAGCACTCCAAATCACTAAAAATTTCTAAAAAATTTGCGTTTTTTCAATCTATTGTGACAGACAACATCTATTGCGACAGACAGCACCCCACGACAGCCTCAGTCTATCGCGACAGACAGGCCCACGACAGACGATAGACCTCGTCTATCGTGACAGACAGAGACCCACGATAGAGACCGTCTATCGCAACAGACGCCGTCTATCGCGATAGACCAAAAGGCATGACAGGCAACAGACATCGTCTATCACGACAGACCAAAAGGCACGACAGACGACAGCCTCAGTCTATCGCGACAGACACCGTCTATCGCGACAGACAGGCCTACGACAGACGATAGACCCCGTCTATCGTGACAGACATCCGTCTATCGCGACAGATAGAGACCCACGATAGAGACCGTCTATCACGAGAGAACAAAAGGCACGACAGACAACAGCCTCAGTCTATCGCGACAGACACCGTCTATTGTGATAGACGGGCCCACGATAGACGACAGACAACGTCTATCTCGACAGACACCGTCTATCGCGACAGACAGGACCCCACGATAGACACCGTCTATCGTGACAGACACCATCTATCGCGATAGACAGGCCCACGCGACAGCCAGTGTCTATCGCGACAGACATCGTCTATCGTGATAGATAGGCATTTTCGGCAAAAAAAATAAAGGGGTATTTTTTTGAAAATTTAGGCTAAATTTTGGGCATATTTGCATACTCAATTACTCATGCGAATATGAAGGCCTTAGAAAAATGCACTAAACTCCTGAAAGGATCTGTTTGTCTGTTTAGCCCCCTAAACCCTGAACTGTCATAACTTTTTCATATGAAATCCGTTTTTGAGCTCTAGAGAAAATTTTTTGGCAATAGAAAAGGGGGAGCTACGATCTTTATAAGTGTTTGAGATAAATTGTCTGTCAATTGAAGGATCAAATTGGAGCTAAACTTGGGATTTTTTACAGGATTATCGAGAGATTTTGGAGAAAGCAGAGCAAGTGCCATTGTGTGCAGGCTTAGGAACGTGCTTCTTGGACAGACAAGCATAACAAGGAGGAGCGACTTGAGGTTGGAACATCTCTTAACCCCCTCAGTCCAATTTTTAGCATAGGCTAAGTGCGAGTAGTTGTCTTGATTGACTAGGGGTACGATAAGAATACTCAAGTTTTAAGAGCCTCTAATTTCTCAAGTCTAAGAATAGATTAAATTGCAGTCAAGGGACAACTTAAAGGAAAAGAAATTAAACTAAATGGACAAAGAACATCAAGTACGACACACTTAAGTACTCCTGACGACGCTAAATTAAAGACAAGAACACACATACAAAGGAACTCAAAAGGAACAAGTGATTGGTATCAAAGAATCAGTAATGTGGTTGTACAAGGATCATTGGGATTAATTGGAAAGGCATATGAACCTTAGATCGGGAAGACACCTAGGGAGAGACCATTAGAGTATTAGATCATCCGAGGCTAGCGTCAACCATACAACCAGATCTTGGGCCCAACAGCTGAGTGATTACCCCTACGCCTTAGACTCAGAAACTAGTGACTCTGAGATGTCTTATAACATGGAAAGACCTATAGGTAGCTCAGGAGTGGCATACCTAGAAAGACCTGAAGGGCCCTACAAAACAGTACATTAGGACCAACCGCTTAGGTGCACACATCTATGAGGATGGTCTGCAAAGATCTGTTGTCTTAATAAAAAACCCGGATCAGCCCATTGGATTAGAACACCTTGTCATCAAGTTCGAAAATGGCTCCTACATAGACAAAGAAGGAACAATATATGTGGTCACTAGCCAACCAAAAAGAACAGATGAATTTGGCAACATAATCTCAAAGGTTGAAATAGGT
The DNA here is from genome assembly GCA_020310875.1 of Ceratopteris richardii. Taxonomy (NCBI): domain Eukaryota; kingdom Viridiplantae; phylum Streptophyta; class Polypodiopsida; order Polypodiales; family Pteridaceae; genus Ceratopteris; species Ceratopteris richardii. The sequence goes on along the minus strand of CM035423.1, from coordinate 78,014,052 downwards.
GACATAGAGCAAGAGAACTTAGGAAAAGAACCAAAAACCCCTCGTGGCTAGTCGGTTGAGAATAATCACTCGAGACTTGGTTCCCTAAGATAATAGGAGCATAGATTTGCTTTTGAACCGAGAGACGGATGAGGCTTTCTGGAGATATAAGCCTGAAAATCCCAATGAAGTGGGAGCACTCACCATCTATGAATTCAAAGATCCTGATACCCCAGGCAAAGTGACCTACTTAGATGATACTTCGGAGAGGATCTTTGTGGTCTCAGAGCATGGAAGACACACATACACTTGGAAGGGTGACTTTGTTTTTCCCCAATCTCGATCCATTGTGTCTTATGGTCACCCAAGAGCGGGAACATCTCAGGCTCATGGAACACAAAGAGAGAGGAGTAGAGATAGACCCGAGGTGAGTTTTGCTAATCCACTTGGAAGAGAGAGAACGAGGACAGAGACTGATAGAGTGGAGAGGGAAAGACAGAGGGACCCAAGGAATTTGAGAAATGCAGACGAATTCCCTTTACCAAGGCCTAGAGAACATGGTAGAACCTTGCAGCCTACACAATTGGTTAAGTCCATGAAGAATTACTTCGATGGCACAGGAGACTCGTATGACCATGTAGCAGAGTTTAGGCAAGTTTTGAGAGCCGAACAAGTGGAAGACTTGTTCACTCAATACAATGATTTTGGCCTAACACTCAAGAACACTGCATTGACTTGGTTTCAACCACTTCACCAAGATCAATACAGAAGTATAGACCAACTTCTTGAAGCATTCATTACAGAGTTTTCCAAAAGTGGCATTAGGCATAACACATCTTCCTTGATATACAGCTTCAAGCAAACACCTCAAGAGATAGTGAGACTCGCAGGAAGAAGGTTTAGGCAATACCTAGAGAGATGCCCTGCTCCAGAGTTACCCACTCTGGCCAAACAAATGGCCTTATTTCTCGACGGATTGTTAAGCACCAAACTGAGATCATATGTGTACTTAAAGGACCCTAGATCCATAGAAGAATGCGTACGCATGTGCATAGACATTGAGGATAATCTAGGGGAGGAATTAGAGCTCTCAAAGATCTATAAAGGTTCAAATAGTTCTAGTAGCCTCATTTCCTCACAATCCACATCAATTGAGGATCTAGCAGAAAAGGTAGCTCAGAAATTAGGTGTCAGTAGCAAGCAAATTCCTAGATTTGCCCTAGGAAAACGATGCTACACTTGTGGAGGAGAAAATATGGCTAATGTGTGCCCTATCATGGCTCAACCCCAAGTTAATCCCAACAACCAATACTGCACCATAGAAAGGAGGTACACCAATCACACAACACAAGACTGCCCATATAACAAACAAGCTGTTAGACAAAATTATCCTCAGCCATATACACAACAAGGAAAGTACCCTAATCAGTACCCACATCAACAGTATGCTAGGCCCTAGCAAACCTATCAACCACCCTATCAAGGGCAACAAAGACCGCAACCAGTCCTAGCGCAGCAACCCCCTGCCCCCACCAATGTGATTCCAGTGAAGTATGCAGCTGCAGAAGAAAATTTAAATAGAGCTTTAGTGCCAGTGACATCATCGCTATCAGAAAGTGACCCAAGTGATCATAGTTTTGACTCTACCCATATTGATAGCCCACATGCTTACTACATGCAATCATCCGAGCATAATGAGTCATACTATTATGAAGAACCGAGTGAGTCTAGTTGGGAGCCAGAATATGCAAATGTCATGTACAGAAACCCCAATGCTAGACCTCAACCTAGGCAGATAAGACCTCCATTTCCTAGACGACCATGCTTCCGATGTCATGGAGATCACCTCATTCGTGATTGCCCTCTACCCGCACCTACACAAACCCAATCTGTGACAATCCAAGGCCTTTGTCCGGATTGTGGAAAGGAGCACTTGATACGAGAGTGTCCCAAGAACCCCAACAATATGCCAAAAATTGCTCCTATCAATGTTATTGGCTTAGTGGTAGACTCCATGGGAAGCGTGACTTCCACAGCCCGAGTGCAAGTCATCACGAGAGCTCAGGCACTTAAGCAAAACCAAGACTTAGGCCAAGAAAATAATGCGGAGGTTAGCGAGTCTGAGAGCCAGAATAAGAAGAGGACAAGAGCTTGGAGAGATAGCCATGAACGTATGAAAAGGCAATGGGCAAAGAAGATGAGTGAACTTGAGGAAAGTCTGCGAGAGACCAAAGCCAAGATCATAGAAATCACATCTCAAACGCACTCTCACACATCACCCCCACTACCACCCCCATCACTTTCCATCCCTCAACATTCTAATTCACCACACGTAACCCACATACCACCCCGAGTAGGATCAGTCTTAGCAGATCCCACTCCTGAGGACATAGACATGATGCTTCGGGCATATCAGGCCAGAATCTAGGTAGGGCCAAATGTAACGGATCATGAAAGATGTTACCCTAGAGCTGACCTAGAGCTTGAACGAACCAAGTTGTGTGCCAAGATGGTGGAATTGGCTCAAGCCATGTTTGAGGCCAGCCGCCTCTTCAATTGCTCTAGCTCCACTAGGACACCATTGCATTTTGATGGTCTATTGGATAGATTGGAGACGATAATTGAAAATTCTGGAAAAGAAGCCAACTCCTAGGCTAAGGAAAAGGCAAGTGATAGAATAAGCATTCCTCCCAAGGAAGCTTATGTGCCTAACTCCATTGAACCAGACACCTCTTCTTCTATGAATCGATACTCACCAGAATTCTTGCGAGAGATTCAGGAAGAGAAATGGGCTAAAGAGAGTGAAGTTCCTCCTCCCATTGAACTTGTGGATGACACCCACGATCAATTCCCACAAGACCTTCCTTCCATTTATGGAGAACACAAGAGTGCCCAATCTCAAGAGAGATTAGACTTTGAGTCCAATTCCTTATAGGAGCTACCCCATTTCACAGGCACATGGGAAGCAAAGTCCACTTGTATGAGAGCACCGACGGTCATGATAAGAAACGAAGACTCAATCATACCTAGGAACACAGAGGTAGTAAAGAATACTAAAGTCCAGTGAAATCTCACGTTAGAAGAGCTACTCAAGGTCAAGCCTGAATTGTGGAAACATGTAGTCAAGCAAGTGCCAAACATGTCAAAACCTTGTTCCCAGGTAGGATCTCATAGAACAGTACCGGAAATACCTTTGGACAAGATAGGAGACATGAGCGGAGGAGAAGAAGGAAACACCTATCTTCACTCATCAGGGTTACACAACCAAGGCCATTTTGGACTCAGCTGTAGGAGTCGCAATTGCTACCACTTCCTTATGGAAACGTTGGGGCAAGCCAGCACTCAGGCCAACAAGAATGAAGTTGCAAATGGTTGACAGTCACATAGAAAGACCCTTAGGGCTACTAGAAGGGATAACTCTTACTATTTGTGGTGTGGAGTTTGAGCACACATTTGCTATCTGTGACTTTAGCAAAAATCAAGCCTATGAGATGATTCTGGGAAGACCTTTCTTGAGGCAGTTGCAAGTGGTACAAGATTGGGGGACCAATTCTTTGTATTTGCAACACTTGGGTGTCACTACCAAAGTGAATCTCAAGGATTTCTATCATAGAGATGTGCCCCCTATTCAATGGAATCCCGTCCACAGAGCCAAGGATGACACGGAGTTAGTGCATTCCATAGGATCAGGATCCTCATGGATGCATGAAGACACTCACTTGTGGATGTGTAAAGTAGCAATAGAAGAAGAGAAGAGAGAAAAAGCCAGAGAAATAGGTGCAAAGGAAACCCAAAATCAATTCAAGACCCAGCCTATGCACCTGTAGTTTTTCTTGACGAAGAATTTGAACCTCATGGTTGGGTAGAAATCTTGGCAACTATGGATGTAGCCATCAATGAAGAGCAATGGACCCCCACTGTGATGAGGATGGCTATGACATTTCAGTCTTCACAATAGAGCCGATCATGTGTGATCCAGTTATTGAAGAATGTGAACCTAGCACTGATGCATTCGAGGATGCAAGTGACTCTGATCTAGAGTCAATCATTATGGACCCACCTTTTGCCTCAGATGAGGAATATTTCTACGAAGTGGAAGCTCACCCTCAGAAACATGAAGAGATTACCAATGAAGTGAGATTAACCACACAAGTGACCACTAGGAACGAAGGCAAGAAGAGAAAGAAGAGAGAAGTCACATCCGAGGAAGGAGAATCTCTGTTTGAGGTCCCTGAAAACTTCAAAAAGTATGAAGTTGAAGATAGGAGAGTCATGATAAGAATGCCTAAATGTGAAGCCGTCATAGGAGAGGCCTATGATAATAAAGAAACTACAAAGAAAATCATAGTGACAATAGAAGAAGGTGAAGAACGATGTACCTACATAGGACATGATCTAAGTGAAGAGGAGGAGCAAGAGTTGGTAGCTTTGCTGAGAGAATATAGAGATGTTTTTGCATGGAGTTACAAATACATGAAAGGTGCAGACCCTGACATTTTCTCACATACGATCCCCATGATCTCAGATGCCAGACCTTCCAAACAGAAGCCATACACGTATAATGACAACTACGCTGCCAAGATCAAAGAAGAGATAGATCGTCTGGTAGAAGCTGGGTTTATCTATGAAATCAAGCACACTGAATGAGTATCCCCCATTGTAGTGGTGCCCAAAAAGAATGGAAAATTGCGTGCATGCATTAACTTGAAGAAGGTTAACGCAGACACTATCAGAGATAGTTATCTGCTTCCTATCACTGAGCATCTATTAGAACGGGTAGCAGGCAAGGAAGTGTACAGCTTCTTAGATGGGTTCTCTAGTTACAATCAAGTAGCCATTTACACCGGAAGATCAGCATAAGACGGCTTTGCCATGGAGTGAAGTATATTTGCTTTTTGGGTAATGTCATTCGGGCTCACCAATGCTCCTTCGACCTTTCAAAGACTAATGTGCCATGTATTTAAAGAGTCCTTGAGGAAGAATTTGGAAGTCTATGTTGATGATCTTTGTGCTCATTCCAACATTAGACAAACACATATACCTGAACTCAAGAAAATCTTTGACAAATGTAGAGAATATCAAGTCTGCTTGAACCCAGAAAAGTGTGTTTTCATGGTCAGGCAAGTCAAGATTCTAGGACACATAGTGTCAAAGAATGGCATATCCACTGATGAGGAGAAAGTGAGAGCTATCGCAGAACTACTTAGGCCAAAGAATGTCAAGGAAGTACAAGCTTTCATGGGACATTGTGGATATTACCGACATTTCATTCACATGTATGCCATCATTGCAAAGCCTCTGTATGGACTTCTGACAAACTTTGAGTGGACTGATGAATGTAAGAACTCTTTCAATGAGCTTAAATGGCGATTATGCTCAGCACCAATCTTGACTACACTAGATTGGAATAAGCCCTTCCATGTGCATGTGGATGCATCCAATTATGCCATTGGATGTGTGCTAGCACAACCTACTAGTGAAGGTAATATGGATCTTCCAATTGCCTATGCTAGTAGACAATTAAATGCAGCTGAACGGAACTATACCACCACCGAACGAGAAGGCTTAGGCATGGTATATGCGGTTAAAAATTTTAGACATTATTTGCTTGCAAATAAGTTTAAATTTTTTACTGATCATCAAGCTCTACTATACTTGGTAAACAAGCCATGCAATACCAGTAGATTTTGGTGGGATGGTTCCTCTTGTTAATGGAATATGACTTTGAGGTTGTGGTGAGGAAAGGAAAGACTCACTTGAGAGCAGACCATCTCTCTAGGCTCACATCTGGAGAAGCCCCACAAGGAGTATCAGATGACCTTCCTGATGCTTACTTGTTTAATTTGGAAGTCGTGTCGTAGTGGGCTAAGACATTAGCGCCAGTATTGACATACGGAACTAATCACCCAGTCATAAGCACTCAAGATAGAGAGCTAGTGAAGGCCCAAAAGTACCACATCTTGGCAGGAAGTATGTACAAGCATACAGATCAAGGGATATTGGCTTGTTGTGTGGAAGAGGATGAGTATGCTAAATGGTTGCAATTAGCACATGTAGGTGCATTAGAGCAACACTACTCAAAGCAAAGAACGTTACAGACATTAAGGAGACTTGGAGTGCATTGGCCGACTATGGAAGCAGATGTCCATAAGTTGTGTAAGGAATGCCCAGTCTGTAGCACTAAACCACCAGTCGAACATGCCACTCTTTATCGAGTGTCTTTAAAGTTTAGAACAAGAAGCCCTAGACTACTCACTCATTGGAGATAATTTATACAAGCGTGGAAAAGATGGTTACCTTAGACTATGTGTCCATGAGAGCGAATATCTTAAAATCTTGGAAACTGCTCACCAAGGTGTAGCAGGAGGACACTTTGCTCCAGACTGGGTGATCAAGGCAATACTATTTGCTGGATTTTGGTGGCCCACCCTTCACATGGAGGTGTAAGGTTTGTCAGCGAACTCAGTATCCTATACGCAAGGATGAGATGCCATTGAAACCTATGATGGGTGGACGTGCATTCTCTAAGTGGGGAATAGACTTTGTTGGTCCTATTAATCCCCCAGCTAAGGGTTCAGATGTTGAGTATATCATTGTGGCCACAGACTATCTAACCAAGTGGGTAGAAGTGAAAGCCACAACGAAGAATGATGCTCAAACGATAGCTAAATTCCTATTTGAGAATGTGTTTACGAGATACGGTCTACCTATAGAACTAGTTAGTGATAGAGGCACTCACTTCTTGAATGAAGTTATTGAAAATATTCTCCAAGAGTTCTTGGGTGATACACAAGAAGTCTGCCCCCTATCACCCACAAGCTAATGGCCAAGCCGAAAGCACTAATAAGATCCTATGCAATGTGCTGACTAAATTGGTGAATAATAAACGCTCTGATTGGGACAAACAGCTACACCACGCTGTTTGGGCATACCGAGTTGCCTATAAAACGGTACTCCAAGCCACGCCCTTCTAGATGGTGTTTGGTCAAAATGCAATGCTTCCATTAGACTTCTTGATACCAACTCTAAGAATAACACAGGAGCATGAGTGGACGGGTCATGAAATCTCTTCAAGAATTTTTGACCTGGAACGACTAGGTGAAACAAGAGTAAGAGCTGCCCCAGGGATATATGCAGCTTAGAAAAGACAGAAGGCATACTTCGATGCCCACGTAAAGAATAAGGGCTTGATAGGGGGAGACCTAATTTTAGTCTACACTTTGAAGCAACATGCGAGAAAATTAGAGAAGCGTGGCTATGGACCTATGATCATAAATAGGATTTCAACTAGTGGGGCAATAAAATTATCCACTTTAGAAGGCGATATTCTCCCTAGCTACATAAGCGGATGCAGAGTCAAGTTATATCAGGAACCCCTCACGGAGGAGATGTTAAATCGACTCAATACTGCAAAGAAACGTAAAGAAGAGGACAAACGAATTCGAGAAGAAGCACAGGCAGAAGCTTTAGAACGCATCCGACGAATGAAATTGAGAAGACAAGGTAGAGATCAGCCTATGCCTGACACTCAAGAATCTCTAGGTTATCACATGGCCATGTGCGAGGCTTCAGGTGAACGTTCCCATAGGATAGTCGATTGGCGACCTTTTGTGACCCTAGAAGTAGGACAAGGAGGAAGTGCAAGGACCATGAGAGCCTTAATTGACTCCGGAGCAGCAACTAGTGTAGTTCGACTTTCTTACTGCCAAAAATTGCAATTGAATTTCAATCCTATAGAGGCATATCTCATAGGATTGGGAGGTGTGGAAACCCCTTGCATGGGTGAGGTGGAATTGCCCCTCTACATTCGAGAGGTTCAAATGGTAGTCAAAGTGCTAATATGTGAAGACGAGGATCTTACCGAACGTCTTGTCTTGGGCCAAGATTGGATCTATGATCATGCAGTCAACCTCAACCTAAGAAGTGGACTTCTTTAGGATTGGGTAGGCCAAAACGGCATCACTATTGAATTAGAAAATCAAGCACTTAGGCCACTAGAAGAGGCACCAAATCCTGGTCCCTCTAGGAACACACATGACGATAAAGATGATATTCTTGTCCAAAGTTCTATGGTGCAGAAGATTGTCACTCTTGACAAAAGTGCAGCAGTCAAAGAGGAGTTCCCTTCTTTTCCAAAGAGGATTCGAGGAAAGCAAGCCGGGCAACACACGACACGAGGGAGGCCAATGATCAAGAGGCGTGAGCACCAACCTATACAATCTAGAGTACCTCATGGCATGAAGCAGATCTGGGTACGAAAGGGTGAACAACCCTCAGCTTTGGAGACTGGATCCCAAAGATGCACCAAACGAGCTACAGTGTCGAGGATTACAACACAGGAGTATCCTAGGCATCCATCTAGACAAACCATTTCTATTTGGGTCACAAAGCGATCAATGAAGGCTATTCCAAATGATAGATGGATATGGGTGCCCAAGACCTGCTTACGAGCTCAAATAGCATCACCTCCATTCACAAGATTGAATCAACACTCACAAGCACCCCTGGCACATATCCCAGTGCAAACATCTACACTCCACACATCTAACTCTTCGGTCATACCCAAGAATGTCAGGAAATGGGTACCCAGAAGGTCCCAAATCCAACACAATCCTGTCCACAAACATTCAAATGTCATCTTCACTAAAAGGTACACTCCCACAATCAAAATTTGGAGACTTAAACCTCATATCAAACCGCCAGACCCAATTTTGTAAATCAGTCCCCTCTGATGTAGGTGCATTCCGAGTACATTGCACATCCAAAGTATGCATTTAGGATGAACACTAACCCACTAACCCACATTCTCACACATCACCAAGCACTCCACCCACTAACCACTTGAAATGTCATGTTAGTATTGTGGAGGGAACACCATAACATCTTGTTTCCTATGCAATGCTAATGTGCCTCTCTTCTTCTAGCAGATAAGCATCAACAGATACAATAGTCTCATGGCAGAAGTAGCAAGTCCGAGCTCACAAGTAGGAGTAAGTACTACAGGGATTAATGTGGATAGTCTACCTGTTGAGGTGCCTCCAACTGAACGACCCATAGAGCTGCAACACCTCCAACAAATACCTATACCTGATCCTCCCACAGGAATAACAGAGAGGGTCCATGCCAACTCTCATTGGTTCAGTGGCATGCCAGGATCCTTAGGAGAGTCCAAGTATATCTGGGAGTCCAAGTGTGAGCATGATAAGCAATGGGTCAGATTCCAGTTCTTTTCCAAGGAGTTTGAAACTCTCTAGAACACACAAGATCTGTAGACCATATGGGAGCGCAGGGTGGCCGAATACTTTGCAGCACCTTTACCCAAACCAGATCTCCTATGATGTTACTACTTGGTCTCAACGTTAGAGGCGCATGAAGAAAAAGATAAACCAGGAGCATTTGTCATTCCTACCTTATTGGACAACAATGAGTTGAAAAGATTCGAACTCACTTTGGAATTGGTGAGCTCCACATTCAACATGCATGGCACGCATGTGCCCTCTGAGAAGGATTCTTATTCCCCCTAACATGAAGAATTGGAAGCTACAAAAGTTGAAAGATATGGCGGCACTCACACCGAATGTGTCAATTCCTCTTCACATGTGCATGCAACATTTTGTGTTTCCCGGTCAAGATCGGTTCACTCAACCCCACAAGCGGATTTGGTTCGCTCTTTACTGGGCAGAGACAGGTGCATTACCAATTAAGCTTCCTGTATGGATTATAGAGAAGTTGTATGAAGCAAATAAAAGGGCACATAGGAAGCTAGTGGTGAATGGATATTGTGCAATCACGAGCATCATCTACAAGTGCTTGGCATATGATGTACCTATTGAACGTGCTTTAACATGGTCACAACTACAAATGTTCAAGAGACTAAAATCCGCCACACATCAATCCAAGCGCATGAGGGGCTCTATTCCTTGTGTCCAAACACGCGAAGTTCTAACGACCCCGGAAGTCTCGCCACGAGGGGATGCCACTGTGCCTCCCTTTACCATTCGCATACCAAGATCTGGATCTGAAGGCACATCACAAGCTGCCCCTCGGCTCCTCCTGTCCCTCCTGAATTCGAATTTCCTGCGACTGGAGACGTTGAGGGGATGAGTACCTTTGACTTCGAATCATTCTTGCAGAATACACAACTCTCTAATGTAGAGTTCTATTCAGATATAGAAGAACAGGGCACATCTTCCCAAAGAAGGAGAAAATCCACAAAAGGCCGTCAGGTACATTGGGATGATGATCAGCAGTGAACTTTATCTCAACAACTAGAACACTCAGAAGGAGAAGATGAGGGAGGAGAAGAAGAAGAAGCACGAGAAACCACCGGAACCCCCGCATATACAGCAGAACTCCGAAGGCTGTATCAAATCATGGAACGAGTGCGATCGCAACAACTGCTCACCAAAGAGAGCAGTAGGGTGCTCATGGCTCAACTATTAGAAGAAGTTGGAGTTGACTCCGAATACAGCGAAGGCCTATTATTGGTAGCAGAAACATATGGAGTAGTGGAAGCAGTCCGAGCAATGATTAAGAGGCTCCCGATTCAATATGATCCACGAAGATTTCAAACACAATCACGGTCGGGTAAAAACATCCAGATTCCCATTACTATAGGGGAAGGACCTATTATTACATCCGAACCCATTGAGACAACCTCCCAAATAGTAGGAACCCTTGGCCAAGAAATTCCCATCACCCTTGATGAGTCAACTGAACCACTACCACCGACACCTCCCCCATCCCCTCCTCGAATGGAAGCTGTAAATATCACCTCAACTACCCAACCCACAGCAAGCCTTCATCTTCCGTAGTCCAACCTCTAGTTCTACATTGTTTTCCTCCTTCAAAAACCCCCTATATAATACCACCACTGTCATAACTGAGTCCCTCATAGAGCCTGCCCTAGGACAACCATCCCCTTTGCCCTTAGCCATAGGCCATCCTGACTCTAGATCCACTTTCTTTGGATTCCCAGCCACTACATCCCCTTTTATGGCTTTCCCACCCCCAAGTTCTCATTTTCCACCCCCCATTCCACCATTCCTTCAACCTGCCCATGACTACTTTTGTAGAATGTATCAAGCCGCCACCCAACCCTCCTCATCAGTCCCATCCCCACCATCCACACAACACTTATTCACTACTCTCTCACACACACACCACCTACCATTCCAATATACATGGTAGACACCACACTTGCATCCACTCCTGAAAGTATGGAGATTTTGCCACCCACAGTACCTCCCCCACCCCCGACACTTCCACCTTCTCCCATTCCCCCTCCACCAATTTCACCCACACACACATCTCCAATAGACACATCATTCACTCTTCCCATTCCCCAATCCCCTCCCCGTGCATCTTCCATTGTACAAACCACACCCTCATCCATAGGCAATGCATTGGACACCATGCTCGCATGTATATCACAGTTAAGGACAGAGTACAATCAACTCCAGCAACATAACGCACGACTGAAAGAGCACTCGGAGGTGCTGCAACATCATCTTGCTGCACTAGAAGAGGAGAATGCTCATCTCCATACACAATTCCAAACTTTACAAGAGGCTCATAGCATATTGGAAGTACAGTTACAGAACACAGACCAAGAAGCAATACAAGTGGTAGAAGGTCATCTACAGACATAGCTAGAACGCAACTCAAAGCATCAGCGAAATATGGTCCTACTTAAGCGACACCTTGCAGCTGCTCATGAAGAGAATCGATGCCTGCAATTACAAAATCAAGAAAACCTAGAAGCAGCTATCGAAAGCACACCTGGGGCACCCATCAGTCCCTCAAAGTTTCAAGTTGTGACCCCATACAATATCAAGATCATTTTGGAAGACTACGCTACTCTACTCAAAGCACATGATCAGTTGTCAGAAGAATTGGATCAATTGAAGCACCAACGACGGAAGGACGCGACAACTTTGCCTCAAGTGAGTGCTTCAACCTCGTCTCTTATCATTGACTCAGCAGCCCTACAGGACTTACAGAGACAGGTCATAGAATTGCAAGCACGCCTACTACAATATGAAAAACCACCTTCCCCACCGAAGGCTCCCACCGACGAAGAAACAGTACAAATTCCTGTGGAACAAACGTTTGAAGAAGAATATGACCCACAACCCTTCCCAGGAGGACAACAAACGGAAGAAGGTCAGGATACGTTCGAAGCACCGCGACCCCTATGGCTACGACAAGTGGAGGAAATGGGGAGTTCACATGACGAGCGAACAGTAGTGCAAAATCAGGCCATGAGAGTCATAGAAGAAACTGTGTTACAATCCAATTACTTCAAGAACCTGTCATCTCGATGCCTTATCCTCTCATTAGAACTCCAATACAGGCCTTACTATATCATTTTCGCAGATTATAATGCAGGAATACAGAGAGTCACAGGAAAGATACCTTCCTTCGCAACCCAATTTCAACCCGAAGACCTTCCTCCAGAGGTGCAAAAAGGCAAAATTCATCAACTGACATGGCGGCACAAACTTCTTGAAACATATCTTGAAATGCTGCGCACCTGGAACAATGCGCCATTACATCTATTTTACAATCCATGCTATGGCCCTGTTCCACGACGCCGATCATGGAAAGCATTCAACATAAAGGTACAGAACAATGCTCAATGTAAGGAGTGGCTCAATTATCCATACATAGTGCCACCGCAGGGACCACCATTGATAGCATACATGATGGCCACAATTCGACATTAGATGCCTCGACTGAAGCCCATGCCAGATGTGGCGGCCCAAATGATGCTTAAGATTTTAGATATGATGCAAGTAGTACTAAAAACCTTTAGAAATGCAGCAGCACCACAGGTACGTCTACCGGGGTTTACCAACGGAAATTACGATTTGGTGTATGACATGAGCACCACCCCCAACATTTGTGTGGCTTACGCTTGGCATGCATGCATCAAATACCTCCCTACTGCTATAAATAGACATTCGAAGAAATGTTCAGATCAGGTTTCTAGGATTATCATTCGGAGGTGTTCACACCAAAACCTACACACCTACTTCATCTTTTTGCATGCGAACAAACTATGTACTCCGAGTACTACACTACACCGCAACTAGAGGTCCCAGGTGCAATAAATTGGGATGCATTGGAAGTTGATCTAGCAAGAGGATTAAGGATAGGAGAACACGAGCTCACCACCAACGTCATCCAATACTATATTGACCACCCTATGGAACAGAGGTCTGTCAGGGGCGACAGATGCTAGGAAGGGGGGAGTGTTGGCATACAAGACATATGAAGAGCATACCAACACAAAGGAGCAGTCATGCACAATATGGCAAGAGGATTAAGGATAGGAGAACACGAGCTCGCCACCAACGTCATCCAATACTATATTGACCACCCTATGTTGATCTAGCAAGAGGATTAAGGATAGGAGAACACGAGCTCGCCACCAACGTCATCCAATACTATATTGACCACCCTATGGAACAGAGGTCTGTCAGGGGCGACAGATGCTAGGAAGGGGGGAGTGTTGGCATACAAGACATATGAAGAGCATACCAACACAAAGGAGCAGTCATGCACAATATGGCAACTAGGCCCAATCATTTTTTTCATAAACAATTTCCAACTTTAGTGATTTTCATCACTCCACACACATTGTAAATTCCATTTTTGGTAGAATAGACTCCATTTTGTTCAATCCAAGGATTCCTTGACCTTGAGGAGTATTAGAATTAGCTACGTACCAACTTTCATAATTTTTAGACTCCGTTTGAGCCCTCAAATAGGCTCTAGAACCTAATTTTTAACTAGGCCAGACACTAGGTCTGGACAAGGCCAAAGCTAGTCAAAAAACTATAAAAAGAGCTAGAGAGCTCATTTTTGAGGTTAGATTGTTTGTGAATTGAGCTTATGTAAGAGACTTTTTGACTAATGCAAAGAACTCCATTGTTCTTCTCCTTGTTCTTGCCTTGTGTGCAGGTGTGTGTGTATGTGTGTGCATGTATGTGTGCTTCTCACTCACACACTTGTGCCATCACTTGCTCATAGTCTTCATACTAGTCCTCACGTCTCCACAGATTGACAATTATGAGGTGGATCTCCTCACATTGGTACTCACCATTGTGCTAAAGTGACAGCAGGTCACTAGACACCTACATGCTTTAGATATTGCATGCATTGCTTCATGAGATTTGATTACAAGGGACGGTAGGTTAGTGCGGGTGAATTTATACAAGGTTTAGTCATAAGTGAATTAGTACAAGGGTAAGGGTTAGTAGGGATAGGTGTTATGTCATACAAAGGGTCATGTGGAGGTTTCTAGACACGTTTTAATATCTAGTTCCTAAGAGTTGGTGTATGGGTGGTGTTCTTCTACTGAGGTACAAAAGGTGAATCGAGCAATGGTGGTGTCGATGGGTGGGGTGATGTCGAAGGGATGTATATTACATGGCTTGGGTTTTGAGCTAAAATACAATTCTTGGGTACCCAAGTCTGTGTGGGTGTGGGTCGGGTGGTTAAGTACTTCTTGGCAATCCAAATATGTCGAGTCCTCATCGATGGAGAAGAAGGTTGAGGGAATGTTGGATGTTGATTCAGCTTCTGCCTTGACTTCTTCTTGTCATAGCCTACACTGTTGTTGGAAACTGATGGTGCATTTTGTCCTTTTGGCACCCATATTTGTTTTGTGCCACTTGCCTTGGGTTGGTGATACTGCTTCCACTTTTGGGTTGTCTGGTATGATCATCGGTTAGGGTTCCTTAGTTGTGGTTGACTTCTTGGAGGTCGTGGTTGAGAGGTCTGGTTGATGCCTTGCTTTGGAAAAGAAGGGAGGTCCAAGGTGACCTGCCCATCAGGAAGTGAGGCATTTCGTACAAGAGATCTAGGCTGGTCCGCAAGAAATGTGGAGGAAGGGCCACAGGAGCCTATGGTCCCCATTTGTTTGCTGATGTAGCCCACCTTATCGCTGATGTAATCCCTTTCTTGTGCAAAGGAAGACCAGGGGAAGATCTCCTGACATCCTCTTAAATAGCAACTATCCATCATCAAGGTCTCATGGGTTGACTTTGGATGGAGCGTGCTTATCTGATGGATCTGTTAAAAGATCTTTCGATCCTCCTTCAAAGTCATTTCATATGGTTTGCGGTTGCATTCCTCAGGCCAGCTATGGTTAGGGAAGTCAAGCGTTATAACTCGTTAGTAGTCTAAGGTCTTGAGTTGCAAGGAGCCTTGTCTAAAATTTAGGTCCACTCAGTGATCGTATAACCAATCCTGGCCAAGGGTTAATGGTTCTATAAGGTCATAATCATAGCACACTAGGAGTTTCACAGTCATGGTCGCTTCGTGTATGAGGATAGGAAGGTCCACCTCACCCATGCAAGGGGTTTCCATGCCTCCTAGCCCTATGAGGTATGCCTCAATTGACCACATTTCTAGTCCTGAGTCCTTATAGTGAGACCACCTAATCGCACTAGTCACAACACCTGAATCAATTGAAGCCATAAGCTCATGGTGGGTGTTGCCTTGGTATAGCATGACTATAATGAAGGGTCTCCTATCCACTATGCTAGGATGAGCATTTGACTTTGTTTGACACATGGCCATGGGGTATCTCAGTACTTCCTCAAATTGGTTATAATATCTTAGTTTTATGTGTTTAATGTGTTCTAGAGCTTCTACCTGAGCTTTTGCATGTATTCTCTTTTCTTCCTCCTTATGCTTCTTTGCCAATGTGAGTCGTCTAAGCATATCCTCCGTAAGAGGTTCTTGATAAAGCTTGACTCTACAACCACTAATGTAATTAGACATTATCTCTTCTTCTAGGGTGGCTAATTGAACTGCTCCACTTGTCGACAGTCTATTGATAATCATAGATCCATAACCACATTTCTCTAGTTTCTGTGCATGTTGTTTCAGCGTGTACACTAGGAGTAAGTCGCCTTCTTTTAAGCCTTTATCTTTCACATGTGCATTGAAATAGGCTTTCTATCACTTCTTTGCTGCATATATCCCTGTTGCTGCTTTCAATCTGGTTTCTCCTAATCATTCCAAGTCCATTATCCTTGATCATAATTCATGGCCAGTCCACTGATATTCTTGTGCAACCTTAAGGATGGGTATCAAAAAGTCCAAAGGGAGCACAACGTTTTGACCAAAAACCATCTAAAAGGGAGTTGCATTGAGTACAGTCTTGTAGGCCACTCGATATGCCCAAATAGCGTGATGTAACTGTTTGTCCCAATCTGAACGTTTGTTGTTCACGAGTTCTGTTAATACATTACAAAAGATCTTCTTAGTGCTTTCGGCTTGACCATTGGCCGAAGGATGTTATGGTGTAGATTTCTTATCAATCACCATAAAATCTTGTAACAAATATTCAATGACTTGGTTTAGAAAGTGAGTTCCTCGATCGCTCACCAACTCTATAGGCAATCCATATCTCGTAAAGACATTTTCAAATAAGAATGTTGCAGTCATGTGTGCATCATTCTTTTTGGTCGCCTTAGCCTCTACCCATTTGGTAAGATAATTTGTCGCTACTATGATGTATTCAGCATGAGCACCTTTAGCAGGGGGTTAATGGGTCCTACAAAGTCTATAACCCACTTAGAGAATGCACGTCCTCCCATCATGGGTTTCACTGGCATTTCATGTTGGTGATTAGGAAACTGAGTTCTTTGGCACACATCACATCTCTTAACATAGGTTTGTGCATCCATGTGAAGAGTGGGCCACCATAATCCTATGAATAGTATGGCTTTGATTATCTGGTCGGGACCAAAATGACCTCCTGCAACACCTTGGTATGTAGTCTCTAATACACTCAAATAATCACTCTCATGAACGCATTGTCTTAGGTATCCGTCTTTTCCTCGTTTGTATAGGTTATCACCAATAAGTGAGTAATCTTGAGCTTCTTGCTCTAGACTTCGTTTTCTTGCTAGAGTCATTCTTGGAGGGAATGTTTTTGTCCTCAAGTATGTCACTATTGGTTCACTCCATTTTGGTGTGAGAGACACACAATACAAAGTGGCATGTTCCATTGGGGGTTTTTCACAACAGATTGGAAATTCTTTACATAGCCTATAGACATCTGCTTCCATAGAAATACACTCCTAGTCTGTGTAGAGTCTGCAATGTACATTGTTTCGAATGATGTTGCTTCAATGCACCTACATGTGCTAATTGCAACCAATTATTGTGTTCTGATTCATCTACATAATAAGCAAGATTTTTTTGATTGTTTTGTTTATAAATGCTTCTTGCTAGTATCTAGTATCTTTGTGACTTGGTAATCTCTCCTTCTCTGATCCTAACCCTCAGATTCTTGGGTCCAAATGTGAGAATAGGGACAATAGTCTTGGCCCATTTGGGTACTATCTCAAGATTAAAGAGGTATGCATCTGGTAGCTCATCCACTATTCCTTGAGGAGCTTCCCCCGTAGTTAACCATGAAAGGTGATTGGTCCTAAGATGGACTTTTCCCTTCCTAACTACTACTTCAAAGTTGTATTCCATGGCTATAGGTCTATATACAATATGGAGAGGGGACCTCTTAATGAGGGAAAAAAAGTGCCCCGAAGGTCTCAAGTGTGTGTTCATTCACATCACTACCAAAATATGTCAAAAAATTTCTACTTGTTCCCTTTGACTTTCACAAGAGTGTATACCTCCTCTCCTTCTTCCTTCTTCTCTATTTCTCATCCTTCTCTTAGAAAAGATTATAAAGCCTAAAACCAATTGCTGAAGTTTGAAAACTAGGAGATCAAGAAAACAACATAAGGAAGAAGAATAAGCTTCAAGCACAACACTTTGTGTATTACTAAGTGAATGTACAAAAGATAAGTAGCTCATTAGGGTTATAGGCATATATAAAGGGGGACCCCCTAAAGAAGGAAAAAATTCCACAATGACCCTAAGTGTTTTTACACACATCATTATCAAAATATACTAGCATCTTTTAGAAATATACAAAGAAAAATATTTCACAACCTCATTATCTAGTTTCTTGCATTGTTGTTAAGGAACTAACATATATGTGAGGAGATGATTGAATGATGTCCAGAGATGAGTTGGTGCTGCACAAATCCGCAGGTGTACAAAAATCAACCTTTGAAGATTAAAAAGGTGAAAGTTTGAAGTAAAAGCTTGAGAAGGAGGCCTGAAGCTATCAAGAAGATCAAAAAGAACTTCATTTGAAGTAAAGGTATACTTATTCCTCATAAAGCTTGAAGAATTTAATACACAGGTGAAGAAAGGATGGGAGCTTCTCTTTAGATATAGAAATTGGATAGAGAAAAATATCCAGCTTGGTCAATGAGGATGAAAGCTCATCTCATGAGCAAAGACCTGATAGGTTACATCACATGTGAAGAAGAAAAACGTCAATTAAGAGATCCTAGTGTTCCAACTAGGGATGAACTTTGAGATCTTAAGACTTGGATGAAGAAGGATGGTCAAGCAAGGAGCATTATCTACATGGGAGTCAATACTACTTGCTGCCTCATATTAGAGGTCTTGAAAGTGCAAGTGATACATGGAATGCTTTGGAGGAGCATTTTCAAAACACGACAAAGTCAAGGAAGGCATCTTTATGGGCAGAGTTCACTACATTCAAGAAGAAGGCCTCTCAATCCATTTCTGATCATGTAACAAGGATGAAGGACATTGCAGATGCATTAGGAGCAGTTGATAAAGATATTGAGGAGGATAAATGGTAAGGAAAATCCTCACAGGTTTGAGAGGTGATGAGAAATGGAAGCCATTCATTTTGTCTACTGAATTGTCACTAGATCATTTCACTCCTGATTTAAATCAGTTGCTAGGAAACATGCTAACTTTTGAGCAAGATGTCAAAGGTGATGGTGATAAGAGTGCAGGTCAAGCAATGTATTCAAAGGATAAGAAGAAGAATAGCAAAGGTAAGCAACAAGCAAATGAAGATGAAGTTACAACTAGTCAAGCCAACTTCCTAAGAGGAAGAGGAGGTGGCAAAGGTAGAGGAAGAGGTAGAAGCAATAAAGATGGAGCCAAAGCTTGTTGGATTTGTGGTAAGACAAATCATTTAGCTCATGATTGTTGGCATAATACTCAGAATAATGGAGGATATTATCAAAACTTTAATTCAAGAGGAAGAGGTGGCAAAAGCCAAAGAGGTAATTTCAGAGGTAGAGGTAGTAGAGATTACTTTGGAAGAAATGCAGGTAGAGGATTCCAAAGTCAATCCTACAACAATACTTACTACAATTATGCTTCATATCAAAAGGAAGATTCAACCTTGATTATGAACGCAACTTGTGAAAGACAAAGTGAAGACCAAAGAGTCTTCTACATTGAATCAGGGTGTAGCAATCATCTGAGTGGTAACATAGCCTTGATGACTGATTTGAAAATAAGGTAACTAATCATGTAGTTCAAATAGGTGATAATACAAAGCACAATGTGAAGTCAATTGGATCAGTGAAGGCCAAGGATGGAAGTAATCTTTTGAGTAAGGTCTTGTATGTTCTTACAATTCCAAGGAATTTGATAAGTGTAGGGAAAATTGTTGAAAAAGGTTATGAAATAAGGTTCACTAATGATGGAGTTTTTGTGGAAGATCCTAGCAATGGGTATAAACAAATAGTTTGAGGGAAGAAAGAAGGAAGACTCTTCACATTGGAGATTCAAGGTAATGTTGGTCATGCCTTGTTCACTTATGGAGGTCATAAGATCTCTGAGTTAGATCTTTGGCACAAAAGGCTTAGACATTTAAATGAAAGAGGTATTAAGGATATGGTTAAAAATGGTTCAATGCTTGGATTGCCTAATGTTGTAGGTCAACATATGACATACAGATGTGAGGCATGTCAATTAGGTAAGGCTCATAAGCAATCATATTCCAAGCATGGTTTTATGTATTCAGAGAAGCTTGAGTTGGTACACATAGATGTGTGGGGACCATCAAAGGATTTTAGCATTAATGGTTCAAGATATTATGTGATTTATGTTGATGATGCTACCAGGTGGATCACTATCTATGTGATCAAAGATAAATCAGAGGTATTTAATACTTCAAACATTATCATGTGTATGTAGAAAGAATTACAGGTCAAAAGTTGAAGAGACTAAGGTCAGATGGAGGGGAGAGTATTTCTCTAATGAGTTCAGTGATTACTTATGGAATGCAGGTATAAAAAGGGAAGTTACTTTCAGGTACTCTCCTCAACAAAATGGTGTAGCAGAAAGGAGAAATAGAACTCTTTTTGAGTTTGCAAGATCAATGATGAAGGAGAAAAATTTTCCAAATTATTTGTGGACTAAGGCTGTAAATACAACTACATATTTGGTCAATAGGTTAACATGTAAAGCTGTGCAGGGTATGACACCATATGAGGCATGGTGGGGTAAGAGACCTACCTTAGATCATTGCAAAGTATTTGGATGTTTGGCTTATGCATATGTACCATCTCAGTTGAGGCATAAATTGGAACCAAAAGCTGAAAAGTATGTGTTTATTGGATATGATGATAAGCAGATGGGATATAGATTGTGGAGTCCATCCACAAAGCAATTCCTTGTGTCAAAGGATGTTACATTTGATGAGCAAGGATACCAATTGCAGGTACAATCAATAGTCATGCACGTGATGAAGAAGTTGTGCATTAGAAGAAAGGTAAATCAAATATTCACATATTTGATGAAGAAGAGAACAATGAAGTACAAGTTGAAGTTGAAGAAGTGCCAAGGTTTGATCCAGAATGTGATGAACTAGAAACTTCAAGAAGTGGAGAACTCAGAAGGTCATCAAGACACAAATGGCAACCTACAAGGTATAGCTATGACACTTCTTTTTTGACTACTAAAGGCTATGCTTACATGGTGAAAGCAAATGAAGACCCTTGTACATATGAAGGGGCAAAAGGTAAGGAAAATTTGGAGAAAGCTATGCAAGAAGAGTATGATGCATTGATGGAAAATGAGACATGGGATTTGGTTCCTAAACCAAATAGTCAGAAGATCATTGGATGCAAATGGGTCTACAAGACAAAGAGGTATCAGATGGAAGTGTGTTTAGGTATAAAGCTAGACTTGTTGTGAAAGGGTTTGCTCAAACATATGGTATAGATTATGATGAGACCTATAGTCCTATGGCAAAGATGACAACCATCAGGACACTCATAGCCATTGCTGCATGTAAAGGTTGGAAACTATGTCAATTAGATGTGAAGAATGCTTTTCTTAATGGTTATATTTCAGATGATGTTTTCATAGAAACCACAAGGATTCAAAGATAAAAGGTATTCAGAATATGTATGTAAGCTCAAGAGAGCTTTGTATGGTTTGAAGCAGGCCCCAAGGGCATGGAATTATAGACTTGTGAAGTTCTTGAAGGAACTTGGTTTCCAAGTATCTAAAACAGATAGTAGCCTACTTGTCCAAGCAAGTGATGATGGATTCATTTATATGTGTATATTGTTGGGTGTGTGTAGAAGTGCGAGAGACACACAAGAAGCACACACAAGGAGCACAAACGCAGCGAGACACACGGAGAAGACGATGGTTGGAATAGCTCTCTCTATTGATCGATGAACTGAACTCAAGTAAGAGCTGAATAATATCCCTAAATACAAAGTACCATCACATATGAGAGTATCAAGTATGTGGTAACATGGGGAAAAAACCTCTAGCCAGCACTAGAGTAAAAAGTGCCCATGTATAGGGAAAAGGTTCACATCAAAGCTACACGAGGAACACATAAGTGTAACAAACCCCCCTGGAGCGAATGATGTGAACACATACAGGGAGTGACAGATCAGCCCCCACAAGGTAATAAGCCTAAAGCTTTGCGAAAAGCTTCAAACTTTTCCCGTGGAAGAGCTTTGGTGAATATGTTTGCCACATTATCTTGTGTAGGCACATATACCAAATCAATATCTCCTGCATGAAGGCGCTCTCTCACATAGTGATAATGCACCTCAATATGTTTGGTCCGTGCATGAAACAATGGGTTTCGTGCAACAGCCAAAGCACTCTAACTATCTGTGAGAATATGCGTAGCAGCATCAATCTCTATGCAAAGATCCATCAATAGGCGTCTCAGCCATATACACTCCACTATAGCTGTGAAAATTGCCCTGTACTCAGCTTCAAAACTCGATGTCGCCACTCTAGGTTGCTTCTTACTCAACCAAGATATGCATGAGTCTCCAAGGAAAAAGCAATTACCACTAGTGGACACGCGAGTATCATAACAACCAGCCCAATCACTATCTGTAAAAGCGTGCAAGCATGGCTGAACATCTCTGCCATAAAAGAGACCTAAGCTCAAAGTGCCTCGAAGATATCTAAACACACGTTTCACCGTTTGCCAATGCTTAGTGCCAGGGCTATGCATGAATCGACTCAACTGGGAAACTGCATACTGTATATCCGGCCTTGTGTTGCATGCATATATAAGACATCCCACAGCCTGCTGATAAAGAGAAGTGTCAAATGCATCACTGGAATCCTCAACTGAGAATCTAAATCCTGTCTCAACTGGTGTGGAAACTGGCTTGCAATCCTCAAAGTCAAAACGCTGAAGTAGTTTTTCAACATACTCTGCTTGATGCATAACAATTCCCCCCTCAACGGATACAAACTGGATGCCAAGATAGTAGCTCAAAAGACCAAGATAAGTGACATCAAAAGTATGCTGCAAATCAGCCATAAGAATGTCAAGTTTTGCATCACATGACCGAGTCAAGAGTATGTCATCAACATAAAGAACAAGCACTATAAGATCAGCCCCATTTTTGCGTACATAGAGTGTGCTTTCAATCGGACTACATGTGAAGCCAAGAGCAATCAAGTGCTTATGTATTTTGTCATACCATGCACGTGGAGCTTGCTTGAGACCATACAAAGCTTTATGCAAGCGACAAACCATATGCTCTTTCCCTTTCATAGCAAATCCAAGAGGTTGCTTCACATAGACCTCTTCTTGCAAATCTCCATTCGAGAAGGCTGTTTTTATGTCCAACCTCGATGGGCAGCCAATGCAACCACGGTACGAATGGTAGTCATGCGTGAAGTAGGTGCAAAAGTTTCCTCATAGTCAATGCCATATTGTTGCGCATATCCTTTGGCAACCAATCTAGCTTTGTAGCTATCAATGCTACCAACAGATTTTCTCTTAATCTTGTAAACCCACTTTGTACCAATGGCATTCTTTCCTTTTGGCAATTCACATAACTCCCAAGTACCATTCCTATGTATGGAATCCATTTCTCATTGCATAGCACTCATCCATTGTGGATCGTCACATGCATCTTCAAAAGAAAGTGGCTCTTCATTACATGCTGTAGCAATAAGAGAATAATCAACAAAATTACTTGATGCATGGTGAGAGCTTGACCTTGTTCTACCAAGTAAAGGTGCACTCAATTTGCTGTCCTGCAAAGTTTGTTTCAGCCACTTTGGCATAGATTGTGCACTCTTGATAGACATGCGTTCATTATGTAAAACATCTTCAATATGTACATCATGCGTGGGCTGAATTTCATGCTCAGTTTCAGCCATATTTTGTCGCATATGTTCAGCCATATGTGGCTGGAAATTTCCAACAGTTTTGACATTTTTTGGCTGAATTTTTTCAGCCATGTTTGGCTGAAAATTATCCACATTTTCAGCCCTATTTGGCTGGAATTTTTCAGCCCTTTGAACCTCAGTTGGCTGGTCTACATGGCCATAGTCAAGCACACCATTTTGGAACAAAGGCATGAGTGTATCGAACACATCTTGTGAGCTAACTGTTGGCAGTTTTTTGCATTCAAGTAGAGGGAAAACTGAATTTTCAACAAATACCACATCTCGACTCACAATAATTGTGTTCGTCAATGGATGGTACAACCGATATCCCTTACTTTCAGCACTATAACCAACAAATATACATTTCTTTGTCTTGTCATCAAGTTTGTGACGTTGTTGTGATGGCACAAGAGCATATGCCAAACAACCAAACACACGCATATGACTAACCATAGGCTTATGACCATTCCAAGCCTCATAAGGAGTGATGACTCTCAATGCTTTTGTAGAGCAGCGATTCAACACATAATTTGCGCACATGACCGCTTCCATCCAAAACTTATGAGCAAGATGCTTTCCTTTAACCATACATCGTGCCATTTCAAGTAAAGTTCTATTTTTACGCTCGGCAACACCATTTTGTTGAGGTGTATATGGCACCATACATTGGTGTGAAATACCTCTTTCACGAAAAAAAGCATTAAACTCATGTGACATGTACTCACCACCACGATCCGTGCGTAGAGTCAAAAGCTTTTGTGAAGAAAAATTTTCAGCCATAGCTAAAAATGCTTTGAAGCAAGAAAATACATCATTCTTTGCTTTCATAGGATACACCCATGTATGGCGAGTAGCATCATCAATGAAGGTAACAAAATATACATGCTTCCCAAAAGATGGAGTCTTGACCGGACCACATACATCACTATGAACAAGTTGTGACTATCTTTTGGAAAAGAAGCACGATGCATTTTTCCAAGAATGCAACCTTCACATGCATGCTTTTCAATGGACTTAAGTGTAGGCAAGCCAATAACCATGTCCTTCTTTTGCAAGTAGAGCAAACTATTGAAGTTTAAATGACCAAAACGAGCATGCCAAAGCTCCATTTCAGCCATGGAAGAAGTATGAGCAACCAAGGCATTCGAGGCAGCCCTCTTGTATGTATCCATGCGATACAAACCATCACATAATGTACCGGACATCACGATAACATCGGCATTGCTGAAATCATGAACCATACACTTATCATCAACAAAGTGTACATGAAGTCCAGCTTTGGCAATCAACGGAACTGAAATTAAGTTCTTCTTGATACCGGGCACATACAATGCATTTTTCAAGAGAATCACACCTCCATTTGTAGCCGTAAGCTCAATTTCTCCTACTCCAATGATAGGATAAGAGGCATTGGTTGCACACACCACATGTCCTCCTTTAGGTGCATCTTTCAAAGAGGCAAAAAATCTTTTGCATGATGTTATGTGCTTTGAAGCACCACTATCAAAGAACCAATCCGAATCAGCCTCACTCACAACCATACATTTAGAATGTAAAGAAGCATCATAATGACATGTAACAACACATGCCCAAAAATCTTGAGTCATGTTAGCTTCATCATTCTTTGCATTTTCTGAATTTTCAGCAATAGACATGCCCGATTCCTTCTTCTTTTCATTGCGTTTAGCAAGCTTTCTACACTCATCAATAGTATGACCAGCCTTCCGGCAATATTTGCATCTCTTCTTCTTTTGCAAATCACCATCATTAGAGGAATGAGTGGAAGAGGAAGCTTGAGGCTTTGGTTTTGATGAACCAAAAGCTGAACCATACTTGCTTTTCCCCTTTTGTGAGATAGCAAGTGCTTGCGTTCCTTCAATCAAACCACTCCTATTCACTCTAGATTGCTCTTCTTGCAAAAGAAGAGACACAACCTCATCAAATGCATACATATTAGGATTTCCTTTTGCAACCAAACGAAGTGTAGTAGCAAAGCTTTGAAAAGATTCCGGTAATCCTTTCAACAATGTAGAAATGAATGATGCATCCGGAATGATCTCATCTATGTTTGCCAATTGCTCTTTCAAGTCCTTGATGTGTGTCACATACACATCCACTGACTCATTTTCAGCCATACATACATCCTGAAGTTGCTTCCTCAAGTATGCAACACGTGCTTCATTACGCACGGCATACAAAGAAGCAAGAGTGTCCCATGTCTGTCGTGATGTAGAACATGACCAAATGTGTGGAACTATATGACGCTTCATTGAAAGCGCAATCAAAGCATGAGCTTGAGCATCTTTTCCATCCCATCTAAGCTGCTCCTGTGTAGGTGGAGAAGGAGAAACCATTGTACTCGAAGAAGAAGCTCCATCTGTGATAGTAGACTGTGAAGTAGAAGCACCTGCCGGTCTTCGATCTACATCTGCCACTATGTTCCAAAGTTGTTTTGCAACAAGAAC
Source organism: Ceratopteris richardii (assembly GCA_020310875.1). Taxonomy (NCBI): domain Eukaryota; kingdom Viridiplantae; phylum Streptophyta; class Polypodiopsida; order Polypodiales; family Pteridaceae; genus Ceratopteris; species Ceratopteris richardii. Next base: position 77,988,070 of record CM035423.1, on the reverse strand, counting down.
GTGCTTCATCATGTAAGACCACATCGGATAGTTGGTCCCATCAAGCTTATCTTCAGCTTGAAGCATGCCAAACAAGTCATTGCTGCCCGCCATTTCACTAAGGAACAAGAATGTGACAAAATCTTCACTTCGACGAAAACTGAAATGAGTGCTGAAATTTCAGCTCACAAACCATCACTCTGATGGCAATTCTGACTGCACGAATGGCTTCGAAATGGGGGTAAAACCCCAGCGCACCTGATGGAAATGTTTCCGGGCTGCTAAAATTCACAATTCTATGCTCTGAAGTCGATTTGCACTGTTAAAGTGCGTGCGCGCCGCGACGTGAAAAACCAAAACTTGAGAAGAAGCTGAACCTGCTCTGATACCACTGTTGGGTGTGTAGAAGTGCGAGAGACACACAAGAAGCACACACAAGGAGCACAAACGCAGCAAGACACATGGAGAAGACGATGGCTGGAATAGCTCTCTCTATTGATCGATGAACTGAACTGAAGTAAGAGCTGAATAATATCCCTAAGTACAAAGTACTTGATACTCTCATATGTGGTGGTCCTTTGTACTTAGGGATATTATTCAGCTCTTACTTCAGTTCAGTTCATCGATCAATAGAGAGAGCTATTCCAACCATCGTCTTCTCCGTGTGTCTTGCTGCGTTTGTGCTCCTTATGTGTGCTTCTTGTGTGTCTCTCGCACTTCTATACACACCCAACAGTGGTATCAGAGCAGGTTCAACTTCTTCTCAAGTTTCGGTTTTTTGCGTCGCAGCGCGCGCACTTTAACAGTGCAAATCGACATTAGAGCATAGAAGTGTGAATTTCAACAGCTCGAAAACATTTCCACCAGGTGCGTTGGGGTTTTACCCCCATTTCGAAGCCATTCGTGCAGTCAGAATCGCCATCAAAGTGACGGTTTATGAGCTGAAATTTCAGCACTCATTTCAGTTTTCGTCGAAGTGAAGATTTTGTCACATTCTTGTTCCTTAGTGAAATGGCGGGCAGCAATGACTTGTTTGGCATGCTTCAAGCTGAAGATAAGCTTGATGGGACCAACTATCCGATGTGGTCTTACATGATGAAGCACGTTCTTGTTGCAAAATAACTTTGGAACATAGTGGTAGATGTAGATCGAAGACCGGCAGGTGCTTCTACTTCACGGTCTACTGTCACAGATGGAGCTTCTTCTTCGAGTACAGTGGTTTCTCCTTCTCCACCTACACAGGAGCAGCTTAGATGGGATGGAAAAGATGCTCAAGCTTATGCTTTGATTGCGCTTTCAGTGAAGCGTCATATAGTTCCACACATTCGGTCATGTTCTACATCACGACAGGCATGGGACACTCTTGCTTCTTTGTATGCCGTGCGTAACGAAGCACGTGTTGCATACTTAAGGAAGCAACTTGAGGATGTATGTATGGCTGAAAATGAGTCAGTGGATGTGTATGTGACACGCATCAAGGACTTGAAAGAGCAATTGGCAAACATAGATGAGATCATTCCGGATGCATCACTCATTTCTACATTGTTGAAAGGATTACCGGAATCTTTTCAAAGCTTTGCTACTACACTTCGTTTGGTTGCAAAAGGAAATCCTAATATGTATGCATTTGATGAGGTTGTGTCTCTTCTTTTGCAAGAAGAGCAATCTAGAAAGAATAGGAGTGGTTTGATTGAAGGAACGCAAGCACTTGCTATCTCATAAAAGGGGAAAAGCAAGTATGGTTCAACTTTTGGTTCATCAAAACCAAAGCCTCAAGCTTCCTCTTCCACTCATTCCTCTAATGATGGTGATTTGCAAAAGAAGAAGAGATGCAAATATTGTCAGAAGCCTGGTCATACTATTGATGAGTGTAGAAAGCTTGCTAAACGCAATGAAAAGAAGAAGGAATCGGGCATGTCTATTGTTGAAAATTCAGCACTGCAACGAATGATGAAGCTAACATGGCTCAAGATTTTTGGGCATGTGTTGTTACATGTCATTATGATGCTTCTTTACATTCTAAATGTATGGTTGTGAGTGAGGCTGATTCGGATTGGTTCTTTGATAGCGGTGCTTCAAAGCACATAACATCATGCAAAAGATTTTTTGCCTCTTTAAAAGATGCACCTAAAGGAGGACATGTGGTGCGTGCAAACAATGCCTCTTATCCTATCATTGGAGTAGGAGAAATTGAGCTTACGGCTGCAAATGGAGGTGTGATTCTCTTGAAAAATGCATTGTATGTGCCCGGTATCAAGAAGAACTTAATTTCAGTTCCGTTGATTGCCAAAGCTGGACTTCATGTACACTTTGTTGATGATAAGTGTATGGTTCATGATTTCAGCAATGGCGATGTTATCGTGATGTCCGGTACATTATGTGATGGTTTGTATCGCATGGATACATACAAGTGGGCTGCCTCGAATGCCTTGGTTGCTCATACTTCTTCCATGGCTGAAACGGAGCTTTGGCATGCTCGTTTTGGTCATTTAAACTTCAATAGTTTGCTCTACTTGCAAAAGAAGGACATGGTTATTGGCTTGCCTACACTTGAGTCCATTGAAAAGCATGCATGTGAAGGTTGCATTCTTGGAAAAATGCATCGTGCTTCTTTTCCAAAAGATAGTCACACATACACTACAAGAAAATTGCAACTTGTTCATAGTGATGTATGTGGTCCGGTCAAGACTCCATCTTTTGGGAAGCATGTATATTTTGTTACCTTCATTGATGATGCTACTCGCCATACATGGGTGTATCCTATGAAAGCAAAGAATGAGGTATTTTCTTGCTTCAAAGCATTTTTAGCTATGGCTGAAAATTTTTCTTCACAAAAGCTTTTGACTCTACGCACGGATCGTGGTGGTGAGTACATGTCACATGAGTTTAATGCTTTTCTTCGTGAAAGAGGTATTTCACACCAATGTACGGTGCCATATACACCTCAACAAAATGGTGTTGCCGAGCGTAAAAATAGAACTTTACTTGAAATGGCACGATGTATGGTTAAAGGAAAGCATCTTGCTCATAAGTTTTGGATGGAAGCGGTCATGTGTGCAAATTATGTGTTGAATCGCTGCCCTACAAAAGCATTGAGAGTCATCACTCCTTATGAGGCTTGGAATGGTCATAAGCCTATGGTTAGTCATATGCGTGTGTCTGGTTGTTTGGCATATGCTCTTGTGCCATCACAACAACGTCACAAACTTGATGACAAGGCAAAGAAATGTATATTTGTTGGTTATAGTGCTGAAAGTAAAGGATATCGGTTGTACCATCCATTGACGAACACAATTATTGTGAGTCGAGATGTGGTATTTGCTGAAAATTCAGTTTTCCCTCTACTTGAATGCAAAAAATTGCCAACAGTTAGCTCACAAGATGTGTTCGATACACTCATGCCTTTGTTCCAAAATGGTGCGCTTGACTATGGCCATGTAGACCAGCCAACTGAGGTTCAAAGGGCTGCAAAATTCCAGCCAAATAGGGCTGAAAATGTGGATAATTTTCAGCCAAACATGGCTGAAAAAATTCAACCAAAAAATGTCAGAACTATTGGAAATTTCCAGCCACATATGGCTGAACATATGCGACAAAATATGGCTGAAACTGAGCATGAAATTCAGCCCACGCATGATGTACATATTGAAGATGTTTTACATAATGAACGCGTGTCTATCAAGAGTGCACAATCTATGCCAAAGTGGCTGAAACAAACTTTACAGGACAGCAAATTGAGTGCACCTTTACTTGGTAGAACAAGTTCAAGCTCTCACCATGCATCAAGTAATTTTATGGATTATTCTCTTATTGCTACAACATGTAATGAAGAGCCACTTTCTTTTGAAGATGCATGTGACGCTCCACAATGGATGAGTGCTATGCAATCAAAAATGGATTCCATACATAGGAATGGTACTTGGGAGTTATGTGAATTGCCAAAAGGAAAGAATGCCATTGGTACAAAGTGGGTTTACAAGATTAAGAGAATCTGATGGTAGCATTGATCGCTACAAAGCTAGATTGGTTGCCAAAGGATATGCGCAACAATATGGCATTGACTATGAGGAAACTTTTGCACCTACTTCACGCATGACTACCATTCGTACCGTGGTTGCATTGGCTGCCCATCGAGGTTGGAAAGTGCATCAATTGGACATAAAAACAGCCTTCTTGAATGGAGATTTGCAAGAAGAGGTCTATGTGAAGCAACCTCCTGAATTTGCTATGAAAGGGAAAGAGCATATGGTTTGTCGCTTGCATAAAGCTTTGTATGGTCTCAAGCAAGCTCCACGTGCATGGTATGACAAAATACATAAGCACTTGATTGCTCTTGGCTTCACATGTAGTCTGATTGAAAGCACACTCTATGTATGCAAAAATGGGGCTGATCTTATAGTGCTTGTTCTTTATGTTGATGACATACTCTTGACTGGGTCATGTGATGCAAAACTTGATATTCTTATGGCTAATTTGCAGCATACTTTTGATGTCACTTATCTTGGTCTTTTGAGCTACTATCTTGGCATCCAGTTTGTATCCGTTGAGGGGGGAATTGTTATGCATCAAGCAAAGTATGTTGAAAAAATACTTCAGTGTTTTGACTTTGAGGATTGCAAGCCAGTTTCCACACCAGTTGAGACAGGATTTAGATTCTCAGTTGAGGATTCCAGTGATGCATTTGACACTTCTCTTTATCAGCAGGCTGTGGGATGTCTTATATATGCATGCAACACAAGGCCGGATATACAGTATGCAGTTTCCCAGTTGAGTCGATTCATGCATAGCCCTGGCACTAAGCATTGGCAAGCGTTGAAATGTGTGTTTAGATATCTTCGAGGCACTTTGAGCTTAGGTCTCTTTTATGGCAGAGATGTTCAGCCATGCTTGCACACTTTTACAGATAGTGATTGGGCTGGTTGTTATGATACTCGCGTGTCCACTAGTGGTAATTGCTTTTTCCTTGGAGACTCATGCATATCTTGGTTGAGTAAGAAGCAACCTACAGTGGCAACATCGAGTTGTGAAGCTGAGTACAGGGCATTTTTCACAGCTACAGTGGAGTGTATATGGCTGAGACGCCTATTGATGGATCTTTGCATGGAGATTGATGTTGCTATGCATATTCTCACAGATAGTCAGAGTGCTTTGGTTGTTGCACGAAACCCAGTGTTTCATGCACGGACCAAACATATTGAGGTGCATTATCACTATGTGAGAGAGCGCCTTCATGCAGGAGATATTGATTTGGTATAAGTGCCTACACAAGATAATGTGGCAGACATATTCACCAAAGCTCTTCCACGGGAAAATTTTGAAGCTTTTCGCAAAGCTTTAGGCTTATTACCTTGTGGGGGCTGATCTGTCACTCCCTGTATGTGTTCACATCATTCGCTCCAGGGGGGTTTGTTACACTTATGTGTTCCTCGTGTAGCTTTGATGTGAACCTTTTCCCTATACATGGGCACTTTTTACTCTAGTGCTGGCTAGAGGTTTTTTCCCCATGTTACCACATACTTGATACTCTCATATGTGGTGGTACTTTGTACTAAGGGATATTATTTAGCTCTTACTTCAGTTCAGTTCATCGATCAATAGAGAGAGCTATTCCAGCCATCGTCTTCTCCGTGTGTCTTGCTGCATTTGTGCTCCTTGTGATGATTGTTGGTGCATTTTACCCAAGCCTACATGCTTGATATATTTGATATTATCCTCATTTGTAAGTCACATGAGTAGTCATGTGAACACCTCTTGTAAAAGAGTACATTTTATCTTTTGTAAATGGAAAAAGAAAAAAGGAAAAGGTTGGCTTACCTCATGCATGATGTAAAAGCAAACTCATGGCTCTAACTACTAAAATCACGAATTTTTGAGCTGAGGGAATATCTCCTAACTTTGGGGATCACTTTTAGGTGGAGCCATTCAAATTCGAATTCAAAACTCCCTCCAAGAATAGCTATAAAAGGAGCAAGAAGGAAGAGGTGATTAGCAAGCCTTGTACGTGACCACTTCATGTCATTTTGTAGAGATTGAAGAGCTTACTCCATAGCTCTATCATTCTACTCCCATTGTGCAAATATTCATTGCCAATGTGGTTGTAATCATATGTGAATCTATACATTTATCATCATCTACTTCTCTGTTTTGTTCTCTGCTATACTCACTCAGAGCAGTACCTTCAGAAGGTCATATCTCGAGTTTCACTGAACCTTTTTCAGTGTTTTAAAGTAATTTGGATAGCTATTACTGTCTAGTGTGTACCTATAAATTTTCATGGTGATTGGACTAATATTCTGGGAGATATATGCATTTTACTACTCACTGGTCTATCTCTGCAGAGCCCCGAGAATTGTGGGAATGTTCCAGAAATTGATGAAACTTGTTCTCAGTGCTCAGTCTATTATTTGAAGTGTTTTAACTTGGATTGGGAAGCTTGTTAAGTCTATTTGCTATGCTTAAAAGGAATTTTTCTAATTCCTTCCAGGTTGAGATCACTGTTCATTTTTTCTAGCAGGTGTATGTCCAAAAATAGCAAGTTTTGGGAGCTAGTCATTTCACAACTAGTCTGTCTTTACTTAAACTTTTGGGATACATGTTCCAAAGTACTTGGCTGATATTTTGGTGGATTTAGGAAGCTCAAAGAGTCTACTAATCAACTCTGAAGTCTCAGTTGGCTGGTGTGAAGTTGGTTGTAGCAGCACCTACTCATCTTTGGATTGCATCCACCATCTCTCTTCACAGTGGTATCAGAGCATGGTCAAGCAACATGGGAGATGGATTTCCATCAACAATTGACAAATTGGATCGAAACAACTACCCGGCATGGTCTCTAAGGATGGAGGCTTACCTTCAAGGGAGGAATCTATATGGATTCATATCCGGAGATGAAGCAATGCCAACCATGAGGAACAAAGGGCAACCATCACATGAAGAAGTGGAAGGACTTTCGAATTGGTGTTCGAAGGATGCACTTGCAAGGTCCTATATTCTAAACTCAATCTCTGATTTTCTTTTACCTCATGTCAAGGGATGCAAGACATCAAGAGAAACCTGGAATGCACTTGCTTCTTTCTTCTCTTCCAACACTCGAGCAAGGAAGAACCAATTGTGGATGGAGTTCACAACAATGAAGAAAAGCCCGAAGCAAAATGTGACTGATTATGTCACAAAGATGAAGGAGATTTCCGACCAACTTGGAAGCATTGGAGAGGTTATTGAAGAGGAGCAAATCATAAGACAAATCATGAATGGAATCAAAGCAGACGACAAGTGGGAGTCATTCACAACAGCCATGGATTTATACATGGATATGCATGTACCCGACCTCAACACACTCATGGGCCAACTCTTCACTCATGAAGCAAAGATTAGCAAAGGTGGTGAGTCCTCAAGAGATAATCAAACTTCTGCCTTATATTCTGATAAAGCTAAGGTCAAGGACAAGTCAAAGAATAGGAAGAATGAAGATGAAGGAAGCTCTTTCCAAGCAAACTTTGCAGGTAGAGGAAGAGCTAGAGGAAGAGGCAGAGGTGGAAAGCAAGGCAGGGGGAGATTCCAATCATCTCAACCTTGCAATATATGTGGCCTATCTAATCATACTACTGAAGAATGTTTCAGGAACCCGAGGAACTCAAGAGGAAGAGGATTCAATAGAGGTGGCTATGGATCAAATAGAGACAGGTATAATGGAGGCTACAACAACAACTACTACAACAACAATTACAACAACAACAACAACTATCAAAGTGGCCATAGAGGAAGAAGAGACTACAATAACTATGCAGAGGACTAAAGTCAAGAAGATTCATTATTGATTATGAATCTATCGGCGAAGAAGGGTAAGGATGATGATCACATATTTTACATTGATTCGGGATGCTCAAACCATGTAGCAGGAAATGTGGCTTTACTCTCTAATTTGGAAGATCCTCATAACAAGCATGAAGTGCAGACAGGAGATGACACAAAGCACTCAGTGGAGAAGATAGGTAATGTGAAGACATCAGATGGGAATATGAACCTCTTAAGCAAAGTCTTGTATGTCCCTACAATTACCAAAAATTTAATAAGTGTTGGACAGATTGTTGAAAAAGGATTGCAGGTTAGATTCAATCGATTTGGAGCATATGTTGAAGACCCAAGGCAAGTCTTTCGAAGGATTGCCAAAGGAGAAAAGACAGGAAGGCTTTTCACTTTTGAAGTGGAAGATACAAAGAACATAGCTTTGTTTAGCTATGGATCTCAAACTCTAACAGAGTTGGAGATATGGCACAAAAGGCTTTCTCACATTGGTGAGAGGACACTCAAACAGATTTGCAGGGACCAAAGTGTACTTGGTTTGCCTAATATCACAAGGCAACACATGATTTATAAGTGTGAAGCTTGTCAACTCGGCAAGGCTCATAGACAACCTTTCAATAAGAAAGGATATATGTATCAAAATCCTTTGGATCTAGTGCACACGGATGTGTGGGGTCCAAGTAAGGAGCCATCTATATCAGGCTCAAGTTATTATGTGTCTTTCATAGATGATTGTAGCAGGTGGACCATTCTGTTTTTCATGAAGCACAAGGATGAAGTGTTTAATTGCTTTAAGAAGTATATTGCTCTTGTTGAAAACCAAACAGGTAGGACTTTAAAAAGACTCAGATCAGATGGTGGAGGAGAATACTTCTCTTCTGAATTTGATGCCTTCTTGCATGAAAGAGGCATTAAAAGGGAAGTCACTACAAGGTATACACCCAAACTCAATGGTGTAGCAGAGAGGAGGAATAGAGCTATTGTCGAAGCTGCAAGGTCCATGCTCAACGAAAAGGGATTGCCGAACTACCTATGGGCAGAGGCTGTGTCGACAGCCACATATCTCATAAATAGACTTCCATCTAAGTCACTAGATGGAACCACTCCATATGAAGTGTGGAATGGAAGAAGACCTAGTCTAGAGCATTGTAAAATCTTTGGATGCTTAGCCTATGCTCACATTCCTTCTCAAGTAAGAGGGAAATTGGATCCCAAGGCAGAGAAGTGTGTATTCATTGGTTATGATCAAAACCAAAAAGGATATAGATTGTACAATCCAACCAATAAAGGATTTTCTATGAGTAGAGATGTAATTTTTGACGAAAACAAATCATGGTTTGATGATGACAGGAAAGTGAAGCTGCCATATGACTTGGATGAAGATTTTCCATCACTTCAACCAAAGGAGCCAAAGCAGATTGAAGAAAGTGATTCGGAGATTGACCTAGAAGACTTGGAAAGACTAAAGCTATGGAAGAACAAACGTAAAGCAAAGATGCAGGATTCTACATATGGACCCGAGAGCTCACATCAACCACTTAGAAGGTCTTCAAGGGAGAAGAAGAAACCAAAGAGGTTTGGTTATGATACTTCTTTGGTCACCAAGCACTCAATCTACATTGCAAAGGATTCAACCAATGAAGAACCTACCACATTTGAAGAAGCACAAAGCAAGAAAGCTTGGAGAGATGCAATGGATGAAGAAATGGAAGCCTTGAAGGAGAATGACACTTGGGAGCTTGTACCTAACAAGCGATCTATGAAGATAATCGGATATCGATGGATGTACAAAATCAAGAGGAATCCAAATGGAAGTATAAATAGACACAAAGCAAGGTTAGTTGCTAAAGGGTTTGCTCAAACCCATGGTATTGATTATGAGGAGACTTTCTCTCCTGTTGCAAAAATGCCTACAATTAGGGTTCTCATTAGTCTTGCTGCATCTAGAAATTGGAATCTTTATCAACTTGATGTAAAGAATGCTTTCTTGAATGGATGGATTTCTGAGGAAGTGTATATGGCACAACCTCCTGGATATGAGGATGCACATCATCCTAACTATGTATGCAAACTAAAGAAAGCTTTGTATGGATTGAAGCAAGCTCCAAGAGCTTGGAATTTCAGATTGGTGACTTATTTGCAGGACCAAGGATTCAAAGCTAGCAAGGCGGATACCTCTTTGTTCATAAAGAGGAATGGATCTGAAGTGATCTATTTATGTGTGTATGTTGATGATATTATTATCACAGGCAATGATCTTGAAGGAATCAAACAGGTAAAGAGTCAAATGAAGGAGGAGTTCAAAATAAGTGACCTCGGACCACTCACTTATTTTCTTGGATTGGAGTTGATCTACACAGATTCAGGTATATACATCACACAAAGGAAGTATGTCCATGACATGCTCGTCAAGTTCAAGATGGAAAATACCAAGTGTGCAGGTACACCTATGGAGCAAAATCCTAAGTTTAGTGCTTATGAAGGAGAGCCAATTGAAGACATCACAAGCTATCAAAGCTTGGTTGGAAGTTTGAACTACGCAACACTCACAAGGGTGGAAATATGCTATAGTGTTAGCATATTGAGTCAGTTTATGCATAAGCCGAGAAGACCACATATGGAAGCGGCCAAGAGAGTCCTCAAGTACCTAAAGGGGACCATGAATGAAGGTTTGTTTTATTCATTTACTTCAGATATTGAGCTAAAGGTCTACTCAGATGCAGATTGGGCCGGATCTAAAGATGATAGAAGAAGCACATCAGGGTATATATCATTTGCAGGTTCAAAAATCATTTCTTGGTCCTCGAAGAAGCAACCAACCGTGGCATTATCTTCTACCGAAGCTGAATATAGAGGTTTGGCTAATGCAACTCAAGAAATCATGTGGTTAAAGTCTTTGTACACAGATCTTGGACTTCATTCTTCAACACCTCACATTTTTGGTGACAACACAAGCTCACTACATCTAGCAGCTAATCCGGTATACCATGCTAGAACCAAGCATATTGAAGTCCACTACCATTACGTAAGGGAGAAGCTAATGAGCAAGGATATTCAACTATCCTATGTCTCTACAGATATGCAATGTGCAGACATGTTGACGAAAGCTCTTGATGGTACGAAGTTAAGTAGATTCAAGTTGATGATTGGTTTGCAGGAAATCAAGGACAATTGAAGACTTATTTGAAGGCCAAGCATGTTAGGCTTGAGGGGGATCTGTTGGTGCATTTTACCCAAGCCTACATGCTTGATATATTTGATATTATCCTCATTTGTAAGTCACATGAGTAGTCATGTGAACACCTCTTGTAAAAGAGTACATTTTATCTTTTGTAAATGGAAAAAGAAAAAAGGAAAAGGTTGGCTTACCTCATGCATGATGTAAAAGCAAACTCATGGCTCTAACTACTAAAATCACGAATTTTTGAGCTGAGGGAATATCTCCTAACTTTGGGGATCACTTTTAGGTGGAGCCATTTGAATTCGAATTCAAAACTCCCTCCAAGAATAGCTATAAAAGGAGGAAGAAGGAAGAGGCGATTAGCAAGCCTTGTACGTGACCACTTCATGTCATTTTGTAGAGATTGAAGAGCTTACTCCATAGCTCTATCATTCTACTCCCATTGTGCAAATATTCATTGCCAATGTGGTTGTAATCATATGTGAATCGATACATTTATCATCATCTACTTCTTTGTTTTGTTCTCTGCTATACTCACTCAGAGCAGTACCTTCAGAAGGTCATATCTCGAGTTTTACTGAACCTTTTTCAGTGTTTTAAAATGCGTTGGATAGCTCTTACTGTCTAGTGTGTACCTATAAATTTTCATGGTCATTGGACTAATATTCTGGGAGATATATGCATTTTACTGCTCACTGGTCTATCTCTATAGAGCCCCGAGAATTGTGGGAATGTTCCAGAAATTGATGAAACTTGTTCTCAGTGCTCAGTCCATCATTTGAAGTGTTTTAACTTGGATTGGGAAGCTTGTTAAGTCTATTTGCTATGCCCAAAAGGAATTTTTCTAATTCCTCCCAGGTTGAGAGCATTGTTCATTTTTTCCAGCAGGTGTATGTCCAAAAATAGCAAGTTTTGGGAGCTAGTCATTTCGCAACTAGTCTGTCTTGACTTAAACTTTTGGGATACATGTTCCAAAGTACTTGGCTGATATTTTGGTGGATTTAGGAAGTTCAAAGGGTCTACTAATCAACTCTGAAGTCTCAGTTGGCTGGTGTGAAGCTGGTTGTAGCAGCACCTACTCATCTTTGGATTGCATCCACCATCTCTCTTCACAATGATGGATTCATTTATATGTGTATATATGATGAAGATATATTCTTACAGGTACAAAACCTCAAGAAACAAATTGAGAAAGAGTTAAAGATTAGTGACTTGGGAGACTTGTCATATTTCTTGGGCATGGAGATCTCATATACTCAACATGGAGTGTATGTGACTCAAGAAAGGTATTTGAAAAACTTGTTGATCAAGTTTCAAATGGAAGATTGCAGGGTGGCACCTACTCCAATGGAGGTGAAACACAAATTGAGCAGATATGGAGGAGAAGAATTCAAGGATATGAAGTTGTATCAAAGTCTGGTTGGTAGTCTAATCTATGCTACATTAATTAGGCCTGATTTTTCATATGTAGTTGGAGTATTGTCTCAATTCATGCATTGTCCTAGGAAGGAACATTGGGTTGCAGGACAAAGAGTGTTGAGATACATTGTGGGTACATTCAAGGAAGGTTTGTATTATGGTTTTACATCAGATACAAACATCAAGATATATAGTGATATAGATTGGGCAGGTAATCATGATGATAGGAGATCAACATATGGATACTTGTGTTATGTGGGAGATAAGCTAATGTCTTGGTGCTCTAAGAAGCAACACACAGTTGCTTTATCATCTACAGAGGCAGAGAATAAAGGTATGGTTGAAGCTACAGAGGAGTTCATATGGTTGAAAACTCTTATGAAGAGTTTTGACATCATTCAAAGCACACCCACTATTCATGGAGATAACATGAGTTCATTGTATCTAGCTGCTAACCCTGTTTTTCATGCCAGGACTAACACATTGAGATTTAGTATCATTTCTTAAGAGAAAAGGTGACTGATAAAGAGATTGAAGTCATTTATACTTCAACAAAAGATCAAATTACAGATATGCTAACCAAAAGCTTGGATGGACCAAAGCTACAAAGATTTAAAGACATGACAGGTATAAAGAAGATAGAGAAGACCTCAATTGATGATTGAGGGGAGCTGTTGGTGCAAGTCAACCACCAATTGATGTTTTGGATGAAGGATTGAAGTCAAAGATTGAAGGAAAGATTAGTTTATGAAGCTTGAAGATAGTGCATATTCAAAAAATGAAGACATGTATACATATGTACATTAAACTATAGTTAGCTCACTTATACCTTTGTTATGGTCATGAGCTTGTACATATATGCCTATATATAAAAGTAAAAAAAGTTAGGGAAAATATGGGAGAGCATGAGATGAGAAGAATTAGAACTTAGAAGAGTCATTAGACACATGAGAAGTAAGGAATAACTCTCTCATCATTCAGATGAAAAGTATCTCTGAATAGAAGAAAAGTTGCACCCGATATTTTGTTGTGTTCTCCTTTTGTGCTTGATCATTTTCAAGAATCCTTTTGTAGATGTCTAATTCCATAGTTAATGAGTCTATGGTTAAAGTTTGAGAGCCTAATTGTAAACAGGCTGAGAGAATTATGTGTAGGAACATTTGTATGTGAAGAAGTGTTGAGTGTCTTCTCTGGGAGAACTATGTGTTAGAAGTTGCAAGTGTCAACCTCGACTATATAGGAGAATATTTTTAGACATAGGTGAACTATTTGATTCATTTCTCAAGATTTACTGAATCATTTGAGATGATTTAACTTGAAAAAGGTGCGAAAACATTAGGCAACACTTTGTGCAAAGTTTTATAAAAAAGTTTACACGTTTTATCAGTAAATGAGTGAGTTATGTGCAACAGACTTTCTGAGTAGTGACTCTCTTCACGGTTAGTTCAAAATTTTGATAATATGGTATTGATCCACCAAATTGGTAAAGGTTTTGAGTTGTTCTTGATATAGAGGTGCTCGAACATCAAAGATAGCTTGTTCTTTTGGAGATTAACACTCTCCATCATGTGTATGGATATGTATGCATGTGCATGTGTGTATATGCATATGTAGGTATGTGCATGTGTGTATATGCATATGTATGTATGTATGTATGTATGTGCATGTGTGTGTATATATGTGGCTATGTATGTATGCATATGCGTGTATGTATGCATGTAAGTGTATGTGTGTGTCCATATGTGTATGCGTGTATATGTGCAAGTATCTATATGTGTGTGTATATGTTCAAGTATTTATATGTGTGTGTGTATATGTGCAATGTGTGTGTGTGTATATGTGCAAGTATCTATATGTGTGTGTATGATTTTGTGTCTATATGTGTGCATGTTTTTGTGTGTCTATATGTGTGCATGTTTTTGTGTGTATGCATATGTGTGTATGACATGCACATACATACACACATGTACTTTCAAATCTATAAAACAAAAACACTAATTTTACCTTTGAAGAAAAGTTTGGAGATCTTTAGACTCTCAAACATGTACAAAATGAATTTTCCATAAAAAAAATTTCGATCGAAAGAACTTTCAATTGAAAATGTTTCGATCGAAATGTTTTTTGTCGAAAGAATTTTTGATCGAAAGCTTTTCAATCGAAAGAGTATCCTTGTTTGTTTTTTTTTCCGGGTTTATTTGGAAAACCCCGAATAAAACAAACATATTCGGTATTTTTTAATTATTCAATTGAATAAATGCAACCTAGATACACATAGGTAGTTGGAGCTCAAGGTATGCTCAAGTTTGTAGCTCAATGCCTCTCAGAGTGGCTCACTTATCTTGGGACTAAAAGTATGCATATTTATACACATGTCTTGAGTTTGAATTTGAATTTTCCCTTACCTAAAAGTGATCTTACCCTTTAGGGACATAATTTATTTGATTCCTCTACCAGATAGTTTGTGAGTTCACTCTCATAACGTCAGGAGATTCCTTATGCTCTTGGCCTTTACAATTATCCAAAGTATATACACTCAAATTGATGAGCATAAGTTCACATGTGGTTCTCTATGTGAGATGATAAATAGATGTGTAGTCTTGAGTCATTAGCATAGCACTTAGGCTTGCTAATTGCATCAACATCTCCCTCTCAAGCCCAAGTTCCGTGAGTCTTCAATTCTTCACAATATCTTGTAATCCAATCATTCATTTGAATCTATTTAATTTTCTTCCATCCAAGGCCTTTATCATCATATATGCACATTGTTGATGAGTTGATATGTATGAGAGTTGAATTACTTTGCTCATAGTCTTCTCTTTGACATAATGGTAGTGAACATCTATATGCTTAGTCCTTGCATGATAGCTAGGGTTAGCAACTAGATGTAATGCGTTAATGTTATCTCCAAATATATGTGGAGTAGAATGTTCAACCCTAAATTTGAATCGAAATCACTTGGTAGACCTTTCTTCTAGGTCTCTACCCAAGTTATTTGTTCATCTTTATATCCAAAATAGTTATGTATACTAACCTCAAGGGTCACCAAAGTTTTGCAAAGAAGAACAAATCATCCTTTAAATCCTCAAAATAATTGAGAAACAATACTTATCAAGCCATCAAGATACCTTCTTGCAAAATCTTATATGGAGGTAAACGATTCAAATTTTGATTTTCTTTTTAGTTCCAAGGTCTTGTGAGAAAAATACCTCTTTCTTGGCATCATATTCTAGAATCCTTTAGGAACTTTAGTGAATATTCTTGAATCACTTATTCTCATCATCCAAAGATTAAAAGATTATCCTTTACATATCATTCTATTATTCAAGGTTTTATACTTGAATATGCTTGAGTTTTAGCAAGCTTCTTACTTTTGGAGTTTAACTTCAAAAACTCCTTGATGTTCTGACCCTTTTATTTATCCAGATTTATTGTACCATGTGAACTTAGCTATGCATTCTATTGAAAAGAATGCATCTACTTACGAGGATAAATAATTGCCTTTCCTAGGGTAAATTTAATTTTATTCCATTTACCCTTTTGTAAATACAATCGTGTAATTAATTGGTTTGAGGAGGTACATTTCTACACCTCTTAATGAACCTAAGACCTTAATCTCAATGGAATTATCTTTAAGTATTATCCTGATGTTTTCTATCCAAATTGAGTTTCTTTTCTCTTAGGCCATCATAGAAAATTCTCAATAGGAGATAGTCCCCACTGTCCCATACTAGTGAGTTCTTTCTCTTATTCATAGATCAACATCCTTAATATTTCAACTTTACTTGTCTTTTCAATGCTCTTCAATCATTTTCTATGATCATGAATTCCATGTTGGAATACCTTGGCATCATATTCATGAGAGGAGAGACTAAGGTTTCTAAGTCTTATGCCGATTAATCATATATCTCAAAGATTCCTTTCCTTGGCATGAATTATCAAACCATGACATGCTTGATTTGTTCGAACAATTTAGGTCACTAGGTTTTCTCAAAATTCCTCTAGTCAAGTTAGTTTGAGACAAGACCAATTCTTTTGTCCTCTAGATACCTTCTTCAATGACATTTAGCCATGGGATTTTCTTGGGATCTTTAAGTCAGATGTTTATGATTTTACATCTTTTCTTAAATCTTTAACATACTATGGATGTTCTCAAAACTTCTAAGTACTCTTTGACTTTGTCATGCTTACCAATCCAAAATTGGATCCATCTTATCCATTCTCAAGTACCTTACCATGGATATGATTCAAGTCTTTGGCTATCTTACCTTGGAGTTCTTCAATGAATTCCCTTCTTGCATATTTGGTTCTTACTTTGTCTTGAGATTTACTCAAACACACTTAGGTACATGATAACAAAAAGTTAAGGAGTACATATTTTGCTTAGAATTATCATATTGATGATACCTTTCTTCCCCCCCTTTGTAGCGTTTTCATCCTCAAAAAATATTCATTCAGTCTCCTATCAAAATTTGGAGCTTCATTTATGCTCAATCCTTGATTGAGCAAGCCATCAAATATCCTCAAGCTTAAGCTTCCATTATCCTTAAGTTTAGTGTCCCATACCACTGGACCCACATAAGTGATATTGTAACCTAGATGTCCCGTACCATTTGGTTTACAATCTGCCCTTAATGCAGACACTTTAGCTCTTACTCAAGGATTACTTACTAAGAAGGCTTTGTCCATCTTAGTCTTATCATGGAAACTTTGTTCCACAAAGTCTAATCAAGTATCATTAAAATCATTGTTAGTTGTACACTTACTAAGTCTTGATTTATTCTTGAGAAGAATGTGAAGATTTAGCTTTTATTGTACTATTTCTTTGATTAGATGGAATCAATCGTATCAATGTTTATGCCAGTTGATAATAGAGCTAGTGCTTTCATGCTAGATATTATCTATTGACATAAATAGGCATTTGTCTCAGAGGATATAACCTTGTAGGACTTGCTTAAGCATGCTATGCATTTACCTTTAGGTATTAGTGCTAAAAGAAAGTGTAAAGGAAATTGATTCCCTAACTGATAATAGTTGGGCCTAATCATTTACTAACACACGAGGCTAAGCATGATTCCCTAACCAAGTTTCGCTTAACCCTTCAAGCCTAAAGTAAATGTTTTCAATATAGTGTTTACCTATTGGGTTTTCAGGCTAAAGAAAACTATTAGGACCCATAGGAGCAAAGCTATTATGTTTACAACACATATGAGCCCGGAATTGTTTACAACTCAGACAACTCTCGCTCCTATCGAGCTGAAGTTTACTGTTAGATATTAGAGCTAAAGTTGACTATTAGGTCGGGTTTCTTTAGTCCATAAGCTTTGCTAAATAGTTATCTTTTTAAACATCTTGGTAAATTGCTTCTTATTTATAGAACACATTTTGGAGCAGTGGTATTTAGAGTTTCTTTCAACCTTTTAATCTTCCTCTTCTCGAGATATGCTCTAATGAGTTGCAACTCTTCACTTTTGAAGTAAGTTTCTCAAAGCTCCAAATAAACCATACCTCTTTTCATTAAAGGGAGAACTTGATTGGGTAGGAAATGACCACTTAAAATTGGTTTAACCATTTTTCGCTCTAACTAGTCACTTTGATCAGATGTTGACGTTCTTAAGGTCTATGAACTTCTTAAAATATTTCATGATTATGAAAGATCAAACCATATGTCGAGTTTCTTTTTTGGATATCTTTCAATACAAATTCTTATTACTACCATTGATTGTTTAATAAGAAAAGAAACTTATTTGACTTAGCACTTAGTTCCTTAGTCTTGCTGATCAGTCATGCCATGGGTTTATGGAACTTGAGGATCCATAAAGAGGACTATTAAGCTTAAGATTTGGTATCTATGTTAAAATTTGTTGGTTTTTGGATTAAGCCAACATATAAAAAGCAGAAAAGTTAATGATTATTAAGTCACATAATCTCAACATACCATTAAACGTTTATTCTTTTGACTTCATATGAAGAATTCATTTTGCTATCTCAAACTTTAATCTTACTAAACTTAATTTCTCTCTTATGTCCCATCAACCCATGCATATGTGATTCAATTTTATGCCAAGAACTGATACATTTGTTCTTGAGGATGCTTATTATGCATAAGGTTAAAAAATTGAATCCCTCTTCAAAGCATGCATATAAGTCAACCTTGGAATTCCATTTTGTGCATTCCAATTTATGCTCATGGTTTTCCATTTATTTATATGCCATGCTATAATGAACATTCTATGTCCATTTCCTAAAAAACTTTAGGTGATAAGTTTATTCTATGCTAATGAAAAACCTCTTTCCATTCAATGATGCTTCTAATGTATAATTTAAATGAATCATTTTATGGACCATTTGATGTGCATTAGGGCTTCATCCACTTCATTTGAAATGCATTGTTCTAGCATGGCAAAACAAATATGAAAGGACAATTTGAAAGTAACACTTACCTCCATCAAAGCTACACCTTTCTTTGATCCCTTATAAAGTGTGGATTCTCTGTTGGGATACTTCATACTTGAGATTGCAAGCTTGGGCCATCATGAAATCCTAATATCTAATGTTCTTTTTGAGGCATCCTTATACTTACACGGATGCCCAACAATGCATTCAACCTTAACAAAACCTTAAGGATGCTTAAAGGCATATTTGCCATGATATATGAATCTCTACTATGCTTGCCTATTCAATGAATGCCATATAATTCAAATATAGAATGCATTTTTTGCATATTCAATGCACATCCATACTTAAATGGCTATTTTCCCAAGTCCTTTGTGATAAAAATACTCCATGGAATATCACATAATGTATTGAATGCATGATGAATCAAATAATATGCAAGTGAAAGACCAAATACTTATCTTCAATTAATGCTTGAAGATGCCAAACTTTTCTTTTACGCTCCAATCTTCCTTTGCTCATTGATTTTCCATGTTCATCCTTCAAGAGGGCTTTCTTACTTCCTCTTTCCTACATACCCCATGTAATGATCCTCCTATTTTAGGTTTCTTGCTCGTCTGCCTAGTTAGGTGGTCCTTTGCTCAAGGGACTGAAGAGAAAGCCCGAACTCTCTGATGGCACATCTGAGAACTTCTCTATCCCACATTCGAGTAAACAGCTCAAGGAATCCCTTCTTAAAGTGCATTCTATGTTTTCTTCTTATATGAATTGAAGAGGAGTCTTCCATGAGTACCATAGCTATTGAGTACCTTCACACATGCATCTCACCTGCCCGAGCTATAGATGGTTTATTGGAAAAGCATGGTAGAGTACTCAACACCATGTCTTAGCTAAGCTAATATTTTGCCACTTGGCCTACGTGGGCATGCCAAGGGGCATTCACATGTCGAGTCATATGACCTTCACAAGAGTAGGGTCATACTTGTTGAGATATCAAGCTCAACATGTGATGATCCAGGATGACACGTACCAGTTTTTCGTTTCTCTGACATGTATAGTGGTCACACCAATATATGTCAAGGATACTCCATTCAACTTTATTAGATGTATCTACCGAGTGTGATGGCACATTTTTTCCTTGCCAGCTCACTCATTCGCGGACATTAGGTTTTTCCTTATGTACTGATCTTTATATATTGCACTTGTTGTATTCTTGTTTTTAGGTCATTCTTCTACATTCCTTTTTATGTAATAGAAGAAGAAGAAGAAGAAGATCATTCTTCCTTGCCTCAATCTGTGTGTGTGCCTCTCCTTGAGAGTGAGAGTGTGTGTGTGAGATCTCTTCCTTATCTCCTTCCTCGTGACATGGTATCAGAGCCAGTGTGGTTGTAGAGAGCTCCTGGAGAAGGCGACCATGAAGAGTACGCAACAAGGCATGGAGAAAACATGATTCACAAACGACCTCTCTTTGCTATGAAAATGGACGTGAAGGTAGAAGTTTTGGAGCCATCTTGACCTCCCTTTCGAGCCCGCAAGGTGGGGCCCACATAAAAAGCAGATCAGTTTTATAAAGTATAACTTGCATTGTGTTCGGCAACAATCATATATTCCAGATCCAAAATTTCAAGCAATTTCATGTACTGTTGATACACGAAAATTGTGTTTTTCTGAGATCGAACTATCACATCATAGTGCGACAGTGTTCAAGTAGAAGTGCTTCATGTAGTGTTTTAAAGTGTTGTGAATTGCTACAAAAATGGCAAACACAGATGGAATGAGTCAGCTTATGAGCGATAAGATGGACAAGAACAACTTCCATGCTTGGAGATTGAGAATGACAAATTTCCTGATGGGAAAAGGCTACTAGAAGTACATCAAAGGAGAGAATGAAAATGCTCCACAGTTACCAGAAAGAAATCGGACTGCAGATCAGGTAAGAGCACATGAGGAATGGAATCAAGGAGCACGAAAAGTAATGTATTGGCTATCTGTTAGCATACATGATAGCATGATTGGACACATACAGGATGGCAAGACTCCAAAAGAGGCTTGGAATAGTTTGGTCACATTGTATGAGACCAATACAAAGGCACGAAAATTGCAACTCAAGAACGAGCTGCATACATTGGAGAAGAACAACATGTCGATAAGTCACTACACCTTGAAAATCAGAAGCATATGTGAGTCACTTGCATCTATTGGCGTGAATGTAGATGATGATGATAAGGTGGAAGTGTGTCCTCGTGGTTTAGGAGCTCCATATAAGTAGTTTAGAACTTCTATACAGACCAAGGAAAATATTCTGAATTTTGTTGATCTAGTATCTATGCTGATTATTGAAGAAAAGAATCTTGGTGAGGATTCAAACTCCCAAGGAAAATCTAGTTCTGAGCAGGTATTCTACTCTGATAGAGGAAGAGGCAGAGCTAGAGGTTTTGGAAGTGGAAGAGGAAAAATTAACCAAGACCAAAGTCAACAACAGAATCATGCAGGAGGAAGAGGACAGTTTCGAGGCAAGGGAAGCCAAAGAGGCCATAGAAATTTCCAAAGAAATGATTCAGGTAATGATAGTAAAGGATGTTGGAATTGTGGTAAACCTGGACACTTTGAATGTGATTGCAGGTTAAAGAATCAAAAGAACAGAAGGTAGTAGAATAACTATGCATCCACAAGTGGAGATGATTCTGAGAAGTTGTTCATGGTTCAACATCACATGATGAAGACGATGTCTTCTGGTGTTTCAAAATCAAATGATAATGTTTGGTATGTTGATTCAGGTGCTTCAAATCACATTACCAATCATGCAGAATGGTTTAGTACTTTGCAGAAATTGCCAGTTCTTGGATATGTTGACACAGGTGATGACACATCACACCCTATCGAGCATACAGGAAACATAGCACTATCGATGGAGGATGGAAAGGTAAAACATCTTGCTGATGTGCTTCATGTTCAAAATATAACAAAGAATTTGGTTTTTGTTGGACAAATGGTTGAACAAGGATTACAAGTCGGGTTCAATGCTGATGGATTATATGTAGAAGAGTACAAGTAGGGTGGACAATTGGTTGCCAAAGGAAACAAAGTGGGTAGGATGTTCACCTTAAATGTGAAGATTCTTGAAATGAATGCAGCCATGTTTGCAAAATGTGTAGGAGTTATTGCAAATATAGAGATGTGTCACAAACGGATTGGACATGCAAACTTGCAAAGGCTGAAATTGATGCAATCAAAGGAGATTGTCCATGGGCTACCAAATTTCAAAGTTGTAGAAATGCAAAAGGTATGTGCAGCATGTCAATTTGGTAAACAGTCAAGAGCATCATTTCCACATGAAAAGCATGTTAGTGAGAATGTACTAGAAGTAGTAGATACAAATGTTTGGGGTCTAGCAAAGAACATATCTATGGGTGGTTGCAGGTTTTATGTTACTTTCATTGATGACATACACACAAAGTATGGGTATATTTCATGAAAGAGAAGAGCGAAGTGCTCACTCACTTCTAGAATTTTAAAGTTATGGTGGAAACGAATACAGGGAAGTACATTCAGACATTAAGATCTGATAGAGGAGGTGAATACATGTCAAATGAGTTCAGTAGTTTTCTAAAAAATCATGGAATTCGGCGTCAGTTTTCATGCAGGTATACACCACAATAGAATGGTGTTGCTAAATGCAAAAATAGACATATTGTAGAAATAGCAAGAGCCTTGATGGCTGAGAAGAATATGCCTCATTGTTATTGGGTAGAAGTTGTGCATATTGATGTATACATCATGAACAGAACTTTGAGTGCTATTGTACATCAAGTTACACTTGAAGAGAAGTTTACAGGTAAAAAGCAAAACTTATCACATCTGAAAGTTTTTGGCTGTATTGCATATGTACGTGTCCCAGATGAATTGAGGACGAAACTTGATCCAAAAGCAGAAAAGTGTATCTTCATTGGATACTCCCTTGAACAAAAGGGATATAGATGTTATAACCCACTCACACAACAGGTAAAAGTGAGCAGAGATGTGGTATTTGATGAAATGTCAAGCTTCTATGCAGATGCCAAAGAAGGACTGAATCTTGAACCAAATGACAAAGAAAATGTTGAAGAATCAAGTGCAGAATCTCAAGTTTTGAGTGGATCGGATGCATCACCAAGCAATAGTTCCAACTCAAATCCATGGAGTGGAAGATTGCGTGGAAATTTCAGTTCAGCAAATTCATCAAATACATCCAAGAAAGGTAAAGAAAAGCTTTTTGCAGGTCATAAAACATGTGCAGGTTTTGAAGACTTTGATGGATATTCAAGCGGTTCAGAAAAGAGTCTTGATGAGGAACTTGGACTGCCTTCTGTGAAGTCTCCAGGAGTAAGAAGGGCACATGTAGATGATACAAGGAGAAGTGACCCAGGACCAAGAAGATCTGGGAGGATGCGTAATTCAGCGCAACGATTGATGTATGACAATTATATGGATTGTCATTGTGCCTACATGACAAAGGTAATACAAGATGTTGAACCTTCTTGCTTTGAAGATGCAATTCAAATTGCTCATTGGGAAAAAGCTATGGATGAGGACATGGCTTCACTTTATGGAAATGATACATGGAAGCTAGTTCCATTGCCACAAGGAAAGAAACCCATAGGCTGCAAATGGGTTTACAATGTAAAGCATAATGCTGATGGTAGCATAAGCAGACATAAAGCACGATTGGTAGTTAAAGGATATGCACAAACATATGGCATTGATTATGAGGAAACATTCAGCCGTGTAGCTAAAATGTCTACTTTTAGAACACTTGTTGCATTAGCTACAACAAAAGGATGGACTTTGCATCAGATGGATGTGAAGAATGCTTTCCTACATGGTGAGTTACATGAAGAAGTATATATGGACCAGCCACAAGGATATGAAGATTCAAAGCATCCAGAATATGTTTGTAGGTTGCAAAAGGCTTTGTATGGGCTGAAGCAAGCCCCTCGTGCATGGCATGCAAGGATTAGTGATTACTTAACCAACATTGGGTTTTCTATGTGTGATGCAAATCACTCACTATATGCAAGGAAGGCTGATGATGGCATCACTATTATGGCTATTTATGTTGATGATCTGATTGTAGGTGGTGATAATGAAGGAAACATCAAAGAGGTAAAGCAACTTCTTATGCATGAATTTGACATGAAAGATCTTGGTGTGTTGCGCTACTTCTTGGGAATTGAGTTTACACGTACAGAAATAGGTATATGGATGTCACAAAGGCAATATGCCTTGAATATGCTACAAAAGTATGGTATGGCTGATTGTAAGCCAATTTCTATGCCATTAGATCAGAATTTGAAGTTGGATACTACATCAGGTGGAGCATTGGAAAATGCTACTATGTATAGGAAAATTGTGGGAAGTCTTATATATCTCAGAATTACAAGGCCTGACCTAAGTTATACTGTTGGACTTGAAAGTCAGTTTATGCAGGTTCCCAAGAAGCCACATTTGGATGCTCTAAGGCGCACTCTACGTTTGTGAGTGCTACTTTGAATTATGCATTGTTTTATGAGGCTGGTGTAGATTTGTAGGTTTATGGATACACCGATGCAGATTGGGCTGGTAGCATTCTAGATAGAAGATCTACTAGTGGTTTTCTATTCTCACCTTGGAGTGCAGCTATTACATTGAGCAGCAAGAAGCAACCCACTATTGCTTTGTCACTGAGTATAGAGGTGTTGCAATGGCAGCATGCAAGGCATCATGGCTAGAAATGCTACTTGCAGATTTAGGTGTGAAAGTGGGAAAGCCTATCACTATTTATTGCGATAATCTTAGCAGCATACAGTTAGCACGGAATCTTGTTTTCCATGCTAGAACAAAGCATATCGAGGTACATTATCACTTCATTAGAGAGAAGGTATTAGCAGGTGATATTGATCTTGTTTATTTGAGAACAGATGAGCAGGTTGCTGACATTTTCACCAAAGCACTTGGAGCTGAGAAGTTGAAGAAGTTTTGGGAGATGCTTGGATTACAGGATATGGTGTTGAGCTTGAGGGGGAGTGTTGAGATATCAAGCTCAACATGTGACGATCCAGGATGACACCTACCCGTTTTTCGGTTCTCTAACATGTATAGTGGTCACGCCGATATATGTCAGGGATACTTCATTGAGCTCTATTAGATTTATCTACTGAGAGTGATGGCACATTTGTTCCTGGCCAGCTCACTCATTCGTGGACATTAGGTTTTTCCTTATGTACTGATCTTTATATATTGCACTTGTTGTATTCTTGTTTCTAGGTCATTCTTGTACATTCCTTTTTATGTAATAGAAGAAGAAGAAGAAGATCATTCTTCCTTGCCTTAATCTGTGTGTGTGCCTCTCCTTGAGAGTGAGAGTGTGTGTGTGAACTCTCTTCCTTATCTGCTTCCTCGTGACAATACTTTCATTTCAGGCCACCAAAAAGTGGTGAAAAACTCATCAATGTGAGATATAGACTAACAAAAGGCAGGACAAAATTTCGCACTCGAGGTCGAAAAAAATCTAAGCACAGAGAATAAACCAAGATGCTCTGAATACCAATGTTGTGGAATCTGTTGGAGTTAGACGTCTACGGAAGCACGTGAACAACACAAGGAAGAAGAAGAAGCTCGGAGCACAACACACAATACTGAATGTATTACTAGAGAATGTACAAAGATAAGTAGCCCATTAGGGCAATAGGCATATATACAAGCCAGGGGGAAAAAAACCTCCTAAAGAGGGAAAAAAGTGCCTCGGTGGTCCTAGTGTGTTCACACACATCACTACCTAAATATATCAACAAATCCCTCCTGGGAGTGATGCGGTGAACAAGGAGCTGACACTCATATAAAAGGAAGTACCGAGCTATGTGGAAATCACTCCACAAAAGAAAATAAGCCCAAAGCTTTGTGGAAAGCTTCAAACTTCTCCTTATGAAGAGCCTTCGTGAAAAGGTCTGCTATGTTATCTTGTGTGGGCACATATGCCAAGTTGATCTCCCCAGCAGAGAACCTCTCCTTGACATAATGATAATCCACCTCAGTGTGCTTAGTGCAAGCATGGAACACAGGGTTCCTCACAACTGCCAATGCGCTCTAACTGTCAGTGAAGATGGTGGTGGTAGAAGACTGACCAATGTCCAAATCAGCCATAAGGCATCTGAGCCTCACACACTCAATAGTCGCTGTGAAAGCTGCCATATACTCAGCTTCACAAGTGGAAGTGGCCACAATAGGCTGCTTCTTGCTCATCCAAGATATGCATGAGCTACCAAGCTTGAAGCAAAAACCAGTAGTGGACACACGAGTGTCATAATAACCAGCACAATCAGAGTCAGCAAAAGCATGCAAATCTGGCGGTAGTGATCCCCCCTTGGGATAAAACAACCCAAGTAGCTGAATGCCACTCAAGTAGCAAAAGATGCGCTTAACCACCTGCCAATGCTTGACTCCTGGGCAATGCATAAACCTACTCATATATGAGATAGCAAACTGAATATCTGGCCGAGTAATGCATAAGTAAATCAAGCATCCAACAGCGTGCTGATAGAGAACAACATCAAATGCATCTCTAGCATCATGAAGACTCAATCGTAAACTTGTCTCCATAGGAGTGGCAATAGGTTTAAAGTCTTCAATTCCAAAACGTTGCAATAATGTGTCAATATATTTCATTTGACACAAAGCCATTCCACCATCAACGTGCATAAACTGAATACCCAAATAATGATGCAAATGCCCCAAATCAGACATCTCAAATGAGGCATGTAAATCAGCCTTGAAATCAGCAATATGCTTCTCCTGAGGTCAGTGAGCAGCATGTCATCAACATACACCACAATGATCAAAAGTACATCATTAGCACGCTTGATATATAAGGTGCTTTTAGTTGGATTGTTCTCAAAACCATGTGAAATCAGATAGGCATGTATCTTTTCATACCAAGCACGTGGTGCTTGCTTTAAACCATATAATGCCTTCTTTAACCTGCACAGCTAGTTTTCACGCCCTTTTTGCACAAAGCCACGGGGCTAAAAAACATACACTTCCT
Organism: Ceratopteris richardii; assembly: GCA_020310875.1. NCBI lineage: Eukaryota > Viridiplantae > Streptophyta > Polypodiopsida > Polypodiales > Pteridaceae > Ceratopteris > Ceratopteris richardii. The sequence continues at coordinate 77,961,242 of CM035423.1, read as the reverse complement.
CATGCAAGTCACCATTCAGAAATGTTGTTTTAATGTCCAACTGATGTACATTTCAACCATGATGAGTTGCTTGTGCACAAATGCTATGAATAGTAGTCATTCGGCAAGTAGGAGCAAAGGTTTCATCAAAATCAATGCCTCTTTCCTATGCAAAACCCTTTGCAACAAGCCTAGCCTTATACCTTTCAACTGTACCATCAAGCTTATGCTTCAGCTTGTATACCCACTTAGTCCCAATGGCCTTCTTTCCAGGAGGTAAGTCACATAAAGGCCAAGTACCATTCTTCATTATAGCATCATATTCAGATTGCATAGCAGCCATCCCAGTTTTAGAATTTTGTGCTTCATGAAACAAAACAGGCTCATTCTCATCATAGAGACTAGATGCAGCCATAACATAGCAATCTAATGCAAAAGAGGCACTATGAGAGCCTCAATGAGTATGATATGACAGAGGTGCATCTAATTTGCTATCATGCAAAGTCTGCACCAACCATTTTGGCATAGTTTTTGCCTGCTCATTATCAGCTCTCTTATCAACAAGTGCATCATGTAACTCTACATCAGAAATAGAATGATCTGCATCATCACATGAAACCTGCAAAAGCTGAGAAAGGCTGAATAGCATCTTCCACAAAAACAACATAACGGCTAACCAGAATGCATTTAGTTTGTCGATGATATAGACGATAGCCTTTACTTTCAGAACTATACCCAACAAAGATACATTTTAGTACTTTATCATCCAATTTTTTGCAATGTTGTTTAAGCACTAATGCATATGCCAAACAACCAAAAACATGTAGATGAGCAACAGATGGCTTGCAATCATACCAAGCCTCATATGGAGTGATAGACTGCAATGCTTTAGTGGGACACCTGTTAAGTACATATGCTGCACACATGATAGCCTTAAGCCAGAAACTATGTGGTAAAGCCTCACTCTTGACCATACACCTCGCCATCTCCATGAGTGACATGTTCTTCTGTTCAACAACTCCATTATGTTGAGGTGTATACGGCACTGTACACTGGTGTTTTATCCCACGATCAGCCAGAAATGCATTAAAATCAGAAGATGTATATTCCCCCCTCTCGATCAGAAGGGAGGGTGCCCATTTTACATGCTGACAGATTTTCAGCCAAGACCAAAAACTGTTTGAAGCATATGAACACTTCAGACTTTACTTTCAATGGATATACCCATGCATGCCTTGAAAAATCATCAATGAAAGTCACGAAGTAAAGATAATCTCCAAAAGAAGATGTCTGCATAGGACCACAGACATCACTATGTACAAGCTACAATTTTTGAGTAGCCTGAACTGAACTATCTTTTGGAAAGGAGGAACACTGCATTTTGCCCAAAATACAACCTTCACAAACATGTTTTCCAGGTGCCTCAAGTTTGGGCAAAGAGGAAACCATTTCAAATTTCTTCAAGCGTAGCAAACTAGTAGAGAAAAAACTGGAAGAAGTGGAGGAACCCGAGCCATTCACACCAATAAGGGTGGTAGCGGAACATTCTAATTTTGATGTTACCTTTCAAGGAAGCACCACAAAGACAACCACATACGAAGAAGAAGAAAGAGAGAGAGAAGTGCACCTTCAAATACGACAACCGCACAACAAAACTATACATGTGGATCAAGGCAAGGATGTTTGAACTGGAGAAGAACCAAGTATCCCCAAGACATGGTTTTGGATGTAGCCCAATTAAAACCAGTAGTGAAGAAAATGATACAAATGGCTATGGACACTCAACAACAAATGCTTGAAGCCGATGCAGACTATGATAAAGCTATGAGAGAGAGAAGCCAATTCCATGTAATGAGCAAAAACTTGTCCACACAATTAATTCAAGCTCAACAAGCACTCTCAGCCAAAGAATCTGAAGCCAAAGAAGCCAACAACAAATGGATGATGCTCATGAAGGAAAACCAGTAGCTCCAAGAATAACTTAAAGAGCTACAAAGCAAATATTAAGCCAGTGAAGCGGAGAAGGCAAGGATGAATCCCAGAAGTAAGCTGCTTGAATCTCAAATCAAAGTATATATAGAGGAAGTAGACAACCTTAGAAACATGAATACAAAACTTATGATGGCCATACTATGCAACCAACCCATAGAAGCACCAGAAATGACCACAAGCGACACAAAGGTATTGAAAGATCAAATTGCAAAGTATGTTGACCGGTTGAAACAAGAGCAAGCTATCAATGAAGAATGGGAGAAGAGATATATGGACGACATTAATGAACTTAGGAAAAAATGGAAGATGGCACATAATAAATCCCTTGAACAATGCAATGAAGATGCTAGACAATTGGTTTCCATAGGAGAAGAACTACTGAAGAATGAGGAAACAATTATGCGAACCACCGAAGAAATCAAAGAAAAGGACGAACTCATTGCAAAGTTAAAAGCTCAAATAGAACAACAGGTAACAGTGGGGACACCAATAGTTCCAAGCTCCATAACGGCTACTAATGAGACTGAGGTACATCACCTCTCTCCCCCCATGCATCATTCACCGATAAGGGAGGAAGTAGAGACAAACACTAAAAGACATAATCGAGCTATTGCAGAACTAAGTCGAAATGAGCGGGCACTACTGGTGTCCCAGCTTAGGGAACAATTTGAAGAACACGTGTTCAAGGTAATGAAAGAGGCAAAGATTGAGAGCAAGAGCCTAGAACATATTTTGAAGCCTTTCAATATCCCTTACGGATTACTGAAAGAAGAGACACACCAATATATAAAGATGACCACCAATAAAGAACCAGGTAGCAATATGCAATTCAACATGAAGAAATTCACATATACACAAGAAGAATTTGATAAGGCAGATCCTATTTGGAGACACAAGTTTTTCGAAAAGAATCCTACATTACGGGTACACTGGGAATCAACACCATACGTGCTTCAAATCAATCCATCTTTTTTCCCCGTACCTAGAAGACGATCTTGGATGCAATTTTGGGAAGCACAACACCAAGGTAGCTTAAATAATACATGGCCAAACTATCCACTAGTACCTAGTCCACCACGAAACTACTTACCGACTTGAGCATGCTACTTACTCTATTAAAGGTATTTCAACATGCACAATACACCTTTTTGAACTTCATCGGAATTAACCAAGAAGCAGATGCCCTAGTTTTTGATCCATCTACTTTCCCTAGTCGCTTAACGCTCATGGAAATATACTCAAGACTTATGTTTTTGCCGAGTCCATACATGCAAACATTCAAAGAAGCATTCTTTATAGGATTTTTTGAAATGGATTCAAAGATCTTCATAAAAATATCTTCTAACTTAAATGCGCGACTGGTAGCCTACGAATTAAGCTTCTTTGCAAACCATAGATAGGCACCAGATGATGGAGTAAAGTCAAGCCAATGGAAGGAACTGATGATATGTCAAGCAAACTCGCTTAATCATAGAGAGCAGAAATTGATTCAAACATACTCACGCCACTGGACTTTAAAGCCTGTTGGGGATGACAGAGTTCAGGAGGGGGTGGTGTTGAGGGAGAGTCAAGCAAAAAGAAAAGACAAAGAAGATCAAGATAGAAGCTTCACTAAATAGAATATATCTGAAGACATATCTCTGTAGGAAGCCCCGTAGGGGTACACAACATCCATCTCTGCACAACAGGAGCACATAACAGTGGGAAGTACGCAATAGGCAAGGATGGATCAAGGCTAGCAATTATCCATGAAGAAGTGCAAGAAGATATCTGGCAGATCTTGAGCCCCAGGAAGGTGCTTCAACCTCTTGATCTTCGAGAGGTCCAGATCGAAGGTTGTAAACCCAGACCTTCATACCTTCCACTGGTTGCGTGCGTGGCATTCCAACTCAACATAACAACCCAGATTCAAAGAGGCGATTGGAAAATTAGACTACAAATCAATTGTAGTTCATCTCCACGGGTTGCGAGTAGTGAAAAGAAAAGAACAGGCTAAAAATGCATCAGGTCCCAGAGGATGTTAAAGAAGATTCAAGAACAGGGCCTTTAAAAGGTGATGCCAACTTGAAGGGGAGGCAAGGTTGACCAAGTGATGCATGCAGTGGAAAGAAGTAAACAAGCTGCAAACAAAAGCAAAGCCTATCAAGGGACGACAAAAACAAAGAGGGGGAGAGTGTTGTAGAGCAAGGAAGAGAAAAGAGATGCACAGAAAAAGAAGGGCCCCAGAATTTTTTCGATTTGGACACTTTATTTTTGTATCATAGTCACTTTGTAATATATTTTCCGATGTAAATGCAGTAGAGGAGTCCTCTAGATGCATATCCATAGATATCCACATCATTACTCTTGTAAACTAGCAGAAAATTAGCCTTTAGTCAGTAAAGTGCCGGTCTCTTGTGTGAAAGGACCATTTCTAGGGCACATGTATATAAACCATTTTGTGACTCTTTGTAAAGACTTTTTGCCATTGCAAACAAGGAGAGTAGAATTTCGAATTTTCTTCTTTTCTATTGATTTCCTCCTTCTCCATGATGTTTTGTGTGTGTGTAATGCTTGGAACGTGTGTGTGGGGCTGTTATCTATCCCTTCTCGTGACTTTCTAACTACTATAGTGTGCGTGTGAGCCATCGTGAGTTGTAGAGCGAGTGTTGGTGTTTCCTGCCATTCACTGTTTAATTTGTGCATAACTTGAAGAGCGTTTGTCAAATTCAAGTGAAAATACTACCAATAGATGCGTCTCGTCAAGAGCTTCAAAATGAATCTGCTATTGGCTATATTCAGAGTTCGGAGCTAGGAGAAAAGTCTGAATTTGTGCTTATTGCTTATCGTGGCATGCATTTTCAGAGGATTAGTGAGTTGAAGAGGTAGTTAAGTCTTTTCAAATGCATTGTAGTTCAGCCACTTCACTTTCCATCATGTGCGCACACGTCCTCATACACTTGGTTCATGTGGGTCCTCGGATTGATAATTAAACGTGTGTATCGATATACCACTATATGCACTTGTGAGGCAATTGAGATTTAGTCTCATCGACACAAGTCCCTAAGGCTTCGCGACTTAGGTATACAAATATCTAGAAAATTTTTATCTACAATTTCTAACTCATTTTCTCCCATGCATCTTCATGAGATCATTATAGGGGCTTTATCCTCCCTTACATTGAATAGCTTTTGTACGTCACTTAGAAAAACATAATCATATCCCTCCAACTGAAGTGTGAGGAGGATGGGAAATATAAATTTAGGCTCACTTACATCAATCCTCTCTACCTCATGATCTATGATATCCCCGTATCAAAGTTCAAAATGACTAAAATGGCCAAGAGAACCTCTTGCTTTTCAGATTCTATATTAATCTAATCTTCAATTTCCAATGTCATGTTAGTTGTTTGGCATGAGACCTCATCAACCTCGCATACCCTCTCCTCAACAACAATTCCTTTCTAAGTATCAAATTTCTACTCGGAATCAAGCTCCTTCTCTTCTACTAGCCCATCCCAGGTGAGATTTTTGAGTTGCTCATGACTCTCTTCTTTTGTGGCCTAGCAAATCTCGTATTAGATGTATAAACAAAACCCAGTGACCTTTGGATTAGGTAATTCAGAAGTTTCATGTTCAGATTCTCATCCAAGATTTTGATATGGCCTCATTAGTTCATCCTTGAAATTCTCAGCCCTAGTCATTGCAACAACACCATTCTCTGTTGCGAGATGTGATTCCCTCAAGGATGCAATGTGATCCATGAATACTTCCTCGAGGACTTGAGAGGCTAAAACACAAAGAAATAAAAGTTTTCAATGGCTTTGAGAGCACATGATGTCAGGATCAAACCCTAAATGAAGATTGTGCTTCAAAATGCAAATTATGTGATTTGTGAACGTGGAAGCTACCATATTCCATTTTAAAACACGATATTCTCTTATGTTGTCTCCCCTCTCTCTCTGTGTTCATTGTTGCCTTTTTCTTCACAAGTTGCATTAATCTATGTACCTTGAAATGTGCATAGAGAACTATGTGCATAGGTTCAAGCTAGAGAGGACGGGAGAGGAGGAGGTATCTTGTCAGCTGAGATGAATGATGATTCTTCTCTCATGCACATGAAAAAGTGATGGCCTTGAGACTTATCCCATCAAATTCATGCATGGAACCACCACGACATCATATGCAATTGTGAACTGCCATTGAAAATCTCGACAACCCGCGCATATAAGGAAATAATTCTTGAAGATCGAGCCATTCTTTTTTTTTTTAATAAAAGGAAGTTCGGTGTTAGCCTATTCTCCCGGATTTTAATTAAAATAAAGAAGAAAAGTTACAAGTGAATGGGACTAGTGCCCATGGGGACCTCCAAATCCCACAATGCAGGGGAGGAGTATGGCAAGCTATAGGGCATTACAAATGAGGCGGATAAATCTATCATCTCCCTCATGTGGGACCCATTTGGGTTTCAACTTGTTGTTTTCAAGGAGATAAATACAATGATGTCTAAATGGTGGAGATCTCTTATCTTTGGAGATTCTTTTACCTAGAAGAAACAAGGATTTCTCGATCGACCATTCCTTAGGAGTTTGGCCAAAATTGACTGCACATCGCTCCCTCCAAATCTTCCAAAGAGTCTCACCTCTGATGGCATTCCACAGTTTTGCTGAGCAGCCAACCGCCTCGCCCAACAATGCTTGTTGCCAATTGATTTGGTTCCTAAGTCTCAATACCTGCCTCACATGATGCCAGATAACCTGGGACTTGGGGCAATCGAAGAACAAGTGAACTAAATCTTTGATGCATCGATGGCAACGCTTGCACCATGGTGGCACACCAAAAATTTTGTTAGCCCTTGCATTGGACCAGATACCTTTATGCAAGATCTGCCACATGAGAACAAACTTTTTGATCTCAATTAGGGGGTGCCAAATAGGCATGAACTTTAGCTCCCATCGAAGTTTGATCCAAGAAAGGCACCACCTCTTGTTAAGAGGGTGATGAACATCTAAGTTCTCTTTGAAGTTGGGGATTCTGGCAAGTTTCTTACCATTGCTCCATTTGAGGCATTGGACTAGATACCTTTATGCAAGATCTGCCACATGAGAACAAACTTTTTGATCTCAATTAGGGGGTGCCAAATAGGCATGAACTTTAGCTCCCATCGAAGTTTGATCCAAGAAAGGCACCACCTCTTGTTAAGAGGGTGATGAACATCTAAGTTCTCTTTGAAGTTGGGGATTCTGGCAAGTTTCTTACCATTGCTCCATTTGAGGCCCTCCAGGCAAGGAAGATCCTGACCACAGAGAAGGCGGGTAGTTGAGTGGTCCCAAGCTAAACACCTGACTTGAAGAAGTATTCATTCCTCGAGGGTAACTCTAAGTCTCGGGTCTAAGTCTTCGAACCTAATCCACTTGCTGGTCTCTTGTTTCCAGAGTTGTTTCCACTATTTGAACCCCTTGTTCCATAGACGCTTTGCAGTTTGGAGGTTCCAAGACTCCACCCCCCGAATGCCACTAATCGGGAACCAGATAGAGTCATTTTGTCTTATCCTAGCCGCCCACTTCGACTCCTCATTGATTCTGATGAATTGTTTGGCCTTGTTCCAACTCTTCCATAACGAACATACGAGGCTAGAGCCTTTAGGGGACACAGGGTGGGGGGAGAACAGAAGCGTGAGAATCCCTATGTCCTTCCAACCTAGAAGGCCAACTAAGGTAAGGTCTTCCCTATTTGTGAAGATCAATTTAGCCCAAGAGGACTCACTATTGCTCCAAGCCTTGATAAGCCACTTTGCCGCCAGCTTGTCAGCCAACCCAACGATATCCAAAATTCCCAGGCCCCCTGAGTCTTTCGACTCGCTAATGCAAGTTTCCCATTTGATTTTGGGAATCCCCCTCCTATTGGGGTCCCCAGTCCATAGGAAGTTTCTACAGATTCTTTCCACTTTGGCCAAGTCTTTCTCCTTAGGTCTCCAATGCGAGATAAAGTAAATAGTTGTAGACAACATAAATGTGTTAACAACCATAGCATGCCCTGCCAAGTTGACTTGCATACCTTTCCAATGATTTAGTTTGCTATCGAGCTTGGATAGCACCCAGTTCCATCGTTGGTCCATTGAGATGTCGAATCCCATCAGAATGCCGAGGAGACGGAAGACTTGACCTCTAGGGATAACTTGACACCCCTGATCTAACAACAATTGGGGTGTAGGTCCACTGATTCCTCTAAAAGCAATTTTAGCATGGTTGATTTTTGAACCTGACGCCACACAAAAGGTGTCGAGGCAGCTCCAGAACACCTCAATGCTGTTCATATCGTTATGCACAAAGGCATTCATGTCATCGGCAAAGAGTCTCGCAATCAATTGGCCTTGATTCAGAGGTAGGGAAAGACCCTTGAGATTGCCAGCATCCATGTGATGCTTTAATAGGCGACTGAGTCCATTCGAGGGCAGCCTTGCCTAATTGATCTTTTTAAACATATGGGCTCAGGGAGCTTACCGTTGATACTTATTCTAGTTGAAGCATTTCCGAGAAGGGTGGAAACCATCTTCGTGAACTTTTGGCTGCAACCAAGGTCTTCCAATGATTGAAGAATAAAGTCCCATTCCAATTTGTCATACGCTTTGTCGAAGTCGATCTTAATGAATACCAGATCTTGAGCAGACTCATCAGCAAACGCAAGGCCTTCCCAAATATCAACAATTGCTTCAAGTATAGATCTACCTTTGATAAAACCTTTCTGGTCCTCACAAATCCATGAATTTAAATGACAAGAGATTCTGTTGGCGCTAACTTTTGCAATTATCTTGTATCTTGTTTGGAGCATTGTAATCGGTCGCCAGTTTTCAATTTTGTTCTTATCTCCCCTTTTGTGGATTAACTTGATGATGCCATTATTAAGACACTCAGGAAGGGCACCGAAGGAGAGAGCCTCTTGCCATACCAGACGTAGTGGGGTGGCCACCCATGTTTGAAGGACTTGCAAAACTCATCAGTGAGGCCACCAGGACCCGGACTTTTCCCATTGGGAAGCGCATCAATAACGTCGATAATTTCATTCTCGGAAATGTTGGCATCCAGCAGAGAAGTCATGTTCTGCGGGACTCTAGCTTGAGCAACCCTTGAGATGTTTGCCATTGATTCACGTCTGTGCGGGGAAAGAGGAGCCGAGACCTCGAGAAGATGGTTAAAGTGCTGGATGATGATCGATCTATTCTCAGCTTCCGTGCTACATTCGGTTCCATTGTTATCTATCAAGAAGGGGATGGATTCCCTAGCTTGTTTCCTTTTGAGGATTTTACACATCTCTTTCGATGGTTTGTCGGCCTTCCCTGCCCACCAATCTGTGAAGAATATTTGAAGGTTTTTCCTTTGAATCTCCTCCTCTAATCTTAGTCTTCCCTTGATTTTCAAAAGACCTTGTTGGCACTGTAAGTTATCTTTGTTCACCTCTTCTTCAAGCCATGAGAGCCTCCGGTACATAGTTTCTCTCGTTTTTTTTTGGATATCTCTTATAGCCTTCTGAGTCCTTATCAGAATTTTCCGCATTCTATCCACGGCGCTTCTCCAACACTTAGCCGGTTCATTATAGTTGGCAAAGGCTTCCGCCCACACTGCAGAAATTTCTTGGTGGACAGAGGGGAGGGAAAATGACGTCTGACAAACATGAAACCAAGGAGCTTTCTGGAGCATGGGACTCGATTTTAAAGACAGAGTAATCGGGTAGTGGTCTAAGATAGTTAGGTCCATGTGTTGGGAAATTGAAGGAATACCCCATTGGAGGATGGTATTTTGGTCAATGTAACATCTATCAAGTCTTGCTTTCCTCAGAGAGTCCCCCATTTGGAGATTTGACCATGAGAACCCCTTCTTGTCTTTCACCTCGACCAAGTCGAGATGGAGCTTGATTTTGTCCCATATCTCCTTCTCCTATCCGTCAATAATTTTTCCCTTGTTATTCCATCAGTCCTCAGGAAACTCAACCATGTTGAAGTCTCCACAAATCAGAACATTGTGTGAGAGGGAGTCGAGGGAAGCCCAAGTATCCATTCTATCCGCCTCTCCATTAGGGGCATAAATTGAGACCACAGTGAACTGAGTAGGGAACCCGATAGAGGTAGCAATCGAGCGATGATTCCGACCTTCAAAAGTCAAGGTCACACTGCCAGACAAGGAGTGACTAATACCAATCGCAGCACCCCCCACCCCCCTAGGGTGTGAAGTGGAGAACCAAAGGTGGCTAAAAGAAATGCATTTAAGTCGTTTCTGGAGATCCTGTCTGCCGATTTTAATATCTTGTAAGCAGATAAAGTCGGGGTTGAGGCACTTGTCTTTGAACCACTGGCCAAGGATCGCTGCTCTTGACGGGTCAGACAAACCTCTGACATTTAACGATGTGAATTTCATTATTGATGGTTGCCCTCTTTGAGGGGAGGGACCCGATCTTTTTTCTTCTTGTGGACTTCTTTTTTTCCTCCCATCTTCTTGATTTAAGATTCTACTGTTGAGGGGGCTCTTCCAAGGCATGCCCGATGGTTGTTTTCCTTTAAGCTTTGGCTTTTGTTGCAGTAAGCTTGGAAAGCAAACCGGAAGGGAAGGACCAAGGAAGGAACTTTCATTGTCTGGGTTGTCTTCATTGCTAGTAGTGAAGCCTTCCTCTTTACTCGTGGTATAACCTTCTTGGTTTTCTTCTTTGCTGGTAGAGCACCCAAGGGTATTATCAATGGGGTCATCTTCATAATGGTTATCCCCTGGGAAGTCGACCTCATTAATATCCTTTTCTAGGTTACAATACATGTTATTTGAAGGAGCAATTGTCGTAGTGTTCTTTGCTGTTGATAGTCGAGGGCTAATTTTCCTCCTACATCTTACTTCAGTGAATCCTTCTGAATCTGTCTCAGCAACGCGAGTTCCCTCTACATCCTCCATCGGAGGGGGATGACCCCGAGTGTCAACTTGAGGGCGAGGGTCCAGGGTCCCATCTAGTTTAAGCTTGTTACTTTTCTTCAAGGGGCACTCTTTGATCCTATGAGCTTGTTGCCCGCAACGGAAGCACACGTTTGGTAGATTCTTGTAAGTAATCTCTTGTGTCCAAATTTTATCATCTCCATAGTTTATGGACATTTTTGAGGGAAGGACCTGGTTCAGGTCAGTTTCAACATAGATTTGTGGGTGCCATCTTGCATTGAAAGAATGTTGAGCTCCATCGTAGATTAACCCCCCAACATCCGCTCTAGAGGCCATCGGGCGACCGATCGGTGACACGATTTCTCGAAGAAATCCATACAGAATCGTGTCACGAAGAAATCCATACAGAAAGTACGGCAGATTGGGAAGCTCCACCCAAAGCAGGTATCGAAGAGGCTTTGACCTATTCGGAACAAAGTCTGTGGTCCACTTAAATAGCCAAAAGGTGTACCTGCCCACTTGCCAAGAACTGACTTGCAGGGCCTGGAAGGCCATCTCTTCATTCTCAAACACAAGAAGCAAGTGACTTGCCGGCAGGAATTGACATTTGCGCACAATTAGGCCACGCGGGAACCACTCCTTGCACAACCAACTTCTCACACTTTCTAGAGGGGGCCTAGGGCCAAGTACTTGTCCGATCAGACAAGTTTTCATCAGTTCTTCTTGCTTTGCCTCCACAGACTCTTTACACAAAGAAACCACCAGAGGGTCGACGTCCGATGGAATAGAATCCATTCCGAGGGGGCACTGGGACTCTGGGGGGGCCACGTTGCTCAAGACCATCGAGGGGATAACGGTCGACATTAGAGCGTAAGGTCTTGAAGATAAAAGAGATAAAAAGGAATTTGCAGCGGGAAATCACCAACCCCACACCGAAATAAGAAGTATTTATCCAGATGGCCGTTGGAAATGAAAAACTCACGATAATAAGAAACTTTTTCCTTTTTTTTTTTTTTTTTGAGAAACTCAAAATCGTAAGCAACTTTAAATCTCTTAATCGATTAAGAATTGAAAAGACAAGAGAGCCTTCACGTGCACTGCCCCGGAAGCTGACGAGGCACGTGAAGGCTCGAAATGGCACGTGAAGGCACGAGAGTCGCGAGATGCCCAGGCAGCCTCGAAATGGGAGCTTCACCATCGCGATGGTAAAGAAGGGTCACCGAGAACGTCTTTCTTTTTTTTTCGAGTCGCCTTTTCTTTTGTATAGAAGGAAGGAAAGCTCACTTAAAATAGAAAATAAAACTCCGAAAAAGCCATACCATCGAGAGGCGGAGGCAAGATTTAGCTTTAAATAAGAAATCGTCGCGATGCTCAGCAGGACACCTTTTGATTTTCTTTTTTTCTTTTTTAAATTTATTGTTGTGTGCCGTTATCTCGAACACTCTTAATTTGGGAGTCATCCATCGATTAGCTCTCAAAGGTCCATCCACGTGATGTATCATGTAGGAATAACCTCCCATCTTTCTAATTTTTTATTATTATCATTGAAATGCACTTTGTAGTGCTTCAAAAGTCAAAGTATACATCAATTGATCAATTCCGCAATAACTATCCCTCCATATGACCAAGATTGCATTTGTTAAGCTAGAGTAAATATGGTTGATTTCCTAAATATTGAAGACATGTGGACATAGAGACAAGATCATAGCTCTAAGAAGTGAGAAAAGTGAATTTTACTAAAGTAATATTGGGCAATCACCATTTAAAACACATGAGAACCAAATATTGAGGTTCCCCATCAGATCCGCATTACAATGCACATGATAGGATCCTTCTAGAGCATTGTGTTTTAAAGGCGACCAAGTGACTTTAACTTGATCCGACCTCTTGAATGTATATCAAGACACAAATCTAGCACTTGATAAAGTCATGCTTCAACATTGGCTAGTGTGTGTGAAGAAGAAACTCTTGTAACATCACATCTTAGAGCAAAGGATCCCCCTAGCTTTTTCTCCTCTTCAACTATCTCTCTCTCACTTTATCTCTCTCTCTCTATCTTCCTCTCTCTCTCTCTCTCTCTCTCTCTCCCCCTGTGACTCTCCCTCTCCCTCTCCCTCTCCCTCTCCCTCTTGTTGACATATCAAGCTCAACATGTGATGATCATAGTTGACACATATCACTTTTCATTTCTCTGACATGCATAGTGGTCATGCCGGTATATGTCAAGGATACTTCATTGAGCTTAACTAGATTTACCTACCTCATTCGTGCACATTAGGATTTTCCTTATGTATTGTTCTTTATATATTTCACTAGAAGTATTATTGTATTAGGTCATTTTTCTTGTACATTCCTTTTATGTAATAGAAGAAGAAGAATATTCTTCCTTGCCTTAATCTGTGTGTGAGCTCTCTTCCTTATCTCCTTCCTCATGACATGGTATCAGAGCCAATGTGGCTATAGAGATCTTGTGGAGAAGGTTGATGATGAAGAGTATGCGAGAAGGCATGGAGAAAGTGTGATTCACAAATGACCTCATATTGCTATGAAAATTGGTCTGAAGGTAGAAGGCATCAAAATATTTTTGTGAGCTAACCCTTTAGGGTCACTTGTTTTTATCAGATTTTTGTTTCAGAGCCATCTTGACCTCCATTTTGAGCTCCCAAGGTGGGGCCTAGAGAAAAACCAGGTTAATTTGCAAACTATAACTTGCATCCTATTTGACAATCCACTCAAATATTCCAGATCCAGAATTTCAAGTGATTTCGTGTACTGTTGATACAAAAAAACTATTTTTTTTTAGATCAAATTGTCACGTCATAGTGCAATAGTGTTCCAACAATACTACTTGTAGTGTTTTTGCAATGTTCTAAATTGCTTCAAAAATGGAAAACATGGATGGAATGAGTCATCTTATTAGTGCTAAGCTAGATAAGAACAAGTTCCATGCTTGGAGATTCAGAATGATGAATTTCCTAATGGGAAAAGGCTACTAGAAGTACATGTAAGGAGAGAATGAAGGCACTCCACAACTACTAGAGAGGAATCCGACTGCGGACCGCGGACTAGTTAAGAGCATATGAGGAATGGAATCAAGGAGCACGAAAGGTAATGTTGCTATCTATTAACATACAAGATAGCATGATTGGGCACATACAAAATGCCAAGTCTCCAAAAGAGTCTTGAAACAGTTTGGTCACATCATATGAGACCAATACAAAGGCACAAAAATTACAACTCAAGAATGAGCTGCATACATTGGAGAAAAAGAGCATGTCGGTAAGTGACTACATCGTGAAAATCAAAAGCATATGTGAGTCACTTGCATCTATTGGCATGAATGTTGATGCTAATGATAAGGTGGAAGTGTGCCCTCATGGTTTATGAGCTGCATATAAGCAGTTCAAAACATCTATTCAGACTAGGGAAAACATTTTGAATTTTGCTGATCTCATTTCCATTCTAATTATTGAAGAAAAGAATCTTGGTGAGGACTCGAACTGCTAAGGAAAACCTAGTTCTAAGTAGGTATTCTACTCTCATTGAGGAAGAGGGAAAGGTAGAGGCTTCGAAACTGGAAGAGGAAACAGTAACAAAAGCAAGGTCAACATGAGAATCATGTAGGAGGTAGATGACATCGAGGCAAGGAGAGCCGAAGAGGCTGTAGAAATTTCCAAAGAAATGATTCAGGTAATGATAGTAAAGGATGTTGGAATTGTGGTAAACCTAGACACTTTGAACATGATTGCAGGTTGAAGAATCAAAATAACAGAAGGCAACAAAACAATTATGAGAAGTTGTTCATGGTTCAACATCATATGATGAATACGATGTCTACTAAAGTTTTGAAATCGAACGGTAATGTATGGTATGCTGATTTAGGTGCTTCAAATCAAATGATCAGTCATACAGAATGGTTTAGTAGTTTGCAAAAATTGTCAATTCCTATATATGTTGAAACGGGTGATGACACATTACACCCTATCGAGCATACAAGAAACATAGCACTATCTATTTTAAACAGATCAATAGCCAAGATGGTAACTTCCACAAATTCCACAATTATACCCAGACCAGTAGTCAAGTATGAAGGACGAGCGTACATGGATAAGTTGGGTCACATCTACATAGTGACATAATACCCAGATCTAATCAATGATAGAGGAGGGTTGGAAGAACAAGGAAATTCAGTAATTTCGGACCTTGAAGAGTTAATAACCACTCCTAGAGGTTAATCAGTAGTGACTCGAGTCTTGAGAGGGGATTTGATACCTCAAGATGATTACTTGCTCGAGGCCTACTTGATCCATGGATCAGACTTACTATTACAAACTCACTCACTTGCACGCGGACACGAGGAAAGTCCCATTACCTTCTATGAGTTAAAAGATCCTGAAGATGAGTCTAGAGTCACATACCTAGACAAGAACCAAAGAAGATACTGGCTTGTTGATGCCATTGATAGGGCTCGATTGAACTATATGGGGTTGCTAGTATTCCCTCAGCGAGAACAGGCAACTACCTCTCAAAATCCCTTTGGAATACAACAAGAAGTAGAAAATACAATGTCAGGACATGCAAGCCATCGAAGTTTTCCCAACCCCAATCATGTGCAATTTACAATGCCAGGGCTGCAAGCCCACAATCAAACTCACTCAGGATTAGGCAACCAACATCGGCCACTAGTGAGACCAAGACCACCACTAGGAGTACAGTTGGGAGTGCATCCAATTAGACCAACAAATCCTGTAATGCCTAGATAGCCAGAACCCATAAGAAGATTAAGACCGATTCAAGTGGCTAAGTGCATGACAAATCACTATGATGGCACAAGAGAACCTTACGATGACATAGCTGAGTTTAAACAAGTTCTAAGAGCTAAACAAGTGGATGATTTCTTTGTGCAGTATGAGTCCTTTGGACTGGGAGGGGTATTGCAACAATTGTGGAAAGGAACATCTCTTTAGAGGCTGCCCAAAAAAACCCAATAAGGCTTAGGACACTGCACTGATTAATGTACTCGAAGTGATTGAATCATCAGGAAGTGACAAGGAATACACCGTACCATTAAAGGCCATCACATGAGCACAAACGAGAGAACAAGAAAGAAAATGAGCAGACCCAGAGCAAGAAAAGAGTAAAACCATAGAACCCAGAATACAAGTAGTGGAAGATTCAGAGGACCCACGTGAGAGTACCCAAACAACAAAAAGCCAAAAATGGAAGGATAGGAGAGAAAAACTCAAAGGAAAAGGGATGAAAAATAAAAACAAGGAAGACAAGAAGCACACACAAGGCAATAAGAAACCTAAAGAAACTGAGAGGCAAGAGGAAATTCCTGTTACACCTCAGACACTAGAGCCAGAAAAGCCAGGATCAATTCGAACAGACCCAAAGACAGACAATTTAGACATGTGGTTGAAAGCTTATCAAGCTAGAATCAAGAACGGACCTAATGTAGAACAACATGAAAAGCTTTACCCACAAGGGGAGTTAGAAAAGGAGAGGCTAGTGATATGTAGAAAAATCATTGAGGTAGCTCAGGCCATCCTAGAGAAGACTATCCCAACCCTTCCCAAAACAAGAATATCGGAAGAACAATACAATGATTGTATTAAAGCCAAGGACCAGAATCCAAAAAAGGGGAATGATAAACAAGAGCTACTGAACATCCTGGATAAACCTATGTCCATAGTCCCAGATTTAGAAGCTGATTGGCCAAGAGAATTGTGGACTAGGATTCGAGAAAATCAATGGAAAAGGAATGGAGTTGCAGAACGTCCTTTTGAGGAGTTAGATGTGGAAAATTATCAATCACCACCAAACATGGAAGAAATATATGAAGAAGTTTCTATACTAGACCAAAATAGGAAGGAGGCCCAGAGCATTTCTACCCTACCAAATTACATGGGAGAGTATGAGAAGGAATCCATAATCTTTCGTGCTCCCATAGTAAGAGGAGAAGAAAAGGAGTCTTCCGATAAAACCTCCCATAATCTGACATAACTTAGAAAAACCAAAGTACAATGCCAGTTGACTGTGGAAGAATTACTTCGTGTTAAACCACAACTATAGAAACAATTAGCGAGACAATTAGAGCTAGAGAAGGAGAAGAAAAACAAGGAAAGCAAGGGGAATGAAGACCCATCGAACGTACAGATACTCGTGGATAAAGTTGGAGAATTTAGTGAGGGAGACGATGACAACATGTGTCTACTTGTCAGGTAGAATGGATACATTACCAAGGCCATACTTGACACAGGAGCTGGAGTAGGCATCACCACCAAAGAAATTTGGGAGAAATGGGGAAAACCAGCCCTACGGCCAATGCGCATGAATCTCCAATTAGCGGATGGCCATGTTGAGAAACCATTGGGAATATTAGAAAAGATCAAATTAACCACCTGTGGGGTTGAATTTGAGCATACATTAGCAATCTGTCAATTTGGAAAAGCCAATATTTATGAAATGATATTAGGATGACCTTTCATGAGACAACTCCGAGTAGTGCAAGATTGGGTACGAGACTCATTATACCTTCAACATCAAGGAAACACTACAAAGATAAACTTGCATACCTTTGCGTATAGAGATGTACCTCCATTGCAATGGAACCCCATACATAAAGAAGAAGATGATTTGTCTATCCATAGTGCTGGATCAAGTGATCAATCATGGATGCATGAGGATGCCCAATTATGGATGTGTAAGGAAGCAAAGAAAGAGGATAACAAGATGCAGTTATGGCCCATAGGACATCCAAATTATCGACCCATAGAGGACCCAATGTACATGCCTTAAGTTCTCCCTAATGAAGCATTCGAACCACATGGTTGGATGGAGATCCTAACAACCTTAGATGTATATGTGAATGAAGAAGTCTTGACCATGAATGAATGTGTGGGAAGAAGGCTACGATGTAAACTTGTACATGGTAGTCCTGCAAGAGGTAGAACCAGGAGAAATATTAGAAAAGGAATGGAAAGAAGAATACGAGAGCATAGAAATGGAACCAGCGTTTGATTTGGAGGAGAGATATCTAGAAGCCATTCACGTCGAAGACAAGTATGGAATAACCAAGGTATTAGCAATAGAAGCAGCCCTTGTAGTACCAACTTAGGAGGTAAATGGGAGTAAGACAGAACCAACCCCTGATCTTTTTGAGGTTCTGAAACACTTCAAAAGGTACAAAGTAGAGGAGAGGAAAATAGCAATTCAAATGCCTAAGAGAGAGGCAAGAGAAGGAGAAGCGTATGACAATAAGGAACAAATGAAGAAAATCGTAGTAACTGTAGAAGATGGAGAAGAAAGATGTACATACATAGGAAAGGATGTGTCCACAGAGGAGGAAGAAGAATTGATAAGACTGATCCGAGAGTATCGAGATGTGTTTGCATGGACCTATAAGGATCTCAAGGGAGTGGAACCCTCCATCTGTTCTCATAGAATACGAATGACATCGAAAGCAAAGCCATCAAAACAATGCCCTTACATGTATAACGAGGTTTATGATGCAAAAATAAAAGAAGAAATAGACAAGCTATTAGCGGCTGGATTCATTTATGAGATAGAACATACTGAATGGGTGTCGCCATTAGTTGTTGTACCTAAAAAGAATGGAAAACGGAGAGTGTGCATCAATCTAAAGAAATTCAACACAGCCACGATTCGTGACAGCTATCCATTACCTATCACTGACCACCCATTGGAAAGAGTTGCAAGCAAAGAATTCTATAGCTTCTTGGACAGATTCTCTAGATATAATCAAGTACCTATTGCTACTGAAGATCAACATAAGACCGCATTCGCGATTGAATGGGGGGCCTATGCCTTTAGAGTGATGCCTTTTGGGCTCACTAATGCCCCTACTACTTTCCAAAGATTGATGTGTCATGTTTTCAAAGAATTTTTGAAGAAGAGTATGGAAGTATACGTAGAAGAACTTTGTACCTATTCAAATCGAAGGCAAGAACACATTCCTGAATTGCAAAAAATATTTGATAAATGCCGACAATATAAAGTCTGTCTAAATCCTGAGAAATGCATTTTCATGGTAAGACAATGGAAGATCTTAGGACACATCGTGTTTAGGAACGAAATATCTACTGATGAAGACAAGATCAAAGTAATTCTAGAACTTCCTAGACCAAAGAATGCAAAAGAAGTTCAAGCATTTATGGGTCATTGTGGATACTACCGTCGCTTTACCCACATGTACGCCATAATTGCCAAACCCTTATATGGATTGTTGACTCAATTCACATGGTCTGACAAATGTGAGAAGGCATTTAATGAGTTAAAAAAGAGGCTTAGCATGGCTCCAATTTTGAAATCACCCAATTGGAACAAGCCTTTCCATATTCATGTGGACACTTCCAATTACGCAATCTGATGCATCTTAGCTCAACCAGCAGATGAATGCAAGTTGGACCATCCAATTGCATATGCAAGCAGACAACTGAACTAGGTCGAGAGAAACTATACGACTACGGAGAGAGAAGGATTAGGAATAGTGTACGCTGTAAAGAAATTCAAACACTATCTCTTAGCCAATAAGTTCAAGTTCTTCATAGATCATCAAGTCTTGTTGTACTTAGTTAATAAGCCTTGCAACACAGGAAGACTACTGAGATGGTTCCTATTATTAATGGAGTTTGATTTTGAAGTAATTGTGGAAAAAAGGAAATACCCATGCAAGAGTTGATCATCTCTCTTGATTAACACATGGAGAATCACCGAGCGGAGTACCTAACGATTTGCTAGACACTTACCTGTTCAATTTGGAAGTGTGTCCTAAGTGGGCAGAAAAGCTAATCCCAATACTCACTCATGGACCACAAAATTCAATTAATAAGGAGAGTAGAAAGGAAATCCTACAATGACGTAACTTATACATTATAGCAGGAAGTGTGTATTATAAAGAATCCAACGGCGTATTGTCAAGATGCATAGAGGAAGACGAACAAAAGAAGTTGATTGAACAAGTCCGCATAAATAAATGGAGAATGCATAAAGGAACTCATGGAACTCTAAGAGAATTGAAACGGCTAGGGGTATATTGGCCTGATATGCCTAAGGATGTCCATGAATATGTCAATAGTTGCACAGAATGTCAGGAAATCACTCCAGACAATCATGTATCCTTACCTTTCTCTACAATAGCACCCAACTGGAGTAAGACATTAGTGCAATTCCTAAAGACACAAAAACACAAGGGAGGAATCAGTTTAGCTAGAAAGCGATCCCTGGAAGAAATGAGTAAGGACTATGTTATCATGGGAAAACAATTATTCAAGAGAGGGAAAGATAATCAACTATGGCTATGTGTACATGAAGGAGAGTACCTACCCATATTAGAGATGGCACATGCAGGTGCCAGGGGAGGACATTTCTCAGCCGAAAGGAATGTAAAAATGATTCTCTTTGCACATTTGTGGTGGCCAACTCTACATATGGATGCTGACACATATGTACGAAGTTGCGAGACTTGCCAAAGAGTCAAATATCCAATTAGACAAGATGATATGCCATTGAGACCCATGGTTTGTGCGAGATCTTTCTCCAAATGGGGTATTGATTTCATAGGACCCATTAACCCACCATCCAAAGGATCACATGCAGAATACATAATAGCAGCAACCGATTACCTGACTAAATGGGTAGAGGCAAAGGCTGTTGAGATATCAAGCTCAACATGTGATGATCCAGGATGACACATACCAGTTTTTCATTTCTCTCACATGTATAGTGGTCATGCCGGTATATGTCAGGGATACTTCATTGAGCTTTATTAGATTTATCTACGGAGAGTTACTTAGCAAAGAGATTCAATTGACTTATGTATCTACTAATATGCAATGTGCAGATTTGCTTACTAAAGCTCTGGATGGAAGCAAGCTATGCAGATTTAAATCCATGATTGGATTGCAGGAAATAATTGAAGACTAGAGATGAAGACTTGAGCCAAAGTGTTTGGCTTGAGGGGGAGCTGTTGGTGCAAAACAAGCCTACACACATTGGCTTGGATATCAATATTGAAGACCCAACATAAAGCTTGGATCTTGGAAGCCTAGCTTGGATTAATTCATGAGGATATCACTTGAAGAATGAACCATAGGAACATAGCCTTATTGTTCTTACCATTTATCTCATGTAAAAGTCTATATGACTTTAACCACTCTTGTAAACTCACCTACTTGAGAAAGTCGTGGAAAATCTAATTGATTGAGTGGGTGAATGATTGAGGGAATATCTCAATCAATTTTTAGGTGAAAGATTCTAGGAGATTAGTTTGAATTCAAAAACAAATGACCAATCAACTCTTATAAAAGATGAGGAAAAAGTCGTGGGTGTGTGACACTCTTTCCGAGGCATTTCTGAGTCAATCCTTGAGTGCGTGTGTGAGCTACACCCTAGCCTACACCTCTGAGTACCATTGAGCATTACATATCATGCCAATGGGAATGTACAATCAATAGATTTAATACATATACTCATATTGATCATCTCTGTTATTCTCTGAGTGTACTCTTCAACTCTGTCAACTTCAACTGGACATATCTCAAGATCTACTAAACCAAATTGGATGATTCAAAGTGCATTGGATTCAGCTCAAAGTCTACTATACACCTAAAAAGTTTCAAGGCCATTGGATCTACCATCACAGAGAAATCTCAGTCGGGGTGCTCACTGGTCTGTGACTGTAAGTCTCCTAAAAAATCGGGGGTACACCTTATTTTACTAAAGTGATTTCTCTGAGTGTAGTTTATCATTTCCTTTCATTCCACTTGCAAATGGAAGCTTACTAAGCTAATAGAATATCTCTAGAAGGAATTTTGCTAATTGTAACTACACTGGTCACACTGAGCATAACACTGAGCAGGTGTCAATACCAAAATAGCAAGTTTTTCAGGATTTTGAAGTCACAAGTAGTCTATCTTGATTTGATCATTACTCATAACATTTGTAAAGCACATATATGGTTTCTTGGTATCATTTGGAAGCTCAAGGAGTCTACTAAGCATATCTGGAGTCAAAGGAGGGCAGGTGTGAAGCAGGTTTTGCAGCACCAACTAATTTCCTGAGTGCATCCAATCATCACTCCCAACAGTGGTATCAGAGCAAATAAGGTAATCATGGGTGATGGTTTCCCTTCCTTCATTGACAAATTAGACAGGAACAACTACCAAGCTTGGTCTCTAAGGATGAAGACCTATCTACAAGGAAGGAGCTTGTTTGGATACATATCAGGAGATGAGGAATTGCCCTCATTCAAGACTAGAGGCCTACCTACAAAGGATGAACATGAGAGACTCAACCAATGGTGTGCAAAAGATGCTTTGGCAAGGTCTTATCTCTTAAACTCTATATCTGACTTTCTTTTACCTCATGTAAGGAACTGTAAGACTTCCCAAGAGACTTGGGAAACCTTGTCAACATATTTTTCATCAAGCACAAGGGCCAGAAAGAATCAGCTATGGATTGAGTTTACAACTCTTAGGAAGCAATCAAAACAATGTGTCTCAGATTTTGTCACCAAAGTCAAAGACATTGCAGATCAACTTGCAAGTGTTGGAGAAGAAATTGAGGAAGAGCAAATAGTCAGACAAGTGATCAATGGACTAAAGGCAGATGACAAGTGGGAGAGCTTTACCACAGCAATGGACTTATACATGGACATCCAAGCACCTGATCTAACAACTCTGATTGGACAACTCTTTACACATGAAGCAAAGATCACAAAGAATGGAGAGCAATCAAAAGGTAACAATCCCTCTGCCCTTTATACTGATAAGAAGGTAAAAGACAAAGGTAAAAGCAAGAAGGTTGATGAAGAAGGCTCTACCTCCCAAGCAAACTATGCAGGGAGAGGTAGATCTTCAAGAGGAAGAGGCAGAGGAGGTAAGTCAGGTAGGGGGAGATCCTACAATCAATCTCCATGCAATATTTGTGGCTTGTCTAACCATACCACAGATGAATGCTACAAAAACTACAAGAACCAAAGAGGAAGAGGTCACCAAAGAGGAGGATATTTTCAAGGCAGAGGCAGATTCAACCAATCTCAAGGCTACCATGGCTACAACAATAATTACAACAACAGCTACAATCATAATGGCAACTATCAAGGTGGATACAGAAATAGGAAGGATTACAACAATTATGCAGAGGAGCAAGATGATTCCTTGTTGATCATGAACATGACATCTAAGTCAGGTATCAATGATGATCACTTATTCTATATTGATTCAGGTTGCTCTAATCATGTAGCTGGAAATGTTGCATTACTTTCTGATTTGGAAGAACCCAAAGGCAAGCATCAAGTGCAGACAGGTGATGACACTAAACATTCAGTTGTTAAAGTAGGCAATGTCAAAACTAGTGATGGTAATCAGAATCTATTAAGCAGAGTGTTGTATGTTCCAACAATCACCAAGAACCTAATGAGTGTAGGTCAGATTGTGGAAAAAGGTCTACAGGTCAGGTTCACTCAACATGGTGCATATGTGGAGGATCCAAGACATGGATTCAGAAGGATAGCCAAGGGAGAAAAATTAGGTAGATTGTTTACCTTTGAACTTGAAGACACTAAGAATATTGCTTTGTACAACTATAGGGATCAAACACTATCAGAATTGGAGATTTGGCACAAGAGATTAGGTCACATTGGAGAGAGGACCTTAAAACAAATGAGTAGGGATCAATGTGTGCTTGGGATACCTAATGTATCCAAGCAACACATGATATACAAGTGTGGGGCTTGTCAATTTGGTAAGTCACAGAGATTGCCCTATACCAAGAAAGGTTTTATGCATAAAGATTATATGGAATTGGTGCATACAGATGTTTGGGGACCTAGCAAGGAGCCATCCATATCTGGATCAAGGTACTATGTGTCCTTCATTGATGACTATAGCAGATGGACTGTCTTGTACTACATGAAACATAAAGATGAAGTATTTAATTGTTTCAAAAAATATCTTGCACTAGTTGAAAATCAAACAGGTAGACATTTGAAGAAGCTAAGGTCAGATGGTGGTGGAGAATACTTCTCCAATGACTTTGAAGATTTCTTGCAGGAAAGAGGCATCAAGAGGGAGATTACTACAAGGTACTCACTTGAACAAAATGGGGTAGCTGAAAGGAGGAATAGACTTATTGTAGAGACAGCTAGGTCTATGCTAAATGAAAAGAAATTGCCAAACTATCTTTGGGCAGAGAGTGTATCTACTGCCACATATTTAATTAACAGGTTGCCATCAAAAACACTTGATGGAATGACACCCTATGAGGCTTGGCATGGTAAGAGACCATCTCTGGATCATTGCAAAATCTTTGGTTGTGTTGCATATGTGCATATTCCCTCACAGGTAAGGGGAAAGCTAGATTCCAAAGCTGAAAAATGTATCTTCATTGGTTATGATTTGAATCAGAAGGCATACAGGTTCTATAACCCCTCAAACAAAGGCTTCAAGGTAAGCAGAGATGTCATCTTTGATGAGAATGATTCATGGTATGAAAATGAATGCAGGAAGGTTAGTCTACCTTATGACATGGAAGAAGATTTTCCAAAACTTATCAGGCAAGAACCAATTCAGAAAGAGGACACAAGCTCAGATGATGAAGACACCATCAACATTGAAGAGTTCAAGGCTTGGAAATCCAAAGGGAAGATGAAGATGAAGCAACTAGAAGATAATCCAGAATCCTCAACTCAAGCTATGAGGAGATCTCATAGAGAAAAGAAAAAACCTATTAGGTATGGGTATGATACTTCACTTGTAACCAAGCACTCTGTATATCTTGCAAAGGATCTCTTGAATGAAGAACCAGGTACATTTGAAGAAGCAATTACTAAACCAGAATGGAAGGAAGCAATGGATGAAGAAATGGAGGCTCTCAAGGAGAGTGATACTTGGGACTTGGTACCCAAGAAAGACTCCATGAAGGTGATAGGATCCAGATGGATCTACAAACTCAAGAGGAACTCAGATGGTACAATAAACAGGTATAAAGCTAGGTTGGTAGCCAAGGGTTTTGCACAAACCCAAGGCATTGATTATGAGGAGACATTTTCTCCTATGGCCAAGATGCCAACTATCAGAGTTATGGTGAGTGTAGCTGCATCTAAGAATTGGAACATGTACCAATTGGATGTGAAGAATGCATTCTTGAATGGATGGATATCTGAAGAAGTCTACATGTCACAACCACCTAGCTATGAAGATCCCAATAAGGTAAATCATGTTTGTAAATTGAAGAAGGCTCTGTATGGATTGAAACATGCACCTAGAGCATGGAGTTACAGGTTGACAACCTACCTCCTAGACCAAGGATTCATAATGAGTAAAGCAGATACTTCATTGTTTATCAAAAGGAACAATTCAGAGGTAATATACTTGTGTGTCTATGTTGATGACATCATTATTACAGGAAATGATGTTCAGGGAATTAGACATATCAAAGGACAGATGATGAAGGAATTCAAGATCAATGATCTTGGGTTATTGAAGTACTTCCTAGGGCTTGAATTGGTCTATACAAATTCAGGTATCTTTATTACTCAGAAGAAGTACATTCAGGATATGGTCAAGAAGTTTAATTTGCAGGAAGCTAAAATCTCAAACACTCCTATGGAGGTCAACCACAAACTCAGTGCTCATGAAGGGGAAGAACTCCAAGACATTACAGGTTACCAAAGTTTGGTAGGTAGTCTTAATTATGCTACCTTAACCAGGATTGATATATCATATGGTGTTAGTGTACTTAGCCAATTTATGCACAAACCAAGAGTACCTCATTTGGAGGCAGCAAAGAAGATAGTAAAGTACCTAAAGGGAACACAAAATCATGGTTTGTACTTTCCATATTCATCAGACATTGATATTAAGGTATATTCAGATGCAGATTGGGCAGGTTGCAAGGATGATAGGAGAAGTACATCTGGTTACATATGTTTTGCAAGTGATAAACCAATTTCTTGGTCATCCAAGAAACAACCCACAGTGGCTCTATCATCTACTGAGGCAGAGTATAGAGGGCTAGCCAATGCCACTCAAGAAGCTATATGGTTGAAGCTTTTATATTCAGAATTGGGCCTATACACAAGGCCACCTGTCATATTTGGTGATAACACAAGTTCTCTTCACCTTGCAGCTAATCCAATTTATCATGCCAGAACCAAACACATAGAGGTTCACTACCACTATGTGAGGGAGAAGTTACTTAGCAAAGAGATTCAATTGACTTATGTATCTACTAATATGCAATGTGCAGATTTGCTTACTAAAGCTCTGGATGGAAGCAAGCTATGCAGATTTAAATCCATGATTGGATTGCAGGAAATAATTGAAGACTAGAGATGAAGACTTGAGCCAAAGTGTTTGGCTTGAGGGGGAGCTGTTGGTGCAAAACAAGCCTACACACATTGGCTTGGATATCAATATTGAAGACCCAACATAAAGCTTGGATCTTGGAAGCCTAGCTTGGATTAATTCATGAGGATATCACTTGAAGAATGAACCATAGGAACATAGCCTTATTGTTCTTACCATTTATCTCATGTAAAAGTCTATATGACTTTAACCACTCTTGTAAACTCACCTACTTGAGAAAGTCGTGGAAAATCTAATTGATTGAGTGGGTGAATGATTGAGGGAATATCTCAATCAATTTTTAGGTGAAAGATTCTAGGAGATTAGTTTGAATTCAAAAACAAATGACCAATCAACTCTTATAAAAGATGAGGAAAAAGTCGCGGGTGTGTGACACTCTTTCCGAGGCATTTCTGAGTCAATCCTTGAGTGTGTGTGTGAGCTACACCCTAGCCTACACCTCTGAGTACCATTGAGCATTACATATCATGCCAATGGGAATGTACAATCAATAGATTTAATACATATACTCATATTGATCATCTCTGTTATTCTCTGAGTGTACTCTTCAACTCTGTCAACTTCAACTGGACATATCTCAAGATATACTGAACCAAATTGGATGATTCAAAGTGCATTGGATTCAGCTTAAAGTCTACTATATACCTACAAAGTTTCAAGGCCATTGGATCTACCATCACAGAGAAATCTCAGTCGGGGTGCTCACTGGTCTGTGATTGTAAGTCTCCTAAAAAATCGGGGGTACACCTTATTTTACTAAAGTGATTTCTCTGAGTGTAGTTTATCATTTCCTTTCATTCCACTTGCAAATGGAAGCTTACTAAGCTAATAGAATATCTCTAGAAGGAATTTTGCTAATTGTAACTACACTGGTCACACTGAGCATAACACTGAGCAGGTGTCAATACCAAAATAGCAAGTTTTTCAGGATTTTGAAGTCACAAGTAGTCTTTCTTGATTTGATCATTACTCATAACATTTGTAAAGCACATATATGGTTTCTTGGTATCATTTGGAAGCTCAAGGAGTCTACTAAGCATATCTGGAGTCAAAGGAGGGCAGGTGTGAAGCAGGTTTTGCAGCACCAACTAATTTCCTGAGTGCATCCAATCATCACTCCCAACAATGGACATTAGGTTTTTCCTTATTTACTGGTCTTTATATATTGCACTTGTTGTATTCTTGTTTTTAAGTCATTCTTGTACATTCCTTTTATGTAATAGAAGAAGAAGAAGAAGAAGAAGATTATTCTTCCTTACCTCAATCTGTGTGTGTGCTTCTCCTTGAGAGTGAGAGTGATTGTGTGAGCTCTCTTCCTTATCTCCTTCCTCGTGATATGGTATCAGAGCCAGTGTGGCTATAGAGAGCTCGTGGAGAAGGCGACGGTGAAGACTACGCGGCAAGAAGTTTCGGAGCCATCTCAACCTCCGTTTCGAGCGCGCAAGGTGGGGCCCACAAAAAAACCAGGTCAATTTGAAAAACTGTAACTTGCCTTGTGTTCGGTGACACTCATATATTCCAGATCCAAAATTTCAAGCGATTCCGTGTATTGTTGATACACGAAAACTGTGTTTTTCTGAGATCGAACTGTCACGTCATAGTGCGACAGTGTTCAAGCAGAAGTGCTGCTTGTAGTGTGTTGCGGTGTTGTGAATTGTTGCAGAAATGGAAAACGCAGATGGAATGAGACAGCTTATGAGCGATAAGCTGGACAAGAACAACTTCCATGCTTGGAGATTCAGAATGACGAATTTCTTGATGGGAAAAGGCTACTGGAAGTACATCGAAGGAGAGAATGAAAATGCTCCACAGTTACCAGAAAGGAATCGGACTGCAGAACATGTAAGAGCATATGAGGAATGGAATCAAGGAGCACGAAAGGTAATGTATTGGCTATCTGTTAGCATACATGATAGCATGATTGGACACATACAAGATGCCAAGACTCCAAAAGAGGCTTGGAACAATTTGGTCACCTTGTATGAGACCAATACAAAGGCACGGAAATTGCAACTCAAGAACGAGCTGCATACATTGGAGAAAAAGAGCATGTCAGTAAGTGACTACACTCTAAAAATCAAAAGCATATGTGAGTCACTTGCATCTATTGGCGTGAATGTAGATGATGATGATAAGGTGGAAGTGTGCCTTCCTGGTTTAGGAGCTGCATATAAGCAGTTCAGAACTTCCATACAGACCAGGGAAAATATTCCGAATTTTGCTGATTTGGTATCTATGCTGATTATTGAAGAAAAGAATCTTGCTGAGGATTCAAAATCCCAAGGAAAGCCCAACTCTGAGCAGGTATTCTACTCTAGCAGAGGAAGAGGCAGAGGTAGAGGTTTTGGAAGTGGAAGAGGAAACAATAACCAAGACCAAGGTCAACAACAGAATCATGCACGAGGAAGAGTACAGTTTCGAGGCAGGGGGAGTCAAAGAGGTCGCAGAAATTTCCAAAGAAATGATTCAGGTAATGATAGTAAAGGATGCTGGAATTGTGGTAAACCTGGACACTTTGAACGTGATTGCAGGTTGAAGAATCAAAATAACAGAAGGCAGCAAAACAACTATGCATCCACAAGTGCGGATGATTCCGAGAATCTGTTTATGGTTCAACGTCACATGATGAATACGATGTCTGCTGGTGTTTCAAAATCGAATGATAATGTCCCGTTGATTCAGGTGCTTCAAATCACATGACCAATCATGCAGAATGGTTTAGTAGTTTGTAGAAAATGCCAGTTCCTAAATATGTTGAAACAAGTGATGATACATCGCATCCTATTGAGCATACAGGAAACATAGCATTGTCTATGGAGGACGGAAAGGTAAAACATCTCACTGATGTGCTGCATGTTCCAAATATAACAAAGAATCTGGTTTCTGTTGGACAAATGGTTGATCAGGGATTACAAGTCAGGTTCAATGCTGATGGATTATATGTAGAAGAGTACAAGCAAGATGGACGATTGGTTGCCAAAGGAAACAAAGTGGGTAGGATGTTCACCTTAAATGTGAAGATTCCTGAAATGAATGGAGCCATGTTTGCAAAAGGTGCAGAAGCTATTGCAGATATAGAGATATGGCACAAACGGATTGGACATGCAAACTTGCAAAGGCTGAAACTGGTGCAGTCAAAGGAGATTTTCCATGGACTACCAAGTTTCAAAGTTGCAGAAATGCAAAAGGTATGTGCAGCATGTCAATTTGGTAAACAGTCAAGAGCATCATTCCCACATGACAAGCATGTTAGTGAGAATGTACTAGAAGTAGTACATACAGATGTTTGGGGTCCATCAAAGACCACATATATGGGTGGTTGCAGGTTTTATGTTACTTTCATTGATGACCATACACGCAAAGTATGGGAATATTTCATGAAAGAGAAGAGTGAGGTGTTTACTCACTTCCAGAATTTTAAAGTTATGGTGGAAAAGCAGACAGGGAAGTACATTCAGACATTAAGATATGATGGAGGAGGTGAATACATGTCAAATGAGTTCAGCAGTTTTCTAAAAAATCATGGAATTCGGCGTCAGTTTTCATGCAGGTACACACCACAACAAAATGGTGTTGCTGAATGCAAAAGCAGACATATTGCAAAAATAGCAAGAGCCTTAATGGCTGAGAAGAATATGCCTCATTGTTATTGGGCAGAAGCTGTGCATACTGCTGTATACATCATGAACAGAACTTCGACTGCTGTTGTACATCAAGTTACACTTGAAGAGAAGTTTACAGGTAAAAAGCCAAACTTATCACATCTGAAAGTTTTTGGCTGTATCGCATATGTACATGTCCCAAATGAGTTGAGGACGAAGCTTGATCCGAAAGCAGAAAAATGTGTCTTCATTGGATACTCCCTTTAGCAAAAGGGGTACAAATGCTATAACCCAGTCACACGACAGGTGAAGGTGAGCAGAGATGTGGTATTTGATGAAATGTCAAGCTTCTATGCAGATGCCAAAGAAGGACTGAATCTTGAACCAAATGACAAAGAAAATGGTGAAAAATCAAGTGCAGAATTTCAAGTTTTGGGTGGACCGGATGCGTCACCAAGCAATAGTTCCAACTCAAATCCATGGAGTGGAAGATTACGTGGGAATTTCAGTCCAGCAAATTCATCAAATACATCCAAGAAAGGTAAAGAAAAGCTTTCTACTGGTCATAAAACATGTGCAGGTTTTGAAGACGTTGACGGAGATTCAAGCGGTTCAGAAAAGAGTCTTCATCAGGAACTTGGATTGCCCTCTCTGAAGACTCCAGGAGTAAGAAGGGCACATGCAGATGATACAAGGAGAAGTGACCCAGGACCAAGAAGATCTGGGAGGATGCGTAATTCAGTGCAACGATTGACATATGATAGTTACATGGCTCGCCATTGTGCCTACATGACAAAGGTAATACAAGATGCTGAACCTTCTTGTTTTGAAGATGCAGTTGGTAATGCACATTGGGAAAAAGCTATGGATGAGGAGATGGCTGCACTTTATGGAAATGATACATGGAAGCTCAAAGGCTGATGATGGCATCACTATTGTGGCTATTTATGTTGATGACCTGATTGTAGGTGGTGATAATGAAGAAAACATCAAAGAGGTAAAGAAACTTCTTATGCAGGAATTCGACATGAAAGATCTTGGTGTGTTGTGCTATTTCTTGGGCATTGAGTTTATACATACAGAAATAGGTATATGGATGTCGCAAAGGCAATATGCCTTGAATATGCTGCAAAAGTATGGTATGGTTGATTGTAAGCCAATTTCTATGCCTTTAGATCAGAATTTGAAATTGGATACTACATCAGGTGAAGCATTGGAAAATGCTACTATGTACAGGAAAATTGTGGGAAGTCTTATATATCTTACAATTACAAGGCTTGATTTAAGCTACACTGTTGGACTTGAAAGTCAGTTTATGCAGGTTCCCAGGAAGCCACATTTGGATGCTCTGAGGCGCACTCTATGTTATGTGAGTGCTACTTTGGATTATGCATTGTTTTATGTGTTGGGAGGAATGGTTGGATGCACTCAGAAGATTGAGTTGGTACTGCTAATCGTGCTTTGCACCAGCCCTCTTTGACTCCAGATATGCTTAGTAGACTCCTTGAGCTTCCAAATGATACCAAAATATGCTATATGTACTTTGGAAATGATTTGACTAATGATTAGATCAAAATAGATGAGTTTGCACTTCACTAGACTTGAAAAACTTTCTATTTTGATCTTGATACCTGCTCAGTCTTTCACTCAGTATGACCATCACACTTACAATTGGAAAAATTCATCTTAGAGTTATTCAATTAGCTTAACAAGCTACCATTTGCAAGTGGAATCATTCAAATTGATAAACTATGCTCAGAGAAATAACTTTAACAAGTTTATGGTCACTCCCGACTTTTTAGGAAATGTGCAGACAAATACCAGAGACTGCTTCGAAGGCGATTTCTCAAAAATGGCTGAACCAAACTTCTTCAAACTTTGTAGTCTTGTAGAATGCTTTGAGCTGGATCCAACAAGCTTTGAATCACTTGATTTGGCTCAGTAGATCCTGAGATATGCCTTGTTGAAGTTGACAGACTTGGAGTGTGTACTCAGAGAATTACAGAGTAGATGAATGTAAGTATTTCTATTAAATCATGTAAATATACATTCCCATTGGCATGATAAACATAGCTCAATGGTACTCAGAGGTGTAGGCTATGGAGTAGACCTCACACACTCAATGATTGATACAGAAATGCCTCGGGATGAGTGAAGTACCACCATGACTTTTTTCCTTGTAGTTTTTATAGATTTGAGTTGAATTCAAAATTCAAAACTCCTAGAATCTTTCACCTAAAAGCTGATTGAGATATTCCCTCAATCAATCAACCAATTTTCCACGACTTAAACAAGTAGGTGTGATTACATAAGATTCCAAGTGATTTAGACTTTTACAAGAAGTAAAATGGTAAGAACTTATAAGCATAGGTTCCTATGGTTCTTGCTTCATGTATAGATATCCTTCAAGGGTTCCAAGCCAAAGGTGAAGGCTTGAATTGCACCAACAGCTCCCCCTCAAGCCAAACACTTTGGATTAAGTCTTCATCTTCAATCTTCAATCAAATCCTGCAATCCAATCATGGATTTGAATCTGCATAACTTGTTTCCATCCAAAGCTTTAGTAAGTAAATCTGCACATTGCATATTAGTAGACACATAGGTCAATTGAATGTCTTTGTTTAGCAACTTTTCTCTAACATAGTGGTAATGAACCTCTATGTGTTTGGTTCTAGCATGATATATTGGATTAGCTGCAAGGTGAAGAGAGCTTGTGTTATCTCCAAAGATAATTGGAGGTCTAGTGTAAAGACCCAATTCTGTATACAAATGCTTCAACCAGATAGCTTCTTGAGTGGCATTGGCTAGCCCTCTATACTCTGCTTCAATGGATGACAAAGCTACTGTAGGTTGTTTCTTGGCTGACCAAGAAATAGGTTTATCACCTGCAAAACATATGTATCCTGATGTGCTCCTCCTATCATCCTTGCATCCTGCCCAATCTGCATCTGAATATACTTTAATGTCAATATCTGATGTATAAGGAAAGTACAAACCATGGTTCTGAGTTCCCTTTAGATACTTCAACATCTTCTTTGCTGCCTCTAGGTGAGGTACCCTTGGTTTGTGCATGAATTGGCTTAGCACACTAACTCCATATGCTATGTCAATCCTTGTCAAGGTAGCATAATTCAAACTACCTACCATACTTTGATATCCTGTAATGTCTTGGACTTCATCCCCTTCATGAGCACTTAGCTTTAGGTTGACCTCCATTGGAGTATTTGAGACTTTAGCATCCTGCAAGTTAAACTTCTTCACAATGTCCTGTACATACTTCTTTTGAGTGATATATATACCTGAATTAGTGTAGACTAACTCAAGACCTAAGAAGTATTTCAATAATCCAAGATCATTGATCTTGAACTCCATCATCTATCCTTTGATGCTTCTAATACCATTGACATCATTGCCTGTAATGATGATGTCATCAACATAAACACACAAGTAGATTACCTCTGTACTACTCCTCTTTATGAATAGAGAAGTGTCTGCTTTACTCATCACAAATCCTTGGTCTTGGAGATATGTTGTCAACCTGTAATTCCATGCTCTAGGTGCCTGCTTCAATCCATATAGAGCCTTCTTCAATTTACAAACATAATTTACCTTCTTGGGATCTTCATAGCCAGGTGGTTGTGACATGTAGACTTCTTCAGATATCCATCCATTCAAGAAAGCATTCTTGACATCTAATTGGTACATGTTCCAATTCTTGGATGCAGCTATACTCACCAATACTCTGATTGTTGGCATCTTAGCCACAGGAGAAAATGTCTCCTCATAATCAATGCCTTGGGTTTGTGCAAAACCCTTGGCTACCAACCTAGCTTTGTACCTGTTGATTGTTCCATCTGATTTTCTCTTTAGTTTGTAGATCCATCTGGATCCTATCACCTTCATAGAGTCCTTCTTGGGTACTAAGTCCCATGTGTCACTCTCCTTGAGAGCTTCTATTTCTTCATCCATAGCTTCTTTCCATTCTGTCTTTGTGATTACCTCTTCATATGTACCTAGTTCTTCATTCAACAAATCCTTTGCAAGATATATAGAATGCTTGGTTACAAGAGAAGTATCATACCCATATTTGATAGGCTTCTTACTTTCTCTCTGAGATCTCCTCATTGCTTGAATTGAGGATTCTGGTTGATCCTCTAGCTTCTTTATTTTCATCTTCCCTTTGGACTTCCAAGCCTTAAATTCCTCAAGGTTAATTGTGTCATCATCTTCTGAGCTTGAGTCTTCTTTCTGGATTGGTTCCTCCTTGGTGAGCTTTGGGAAATCTTCTTCCATATCATAGGGTAGACTAACCTTCCTGCATTCATTCTCATACCATGAGTCATTCTCATCAAAGATGACATCTCTGCTTACCTTGAAGCCTTTGTTTGTTGGGTTGTAGAATCTGTACCCTTTTTGGTTCAAATCATAACCAATGAAGATACAATTTTTAGCTTTAGGGTCTAGCTTCCCCCTTACCTGTGAGGGAATATGCACATATGCTACACAACCAAAAATTTTGCAATGATCCAATGATGGTCTCTTACCATGCCAAGCTTCATAAGGTGTCATGCCATCAAGAGACTTTGATGGCAACCTGTTAATGAGATAGGTGGCAGTAGATACACTTTCTGCCCAAAGATAATTTGGCAATTTCTTTTCATTAAGCATAGACCTAGCTGTTTCAACAATAAGCCTATTCCTTCTTTCAACTACCCCATTTTGTTCAGGTGAGTACCTTGTAGTTATCTCCCTTTTGATGCCTCTTTCCTGCAAGAAATCTTCAAACTCATTGGAGAAGTATTCTCCTCCTCCATCTGACCTTAGCCTCTTAAAGTTTCTTCCTGTTTGGTTTTCAACAAGTGCAAGATACCTCTTGAAACAATTAAACACTTCATCTTTATGTTTCATAAAGTATAAGACAGTCCATCTGCTATAATCATCAATGAAGGACACATAGTACCTTGATCCTGAAATGGAGGGATCCTTGCTAGGTCCCCAAACATCTGTGTGTACCAAGTCTAGGTAGTCTTCATGCATGAAACCTTTCCTTGAGTAGGGCAACCTGTGAGACTTACCAAACTGACAAGCACCAAACTTGTAAATCATATGTTGCTTGGATACATTAGGTATCCCAAGCACACATTGATCCCTGCACATTTGCTTTAGGGTTCTTTCACCTATGTGACCTAACCTCTTGTGCCAT
Organism: Ceratopteris richardii; assembly: GCA_020310875.1. Taxonomy (NCBI): domain Eukaryota; kingdom Viridiplantae; phylum Streptophyta; class Polypodiopsida; order Polypodiales; family Pteridaceae; genus Ceratopteris; species Ceratopteris richardii. Next base: position 77,926,184 of record CM035423.1, on the reverse strand, counting down.
ATTTCTAACTCTGAAAGTGTTTGATCCTTGTAATTGTATAAAGCAATGTTTTTGGTGTCTTCTAGCTCAAAAGTAAATAATCTACCTGATTTCTCTCCCTTGGCTATCCTTTTGAATCCATGTCTTGGGTCCTCCACATATGCTCCATGTTGAGTGAACCTGACCTGCAAACCTTTTTCCACAATCTGACCAACACTCATTAGGTTCTTGGTAATGGTTGGTACATAAAGTACCCTGCTCAATAGGTTCTGGTTACCATCACAAGTTTTCACATTTCCAATCTTTACAACAGAATGTTTAGTATCATCACATGTCTGTACCTGATGTTTGCCCTTGGGTTCTTCCAAATCAGAGAGTAGTGCCACATTACCAGCTACATGATTAGAACACCCTGAATCAATATGAAATAAATGATCATCATTTGTACCTACCTTGGAGGTCATATTCATGATCAATAAGGAGTCATCTTGCTCCTCTGTGTAGTTGTTGTAATCCCTTCTATTTCTGAATCCACCTTGGTAGTTACCATTGTGGTTGTGGTTGTAATTGTTGTTGTATCCATTGTAGCCTTGGTGGTTGGTTGAATCTGCCTCTACCTTGAGAGTATCCACCTCTTTGATAGCCTCTTCCTCTCTGATTCTTATAATTTCTGTAGCACTCATCTGTGGTATGGTTAGAAAATCCACAAATGTTGCATGGTGATGAGTTGTAGGGTCTCCCCCTACCTTGCTTACCTCCTCTGCCCCTGCCTCTTGAAGATCTACCTCTCCCTGCATAATTAGCTTGGGAGGTAGAGCCTTCTTCTTCTTGCTTCTTCCCTTTACCTTTATCCTTAACTTTCTTATCTGTGTATAGAGAAGAGGGGTTATTACCTTTTGATTGATCTCCAGCCTTTGTAAACTTTGCTTCATGTGTGAATAGTTGGCCCATGAGAGTTGTGAGATCTGAGGTATGCATGTCCATGTAGAGATCCATTGCAGTGGTGAAGCTCTCCCACTTATCATCTGCCTTTAGTCCATTGGTTACTTGCCTTACTATTTGTTCCTCTTCAATCTCCTCTCCAATGCTTGCTAATTGGTCTGCCACATCCTTGATCTTGGTCACAAATTCTGAGACTGATTGCTTTGGTTGCTTCCTAAGGGTTGTGAATTCAATCCACAATTGATTCTTCCTGGCCCTTGTGTTAGAAGAAAAGTATGATGACAAGGTTTCCCAAGTCTCTTGGGAAGTCTTACAATTCCTTATGTGAGGTAAAAGGAAATCAGATATAGAGTTGAGAAGATAAGACCTTGCCAATGCATCTTTTGCACACCATGTGTTGAGCCTCTCTTGTTCATCCTTGGTGGGTAGTCCTCTAGCTTTGAATGAGGGCAATTCCTCATCTCCTGAGATGAATCCAAATAAGCTTCTTCCTTGTAGATAGGTCTTCATCCTCAGAGACCAAGCTTGGTAATTGTTCCTGTCCAATTTGTCAATGAATGAAGGAAAACCATCTCCCATATTACCTTATTTGCTCTGATACCACTGTTGGGAGGAATGGTTGGATGCACTCAGAAGATTGAGTTGGTACTGCTAATCCTGTTGGTACTGCTAATCCTGCTTTGCACCAGCCCTCTTTGACTCCAGATATGCTTAGTAGACTCCTTGAGCTTCCAAATGATACCAAAATATGCTATATGTACTTTGGAAATGATTTGACTAATGATTAGATCAAAACAGATGAGTTTGCACTTCACTAGACTTGAAAAACTTTCTATTTTGATCTTGATACCTGCTCAGTCTTTCACTCAGTATGACCAGCACACTTACAATTGGAGAAATTCCTCTTAGAGTTATTCAATTAGCTTAACAAGCTACCATTTGCAAGTGGAATCATTCAAATTGATAAACTATGCTCAGAGAAATAACTTTAACAAGTTTATGGTCACTCCCGACTTTTTAGGAAATGTGCAGACAAATACCAGAGACTGCTTCGAAGGCGATTTCTCGAAAATGGCTGAACCAAACTTCTTCAAACTTTGTAGTCTTGTAGAATGCTTTGAGCTGGATCCAACAAGCTTTGAATCACTTGATTTGGCTCTGTAGATCCTGAGATATGCCTTGTTGAAGTTGACAGACTTGGAGTGTGTACTCAGAGAATTACAGAGTAGATGAATGTAAGTATTTCTATTAAATCATGTAAATATACATTCCCATTGGCATGATAAACATAGCTCAATGGTACTCAGAGGTGTAGGCTATGGAGTAGACCTCACACACTCAATGATTGATACAGAAATGCCTCGGGATGAGTGAAGTACCACCGCGACTTTTTTCCTTGTAGTTTTTATAGATTTGATTTGAATTCAAAATTCAAAACTCCTAGAATCTTTCACCTAAAAGTTGATTGAGATATTCCCTCAATCAATCAACCAATTTTCCACGACTTAAACAAGTAGGTGTGATTACATAAGATTCCAAGTGATTTAGACTTTTACAAGAAGTAAAATGGTAAGAACTTATAAGCATAGGTTCCTATGGTTCTTGCTTCATGTATAGATATCCTTCAAGGGTTCCAAGCCAAAGGTGAAGGCTTGAATTGCACCAACATTATGAAGTTGGTGTAGATTTGCAGGTTCATGGATACACCGATGTAGATTGGGCTGGTAGTACTCCAGATAGAAGATCTACTAGTGGCTTTCTTTTCTCACTTGGAGGTGCAGCTATTACATGGAGCAGTAAGAAACAACCCACGGTTGCTTTGTCGAGTACAGAGGCTGAGTATAGAGGTGTTGCAATGGCAGCATGTGAGGCATCATGGCTGGAGATGTTACTTGCAGATTTAGGTGTGGAAGTGCAAAAGCCTATCACTATCTATTGTGATAATCTTAGCAGCATACAGTTAGCTCGGAACCCTGTTTTCCATGCTAGAACAAAGCATATCGAGGTACATTATCACTTCATCAGAGAGAAGGTATTAGCAGGTGATATTGATCTTGTTTATGTGAGACTAGATGAGCAGGTTGCTGATATTTTTACCAAAGCACTTGGAGTTGAGAAGTTGAAGAAGTTTCGAAAGATGCTTGGATTACAGGATATGGCGTTGAGCTTGAGGGGGAGTGTTGAGATATCAAGCTCAACATGTGATGATCCAGGATGACACATACCAGTTTTTCATTTCTCTAACATGTATAGTGGTCATGCCGGTATATGTCAGGGATACTTCATTGAGATTTATTAGATTTATCTACCGAGAGTGATGGCACATTTATTTCTTGCCAGCTCACTCATTCGCGGACATTAGGTTTTTCCTTATGTACTAGTCTTTATATATTGCACTTGTTGTATTCTTGTTTTTAGGTCATTCTTGTACATTCCTTTTATGTAATAGAAGAAGAAGAAGAAGAAGATTATTCTTCCTTTCCTCAATCTGTGTGTGCGCTTCTCCTTGAGAGTGAGAGTGTGTGTGTGAGCTCTCTTCCTTATCTCCTTCCTCGTGACAAAGGCTACTAGAAAAAATGATGCTCATACCACCGTCAAGTTTCTTTTTGAGCATATCTTTACTCGCTTTGGACTACCAATAGAAATAATGAGTGACAGAGGGACGCATTTCATTAATGAAGTGATAGAATCCTTAATGAATGAGCTCCTAGTGATCCATAAAAAATCAACCCCTTATAACCCTCAAGCTACGGTCAAGCGGAAAGTTCCAATAAGGTGTTATGCACTGTATTGACAAAGATAGTCAATAGTGGGAGGTCAGATTGGCATAAACAATTGCATCATGCAATTTGGGCCTTCCCTGTTGCTTACAAGACAACCATTGGAACTACCCCATTCAATCTAGTGTATGGACAGAACGCACTATGAATGGATGGGGCATGAATTATCCAAGCAACTAGACCAAATTGAGAAGCTACATGAGACTAGGATACAAGCTGTTGCAGGAAATTATGCTGCAAAGAGAAGATAGAAAGCATATTATGATGCACACATTAAGGACAAAGGACTAAAAGAAGGAGATTTAGTTCTAGTCTACACCTTGAAGTAACACACCAAGAAGCTACAAAAATGCGGATATGGATCCCTATTAATTAATAGGATTTCCATGAGTGGAGCGGTTAATCTAGCTACTCTGGATGGAGACGTCCTCCCTAATTACATAAGTGGTTGTCGAGTAAAACGTTATATGGAGCCATTGATAGGCCAAATGTTAGCACGACTTGTGGGTGCACAAAATAGAAAAAAAGAGGAAGAGAGGAGGCGAGGCAAGAAGCCATGGAGCGTATCAAGAAATGAAAAGAATGGATAAGGCAAAGGGATTAATGGCATCTAAAAGGAGAAGAGCCTATTCTCATGGCCAACTATCAAGTTCATTAGAACAACAAACCCAATCTCAGTTTATCCCAGTCATACTTGAACGTAGGGATTGGAAAAATAGAGTATCAGCTAATAGACACCTTGATAGATTTGGGTGCAACATTCAGTTGCATTCGCAATACAGTCGTCGCGCGTCTTCAAACGTTGATAACACCTACTAAAGCACACATGATAGGTGTGGGAGGTCAAGTTATAGAATGCATTGGAGAAACTAAAGTATCCCCCCACCTAGGAAATTTCACTATGGAACAACGAGTCTTGGTGTGTAAAGACGAGGATCTAATAGAGCACCTAATCCTAGGGCAAGATTGGATCATTGAGAATGAAGTAAGCATTCACTTAGCTCAAGCCTACATATCAGCCAAAATAGGGCACAAAGAAATATTTATCCTGTTAGAAGAAAGACACTATACCATGCATGAAACCATCCAGTGTGGAAAAGAGGCACCAGTAGAAGAAGCGGCAAACATACCAATCAAAAATGTAACCAAGGAGTATCTCAAGAAAGAAGAGCCTGCCAAAGCCAATACATCAGTTGTTGAAGTGGATTCATCCCACCCAAACGGTGAATCCAAGGGAAACGGTGAAGACAATGTTTTTAAAGTCACCTACAACAAAGGAAAATCATCGATGTGGAAGTCGATCATCCGAGTCTTGCAATTAGAAGAGGCCAATCTACGATGCATTCGCAAGGATCGAGTGAAGGAAGCAGTGAAGTCAATACCACTACCGGGCACTCATCTGAAGGAGGCAAAAAATAACAAAGGATCCTCTTCATTACAAGTGGGACCGAAGAGAATTCTGAGAGTATGGCTCCCAAATTCATTAGTAGGATCTCAGAAAACACACCAACAAATATGGATTCCAAAGAAGGTCAGACAAATGGCAAGTCAAGAGATAGACAAGCAAGAAGAAACCTTACACAGACAAACTAGGATTGTAAAGCCAAAGGACACTAATCAAAGATACTGGAAAAGAAGGACCTCAACCCGTTAGACTTCAAAAAGGGAAGAAGAAACACATGGAGCACGACAAAACAAAGAGAAGATGAAACCTCATATTTCAACTACAAAATGGGTATGGAGACCCAAGAGGCAGCCGAAACTAGAACACCAGAACCAAAAGGATTCTGTTTGCACACATGAAGTTTCGAATGCACCTGCATGACAGGGCCACATTAAGAGGCCATGCATTCAGCACATGATGTACGTCACAAAATTAGTGGTGCACATTCCCCACTTGGGGATAGGTCATAGATTCTACTTCCATAGGAATGGACCTACTATGTAAATAAATAAGCTTCGGCTATACTAATTCTTATTTTCTTTCAAGAGAGAAGATGAAAAAAATATCTGGTAAGAGATCTTCCACAGTAAACAAGGGGAACGGAGTGACGCCTCGAACGAATTGTCACTACAAGATAGCTCACCACAAACATGTCTTTTAATGGAAGCTAATGCTCTTTTCATTACGAGTGCAGATGGCTTCTGAGGACTCTGAAGCGACCATTCAAGAGGAAGTGTTGGAATTCCCTCTGCAAAGTGTGACTAAAGCAAACGGTCACTGTTTAGAGAAGATCAACCAGCAGGGGATTACTTGTTCCTAGTGACAATTGAAATCATGGACACTGACCATCAATTCCCCATCATGTCCCAAGACTTCAACGTAGTGCATGAACTTCCATCAACCATGGACATTATGAAGAAGGCGGGCATTCACAAGTACTTTGAATTGCCAATATACAAACCGGACTTTCAATGATGTATGCAAGTTATGAACACCTTGAAGCCAACATTGCATGATCCATTAGTACCGGAGGCTAGAGTCTTGGATGCAATCGGCAAATGGGTCATCATACAATTCACACATGACCTAATCAAGGAAGCTTTTGGATGGGAGAAGGATGGGAATACAGTATTGAAAGAGGAAACTCGAGGAACAAAGACCCGAACATTCACTGACATTAATCACATTGATATAGAAGAGGAAGTGAGACTCATCCATCAGCATTTCTGCTTCCCAAACATGCACAGGTACACTGCTCCACAAAATATCATAGTACAAATGCTATCACATGCTATTAAGCAAATTGGAGATCAAGTCAATATGAACCCATACATTCAAGAGCGGCTCTTTGAGGCAAAGAAGCAGTGGAAACATAAGAAGTTCTTAAATGGAAGCGTGGCCTTGACCATATTGATATATCATGCCTTGGGCATTAGAGAACATCTGATAGAAATGCCTTCATCGGACGCAATGGCCAAGTATGCAAAGGTTGCTACTATTCCCAAAAAGAAGAAAGGAGTCAATTTGGTAGAAGAAGCGGAAACAAGTTCCCAACCTAGAATGAAAGGTACCAAGAGGCTAAGAGAAATGATGCAAGTAGAGGTAGAAGTTCCAGCTATGAAGAGGGCACATGTACTTCCTGAGATGAGACTTGAAGACAATCGACCTATTACAGAAGAAGAATTGACAAGAGCCATGGAAGCTACCCATCAGTATACCGAAGGACAAGTAAACCTCTCAGTGCAAGGGCACCATTTCCAGCAAGCCCATCAAGATTTAGAACAGAGAAAGAGGCTGACCAAGGTTCACAGATACAGAGAATTGGAATTAATGAACTCCAGCTCATCATTAGATACACATGAAGAACAAGACACATCTACGCTCACTGTGGATATTAAGAGTACTCAAAGGATAACCGTCAATGGGAAGAACTAAATAAAGTAAATGATGACTTTGGGGTGGGAGGCACAAATATTGAGCAGATGCTTGATAACACAAGCAAGGAAGCTACAAGGCAAGAGGCATCTCAAGAAGGAGTCCATATTATTAAGCTGAATGAAGCATCTAACATCCAAATCAAAGAGACTCAACTAGCAGAAGAGGTCCTGTTCAAGAATCCCAAGGAGGAAAAGGTAAAAAATAGTTGAAGAATCGGAACCCTTCACACCAATAAGGGTTGTGGAAGAACCATCCCCTATGGATGTAACATTTCAAGGGGGTGCCATAAAGACTATCAATAAGGAAGAAGAAAGAAAAGAACATGAAGTATAGCTCCAAATAAGGCAACCACATAACGAGACCATACATGTGGAGAAAGGAAAGGATGTACGAACAGGGGAAGTTCCAAGCATTCCCGAAACATGGTTAAATGTGGACGTCGCTCAACTCAAGCAAGTGGTACAACAGATGATACAAACTGCCATGGACACTCAACAATTAATGCTTGAGGCGGATGCTGACTACGACAAGGCAATGCGGGAAAAAAGTCAATTCCAAGAGATAGGTGAAAATTTATCTGCACAATTGATTCAATCATAGAAGATAATAGTAGAGAAAGATATGAGGCAAGCAAAGCCGACAAAACACGAATGAATGTCAGAAGAAAAATCCTTGAATCGCAAATAAAAGTATACATGGACAAAGCAGATAACTTACGAAACAAGAACAAGGAGCTGATGACAGCCCTTCTGTGTAATCAACCAATAGAAGCTTCTGAAGTGACAGAGAAAGACACACGAGCATTGGAGGAAAAGTTAGCAAGATATGAAGATCAGCTGAAGAAGGAGCAAGCCATCATAGCAGATTGGGATAAAAGGTATATGGATGATACCACGGAGCTTAGAAAGAAATGGAAAATGGCAGAAAATCAATATATAGTATAATGCAATGAAGATGTTACTCACCTTGCTTCCATAGGAGAGGAGCTCCTAAAAAATAAGCAAATGATTATGAAAGCCACCAAGGAACTTAAAGAGAAAGATGAATTAATAAAGCAATTGCAAGATCAATTAGCACAACAGGCTAATGAGGGGACACCAATAGTTCCACACTCCACAGCGGCTACTAAGGAGACTGAGGTACATCCTCTCTCTCCCCCCTTACATCATTCACCGATAAGGGAGGACACAGAGACCCACATTGAAAGACATACTCGGGCTATTGCAGAACTAAGCCGACATGAGCAGGCACTACTGGTGTCCCAACTTACTGAAGATTTTGAAGATCAAGTAGTCAAAGTCATGAAGGAAGTGAAGATTGAAAGCAAAAATCTGGAACACGTAATGCGACCCTTCAATGTACCATATGGCTTACTTAAAGAGCAAATGCGACAGTACATAAGTAACACAAAAAATAAAGAGCCAGATAACAACCTCCAGTTTAGCATGCAAACATTCACCTACACACAAGAGGAATTTGACAAAGCAGATCCTATATGGAGGAGAAACTTTTTGGAGAAGAATCCTACTCTATGGGTACAATGGGAATCATCGCCATACATACTTCAAGTCAATCCATCTTTTTGCCCGGTACCAAGAAGATGCTCATAGATGCAATTTTGGGAAGGTCACTGCCAGGGAATCATAAATAGTCAGTGGCTCAACTATCCATTACTACCTAGTCCACCTCGTGATTATCTACCGACCGAAGAATACATGATCAAAACAATCGAATTTTGGATCGCTCGATATGCAACTGTACCAGATTTAGCTATCAAGATGACTAATAAGATCTTGAGTATGTTACTTATTGTCATAAGGGTGTTTCAGCATTCCCAATAGACTTTTTTGAACATCATCAGCGTTAATAAGGGATCAAACGCCCTTATTTTTTATCTATCAACTATACCTAGCAGATTAACGCTCATGGCTATATACTCAAGGCTAATGTTTTTGCCAAGTACTTACATGCATACCTTTGAAGAGGCATTTTTCATAGGATTTTCTGAAATAGATTTATAAATTTTTGCCAAAATTTCTTCAAACCTGAATGCAAGACTGGTGGCCTATGAATTAAGTTTCTTTGCTGATCATAGACAGGCACTAGATGACAGGGTAAAGTTGACCCAATGGAAAGAGTTCATGTTATGTCATGCCAATATGCTCAATCAACGAGAGCAGCAAGTCATCCAAACATACTCACGTCACCACAAAAAGCCTGTCGGGGACGACAGAGTTCAGGAGGAGGGACGTGTGGAAGGGGAATCAAGCAAAAAGAGAAGAACAAGAAGATGAAAGAGTAAAACTACTCAGTAAAGAACAAAGTTTATGAAGAAAAAGAACAACTCTCTGCCCAAAGCCCCACAGGGGCATGCATCAGGCGACAACATCAAAGAACCAGGTCTTGAGGAGTGGAATTAAAGAAAGATAAAAACCAGGACATTTCATGGGAGGTTGCACACAGCTTCCTCATCCACCAGGAGCAAGTCGTGAAGCGAAACAAGCAGGGAAGAGAGACAACACACGAAGGACTCCTCATCCGATAAGATAACCAATTGTCTGAAGGTCTTAGCTGCCTCCTCATCCAATGGATGCGTGCGGTGAAAAGAAAGGAATTAGGTCCTAAAGGATGACAAAAAAGATTTAAGAACAAGACCTTTAAAATGTAATGCTCACTTAAAAGAGAGTAGAGGTCAACAAAGTGAGGCGTGTGGTGGAAGGAAGTAAACAGGCTCCAGTCAATACACTAGGAGCCACCTTATGTGTATGTGAGAGAATAATCCTCATTTGATTTAGAAGGTATGTGATACACCTTGGGAAATTAGAAGGCATGTGATCAGCCTTAGGAATGTTTCTACATGAGGGCCACTTAGCTGGACACTTGGCCAAACCCAAGAACATGAACACCCTTCGCCTAGAGGTATATATATGGGTGGAGTTGGATGCGTGGAAACGTGCTCTCTCTTAGGAGTGTGGCCTTGCTAGTTAGATTCTTGATAGGATATGTTGATTCTGTTGATATATTTGGATAGTGATGTATGTGAACACACTAGGACCGTTGGGGCACTTTTTCCCTCTTTAGGAGGTTTTTTTCCCTCGGCTTGTATATACGCCTATTGCCCTAATGGGCTACTTATCTTTGTACATTCTCTAGTAATACATTCAGTATTGTGTGTTGTGCTCCAAGCTTCTTCTTCTTCCTTGTGTTGTTCATGTGCTTTCGCAGACGTCTAACTCTAAGAATTTGTGTGCTTCCACAGACGTCTAACTCCAACAATTGGTATCCGAGCAGGTTGCCACTTCATCTAGGGCGTCATCTACACCTCTCTGGTTGCAGTCTCAAAATTGCACAAATTTTGGTGTGCATACTCAGCGTGTTTCTGAGATCAAAACACTTTTGCTCTATGGTGCCGAAATTGTGATATGAGCTCATTTCGGCCTCCGAACGCACTATCACAGTGCTTAAGCAGGATATTTTGTCTTTTCGTGCCAAAGGTATATACCAGTTTTGGTTCGCCAGTATAAGTGTTTTGGAGTCTACTATAGGTCTAGCAGAATTCGTCTGGGCATTTCTGTTTAACTTTTTGAGATACAGTCAATTTTCTGCATCAAGGTATTTTGGTCACCGGCCATGGTTGAAAGCAGTGATGTATTCCGTATGTTGGCTGTTGAGATAAGTTGGATGGTACCAACTACCCAATATGGCTTGTTACGGCCTCTGAGTGCACGATCATAGCGCTTGTGCATGCTATTTCATCTTTTTGTGCCAAAGATATATAAAGAATTTGGTTCTCCAATATAAGCATCTCAAAGTCTGCTACAAGTCTAGAAGAACTCGTTTGGGTAGTTCTGTTCAACTTTTTCAAACACAATCATTTTTTTGCATTAGGGTATTTTAGTCAATGGCCATGGCTGAAAGCAGTGATGTATTTTGTATGTTGGCTATTGAGGATAAGTTGGATGATACGAATTACCCATTGTGGGCTTATATGATGCATCATGTATGTTGATATATTTAGGTAATGATGTGTGTGAACACTCTAGGACCGCCGGAGCACTTTTTTCCCTCTCTAGGAGGTTTTTTTCCCCCGGCTTGTATATACGCCTATTGCCCTAATGGGCTACTTATCTTTGTACATTCTCTAGTAATACATTGAGTCTTGTGTGTTGTGCTCCAAGCTTCTTCTTCTTCCTTGTGCTGTTTGCGTGCTTCCGCAGATGTCTAACTCCAACAATTGGTATCAGACCAAGTCGCCGCTTCATCTAGGCCGTCCTCGACACTCCTCTGGTTGCAGTCTTAGATTCACACGAAATTTGGTGAGCATACTCAGGGTGTTTCAGAGATCAAAACAGCTTTGCTGCGTGGTGCCGAAATCGCCATCTGAGCTCATTTCGGCCTCCGAACGCACTATCGCAGCACTTGTGCAGGCTATTTCGTCTTTTTGTGCCAAAGGTATATACCTGTTTCGATTCGCTAGTATAAGCGTCTCGAAGTCTGCTACAGGTTTAGCAAAACTCGTCTGGGCAGTTCTGTTCAACTTTTTGAGATACATTCAATTTTCTGCATCAAGGTATTTTAGTCACCCGCCATGGCTGAAAGAAGTGATGTATTCCGTATGTTGCTGTTGAGGATAAGTTGGATGGTATCAACTACCCATTATGGGCTTATATGATGCGACATGTATTGGTTGCAAAAGGATTGTGGAACATTGTGCAGGGTGTTGAAAGACGTCCTGTTACACCTGCGACTACGGGTACTACAAATATAGGTGCTGAAGCTGATGGAGATGGTGTTGAAGATGATATTCTGCAGATTCCTGTTCATGCTGCTATTTCTGTTGCACCTACTGCAGAGAAAATTCGTTGGGATGGCAGAGATGCTCAAGCACATGCATTGATAGCTTTGTGTGTCAAACGTGCTACTATTCCTCACATTTGCTCTTGCAGAACAACAAAGGATACTTGGGATACACTTACCACATTGTACCAGGCTAGGAATGAGGCTCGTGTTGCTTACCTCCGAAAACAATTGGAGAGTGAGCACATGAATGAAGGTGATTCTATGGACAGTTTTCTAACAAAGATCAAAGACTTGAAGGAACAATTGATTTCTACTGATGAGGTTATACCAGATAGCTCACTTGTGCAGACCGTTTTGAATGGTCTTCCTGATTCATATCAAAGTTGTGCTTCTACTCTTCGATTGATGATGAAAGGCAATCCAAATGCCTTGTCATTTGAGGAGTTAGTCTCTGCTCTGTTACAGGAAGATCAGTCGAGACAGAATAGGTCCATTTTGCGTGTTGCAGATCAAGCTTTTCTGGCTAGTCAGAAGGGCAAAGGAAAATGGAGCTCTTCTACTAGTAAGCAGAAATATGCAAATGCTGCACATTCGAAGAACCAGGATAAAGATGAGAAGAAATCAGAAAAGCAGAAATTGTTTTGCAAGTACTGTAAAGGGAATGATCATATCATAAAGAACTGTCCAAAACTGGTTGCAAAAGAGGCAAAGAAAAAGGAGGCTGGAATGGTTGTTGCAGAAGCCTCTACACCAAGAATAGAGTCTGCTAATCTTGTGGAGGAATAAGAATGGGTGTTTACTATTGTTTGTAGTTTTGACCCATCTTCTCATGAGCAGTGCATGTCTGCAGTGGACTCAGATGTTTGGTACTTTGATAGTGGGGTGTCCAAACATATTACCTAGCAGCGCAGTTTCTTCTCTTCACTCGAGCCTGCTCCTACACGGAATACTCTCACATGCGCCAACAACTCCTCTTATCCTGTTATGGGAGTTGGTAAGATCATTCTGACTACTGCTGATGGTAGTTCTTTCACCTTGTCAGATGCTTTATTTGTGCCAAGGATCAAGAAGAACCTATTATCAGTTTCTGCATTAGCCAAGATTGGCTTGGTTGTGACATTTGTTGATGATAGATGTACACTTCATGATCTGTCAAATGGCGATGTTATTATTGCTTATGGCATTTCATGTCATGGGCTGTATAAGCTCATAGACTATGAAAGATCTGTGAATAATTCGACATGTGCAGTTCATGATTCTCATGCTATGTCAGATGCAAAGCTTTGGCATGCACGCTTTGGTCATCTAAATTTTGCTAGTTTGCTACACCTACAGAAATCCGATATGGTGTCTTCTTTGCCCAAGCTTGAGGCACCTGGAAAACATATATGTGAAGGCTGTATTTTGGGTAAAATGCAGCGTTCCTCCTTTCCAAAAGATGGTTCAGTTCGGGCTACGCAGAAATTGTAGCTTGTACATAGTGATGTCTGTGGTCCTATGCAGACACCTTCTTTTGGAAACTATCTTTACTTCGTGACTTTCATTGATGATTTTTCCAGGCATGCATGGGTATATCCATTGAAGGCAAAGTCCGAAGTGTTTTTGTGCTTCAAACAATTTTTGGTTTTGGCTGAAAATCTGTCAGGATGTAAAATAGGGACCCTCCATTCTGATCGAGGGGGGGAATATATGTCTTCTGATTTTAATGCATTTTTGGCTGAACGTGGGATAAAACACCAGTGTACAGTGTCGTATACACCTCAACAGAATGGAGGTGCTGAACGGAAGAACAGGTCACTCATGGAGATGGTGAGATGTATGGTCAAGAGTCAGGCTTTACCACATAGTTTCTAGCCTGAGGCTGTCATGTGTGCAGCATATGTACTTAACAGGTGTCCCACTAAAGCGCTCTAGTCTATCACTCCATATGAGGCTTGGCATGACCGCAAGCCATCTGTTGCTCATCTAGGGGTTTTTGGTTGTTTGGCATATGCACTAGTGCTTGAATAACATCGCATAAAATTGGATGATAAGGCAGTAAAAATGTATTTTTAATGGGTATAGTTCTGAAAGTAAAGGCTATCGTTTGTATCATCCACAGACTAAATGCATTCTGGTTAGCCGTGATGTTGTTATGTGGAAGATGTTATTCAGCCATTGCTTTCATGTACTAAGGAGACATTTGTTAGCTATAAAGACATGTATGGTACTTTGATGCCTCTTTTTACAGGTGGACAGTCTACTGTTGGTCTTAATGAGGCAACTTCTCAGCCTTTGCAGGTTTCATGTAATGATGCAAATCATCCCATTTCTGATGCAGATTTACATGATGCACTTGTTGATGAGAGAGCTGATATTGAGCAGGCAAAAACTTTGCCAAAATGGCTGGTGTAGACTTTGCATGATAGCAAATTAGATGCACCTTTGTCATATCGTACTCGTTCAGGCTCTCATAGTGCCTTCTTTGCATCAGATTGCTATGCTATGGCTGCATCTAGTCTCTGTGATGAGAATGAGCCTGTTTCTTTTGATGAAGCACAAAATTCAGAAAATTGGATGTTTGCTATGCAATCTGAATATGATGCTATAATGAAGAATGGTACTTGGTCTTTATGTGACTTGCCTCCTGGCAAGAAAGTCACTGGTACTAAGTCGGTATACAAGCATAAGCATAAACCTGATGGTATAGTTGACAGGTATAAGGCTAGGCTTGTTGCAAAGGGTTATGCACAGGAAAGAGGCATTGATTTTGATGAGACTTTTGCACCCACATGTCGTATGACTACTGTTCGGAGCATTTGTGCACTTGTAGCCCATCATGGTTGGAATGTACATCAGTTGGACATTAAAAATCCATTTCTGAATGGTGACTTGCATGAAGAAGTGTATGTTTTTCAGCCCCGTGGTTTTGTGCAAAAAGGGCATGAAAACCAAGTGTGCAGGTTCAAGAAGGCATTATATGGTTTAAAGCAAGCACCACGTGCTTGGTATGAGAAGATACATGCCTATCTGATTGCACATGGTTTTGTGAACAGTCCAACTGAGAGCACCTTATATGTTAAGCGTGCTAATGATGTGCTTCTGATCATTGTTGTCTATGTTGATGACATATTGCTCACTGGTCCTATTGAGAAGCATATTGTTGATTTTAAGGTTGATTTGCATGCCTCATTTGAGATGTTTGATTTGGGGCATTTGCATCACTATTTGGGCATTCAGTTTATGCAAGTTGATGGTGGATTGGCTTTGTGTCAAACGAAATATATTGACACATTATTGCAGCGTTTTGGCCTTGAAGACTGTAAGCCTATTGCCACTCCTATGGAGACAAGTTTACGATTGAGTCTTCATGATGCTGGAGATGCATTTGATGTTGTCCTCTATCAGCAGGCTGTTGGATGCCTGATTTACTCATGCATTACTCGGCGAGATATTCTGTTTTCTATCTCACAGATGAGCAG
Organism: Ceratopteris richardii; assembly: GCA_020310875.1. Lineage (NCBI taxonomy): Eukaryota > Viridiplantae > Streptophyta > Polypodiopsida > Polypodiales > Pteridaceae > Ceratopteris > Ceratopteris richardii. The sequence goes on along the minus strand of CM035423.1, from coordinate 77,910,840 downwards.
GTTTATGCATTGCCTAGGTGTCAAGCATTGGCTGGCGGTTAAGCGCATCTTTTGCTACTTGAGTGGTACTCGGATACTTGGGTTGTTTTATCCCAAGGGGGGATCACTACTGCCAGATTTGCATGCTTTTCTGACTCAGACTGGGCTGGTTGCTATGACACTCGTGTGTCCACTAGTGGCTTTTGCTTCATGCTTGGTAGCTCATGTATATCTTGGTTGAGCAAGAAGTAGCCTTCTGTGGCCACTTCCAGTTGTGAGGCTGAGTATAGGGCAGCTTTCATAGCTATTGTTGAGTGTGTGTGGCTCAGACACCTTATGGCTGATTTGGGTGTTGGTCAGTCCTTTGCCACCACCATCTTCACTAACAGTCAGAGCGCATTGGAAGTTGCGAGGAACCCTGTGTTCCATGCTCTCACTAAGCACATTGAGGTGCATTATCATTATGTCAGGGAGAGGTTCTCTGCTGGGGAGATCAGCTTGGCATATGTTCCCACGCAAGAGAACATTGCAGACCTTTTCACGAAGGCTCTGCCTAGGCCCAGAAGTTTGAAGCTTTCCGCAAAGCTTTTGGCTTACTTCCTTTTGTGGAGTGATTTCCACATAGCTTGGAACTTCCTTATACATGAGTGCCAGCTCCTTGTTCACCGCATCACTCCCAGGGGGGATTTGTTGATATATTTAGGTAGTGATGTGTGTGAACACTCTAGGACTGCCGAGGCACTTTTTTCCCTCTTTAGGAGGTTTTTTTTCCCCAGCTCTATTGCCCTAATGGGCTACTTATCTTTGTACATTCTCTAGTAATACATTGAGTCTTGTGTGTTGTGCTCCAAGCTTCTTCTTCTTCCTTGTGCTGTTTGCATGCTTCCGCAGACATCTAACTCCAACAATGTATTTGTCATAAAAGGACTATGGAATATTGTGCAGGGTGTTGAAAGACGTCCTGTTACACCTACAACTATAGGTACCACAAATACAGGTATTGAAGTTGATGCAGATGGTGTCAAAGATGGTGATATTCTGCAAATTTTTGTTCATGCTGTAGTTTTTGCTGCACACTGTAGAGAAAATTTGTTGGGATGGCAGAGATGCTTAGGCACATGCATTAATAGCCTTTTCTATCAAACGTGTCATTATCCCTCACATTCGCTCTTGTAGAATAGCTAAAGATGCTTGGGATACACTTACCACATTATACTAGGCTAGGAATGAGGCTCGTGTTGCTTACCTCCAAAAATAGTTAGAGATTGAGAACATGAATGAAGGTGATTCTATGGACAGTTTTCTAACAAAGATGAAGGATCTAAAAGAACAATTGATTTCTACTTATGAAGTCCTTCCTGACGGTTCACTTGTGCAGACTATTCTAAATGGTCTTCCCAACTCATATCAAAGTTTTACTTCTACTCTTCGATTGATGATGAAAGGCAATCCAAATGCCTTAACATTTGAAGAGTTAGTTTCTGTTGTGTTGCAGGAAGATCAGTCTAGGAAAAATAGTTCTATTATGTGTGTTGCAGGTCAAGCTTTCCTGACTAGTTAGAAGGGCAAAGGAAAATGGAGATCTTCTACTAGTAAGCAAGAATCTGCTAATTCTGCACAATTGAAGAAGGAAGACAAAGATGAGAAGAAATAAAAGAAACAGAAATTGTTTTGCAAATACTATAAAGCTAATGATCATGTCATTAATGTTGAGATATCAAGCTCAACATGTGATGATCCAAGATGACACGTACCAGTTTTTCGTTTCTCTAAGATGTATAGTGGTCACACCGGTATATATCAGGGATACTTCATTGAGCTTTATCTATCGAGAGTGATGAGACATTTGTTCTTTGCCAGCTCACTCATTCACGGACATTAGGTTTTTCCTTATGTACTGATCTTTATATATTGCACTTGTTGTATTCTTGTTTTTAGGTCATTCTTTCACATTCTTTTTTATGTAATAGAAGAAGAAAAAGAAGATCATTCTTCCTTGCCTCAATATGTGTGTGTGATTCACCTTGAGAGTGAGAGTGTGTGTGTGTGAGCTCGCTTTCTTATCTCCTTCCTCATGACATGGTATCAGAGCCAGCATGGCTGTAGAGAGTTCATGGAGAAGGTGATGGTGAAGAGTACGCAACAAGGCATGGAGAAAATGTGATTCACAAATGACCTCCATTTGCTATGAAAACCGGCATGAAGGTAGAAGACCTAAAAATATTTTCAAGAGTTTGCCCTTTAGGGTCCCTAGTTTTTGTCAGATCAAAGTTTTGGAGCCATCTCGACCCTCGTTTCGAGCCCGGAAGGTGGGGCATGCAAAAAAACCAGGTCAGCTTCAGAAACTGTAACTTGGGTTGTGTTCGGCAACACTCATATATTCCAGATTCTGAATTTCAAGCGGTTCCATGTACTGTTGATACACGAAAACTGTGTTTTTCTGGAATCGAAATGTCACGTCATAGTGTGATTGTGTTCAAGGAGAAGTGCTGCTTATAGTGTTTTGCAGTGTTGTGAATTACTCTAGAAATGGCAAACGTAGATGGAATGAGTCACCTTATGAGTGATAAGCTGGACAAGAACAACTTCCATGCTTGGAGATTTAGATTGACGAATTTCTAGATGGGAAAAGGCTACTGGAAGTACATCGAAGGAGAGAATGAAAATGCTCCACAATTACCAGAAAGGAATCAAACTGCGGATCAGGTAAGAGCATATGAGGAATGGTTTCAAGGAGCACGAAAGGTAATGTACTGGCTATGTGTTAGCATACACGATAGCATGATTGGACACATAAAGGATGCCAAAACTCCAAAAGAGGCTTGGAACAGTTTGGTCACATTGTATGAGACCAATAAAAAGGCATGGAAATTGCAGCTCAAGAACGATCTGAATACATTGGAGAAGAAGAACATGGTGATAAGTGACTACATATTGAAAATCAAAAGCATATGTGAGTCACTTGCATCTATTGGAGTGAATGTAGATGATGATGATAAGGTGGAAGTGTGTCTTCGTGGTTTAGGAGTTGCATATAAGCAGTTCAGAGCTTCTATACAGACCAGGGAAAATATTTTGAATTTTGTTGATCTGGTATCTATGCTGATTATTGAAGAAAAGAATCTTGGTGAGGATTCAAACTCCCAAGGAAAATCTAGTTCTAAGCAGGTATTCTACTTTGGTAGAGGAAGAGGCAGAGGTAGAGGTTTTGGAAGTGGAAGAGGAAATAGTAACCAAGACCAAAGTCGACAACAAAATCATGCAGGAGGAAGAGGACACTTTCGAGGTAGGGGGAGCCAAAGAGACCGTAGAAATTTCCAAAGAAATGATTCACGTAATGACAGTAAAGGATGTTGGAATTGTAGTAAACCTGGACACTTTGAATATGATTGGAGGTTGAATAATCAAAATAACAGAAGGCAGTAGAATAACTATGCATCCACAAGTGCAGATGATTCTGAGAAGTTGTTCATGGTTCAACATCACATGATGAATATGATGTCTTTTGGTGTTTCAAAATCAAATGATAATGTCTAGTATGTTGATTCAGGTGCTTCAAATCACATGACCAATCATGCGGATGGTTTAGTACTTTGCAAAAATTTCCAGCTCGTAGATATGTTGAAACAAGTGATGACACATAACATCCTATTGAGCATAAAGGAAACATAGCACTACCGATGGAGGATGGAAAGGTAAAACATCTTGCTAATGTGTTGCATGTTCCAAATATAGCAAAGAATCTGGTTTCTGTTGGACAAATGGTTGACCAGGGATTAGAAGTCAGGTTCAATGTTGATGGATTATATAGTAGAAGAGTACAAGCAGGATGTGTCAGGGGAGCACTAGATTGTGCTCTCTGACTACAGTAGACAAGATTTTGGAAATATACTTTTGATTACAAGAACACCCACGTAGGGAAAATAATACAGGAAGACGGATTTGATACAAGACGTCCCACAACCCGGGACCAATAGGTATGGAAAACTCGACTAGAGATGATACATGAGATCCCACAACCCGAGATCGTAGGTAGGAAACAAGATGTCTCGGTTACAAGAATTCCCTTCACGGATATGGACTAGATACAAGAAAGAACTCGACAAGATCTCCTACTACAAGATTACAAGAGGAAAAGAAAGGATGTCCAACATACAAGACTAGACAAGACTAGAGCAAGAGAGAAGACTAGAACTCAAACTAGAACTTGAAAGTACTTACTTGGTGGTCACGGCCTCTTGAGCTCCCAAGACTGGCATTGGCAAGACTGATTATGAATGTGGCCAACCCCTCCTTATATAGGTTTTCAAGGGCGGTTCCCAAGGGCGGTTGCGACATGATGATGTCATCATGATGTCATCGACTTGAATCAGGACCTCCGGGTGTCAGAATTCGGCAAATAGACAGTCAATCTTGGGGTTTTGGCATGTTCCGGATGCAATGGAAGCATTAGTTTCTCCAAATTCTAAGCCAATCATGAGATATAGAAATTGACATGGAATCTAAAGTTTAAGATGGTTTTCTTTGTGTCCATGACATCACCTCCCCCTCAAGCGACGAGTTCCACGAGGAGCGGCCATGTTCTCTAGCTTGGGTTTCATTGGATTCTTCTTATGGAATTCATGAACCTTGACTTTTGCTCTCTAAAGATTTTCTGTAAGTTCACAAGTACGATCACTGATGTCATATGCTTTCCAATGAATAAAGGATTCCAATCGTCCTCGCGAGATTCTTGAATCTAAGACATGATTAACCTCGAATTCTTCATGATCCTTAATCTTGAAAGGTGGTGAAGGACTTGGTCTCCCTTGAGCTTCCTTAGCTTCATGACAAGATAGGTCCTTTGAGATTTTAGTGGTGTGTTGAAGTGTTTCCAAGATCTTTGATGGAGTGCCTTGAGTAAGCACACCTCCTTGATTGAACATGAACTCCTCCTTTTCCTTTATCTTCTTGTTATCTTGATAATATGTATGATCCATATCATTCGTAATGACTTCTTGGCCTTCAAAGATTCTTGATTTAGGTTCTTGAGGAATTGTGTCTTCATTATTCAAGACTTCTGACTCTTGGACTTGGCTTTCTTTTACCAACCAATTCTCGCACTGAATTGCTTGATTGATAGCTTCATCTAAAGTTTTTAACTGAGATGTAGAGGATAAAAAAACCTTTATTTCATCTCTGAGACCACTTTGAAATCGATTAACTAGATAGTCTTCTTGATATGTGGATCCTTGAAATACAATTTTGAAGTCTGATGCAAATTCTCCAACTGAGCGATCACCTTGTTGCAACCTTCGTTCAAAGTCTCGAAGTTTTTTATATATATCATCTAGAGTAGACTCGATATTTCTGAGTATGGATATGGTGTCCATCATGATTGGCACGATCTTGATGTGGAGAGTCTTGCCAAAATGTCAGGGGAGCACTAGATTGTGCTCTCTGACAATAGTAGACAAGATTTCCGAAATATGCTTTCGATTACAAGAACACCCACGTAGGGAAAAAAATACAAGAAGACGGATTTGATACAAGATGTCCCACAACACGGGACTCATAGGTATGGAAAACTCGACTAGAGATGATACATGAGATCCCACAACCCGGGATCGTAGGTAGGAAACAATATGTCTCGGTTACAAGAATTCCCTTCAGGGATATGGACTAGATACAAGAAAGAACTCGACAAGATCTCCTACTACGAGATTACAAGAGGACAAGAAAGGATGTCCAACATACAAGACTAGACAAGACTAGAGCAAGAGACAAGACTAGAACTCAAACTAGAACTTGAAAGTACTTACTTGGTGGTCACGGCCCCTTGAGCTCCCAAGACTGGCATTGGCAAGACTGATTATGAATGTGGCCAACCCCATCCTTATAAAGGTTTTCAAGGGCGGTTGCGACTTGATGATGTCATCATCATGTCATCGATTTGAATCAGGACCTCCGGGTGTCAGAATTCGGCAATAGACAGTCGATCTTGGTGTTTTGGCATGTTCCGGATGCAATGGAAGCATTAGTTTCTCCAAACTCTAAGCCAATCATGAGATATAGAAATTGACATGGAATCTAAAGTTTAAGATGGCTTTCTTTGTGTCCATGACAGGATGGACGATTGGTTGCCAAAGGAAACAAAGTGGGTAGGATGTTCACCTTAAATGTGAAGATTCCTAAAATGAATGCAACCATGTTTGCAAAAGGTGCAGGAGTTATTGTAGATATAGAGAATCGAGATGTGGCACAAACGGATTGGACATGCAAACTTGCAAAGGCTGAAATTGATGCAGCCAAAGAACATTGTCCATGGACTACCAAATTTCAAAGTTGCATAAATGCAAAAGGTATGTGCAGCATGTCAATTTGGTAAACACTCAAGAGCATCATTTCCACATGACAAGCATGTTAGTGAGAATGTACTAGAAGTAGTACATACAGATGTTTGGGGTCCAGCAAAGACCACATCTATGGGCGGTTGCAGGTTTTATGTTACTTTCATTGATGACCATACACGCAAAGTATGGGTATATTTCATGAAATAGAAGAGCGAGATGTTCACTCACTTCTAGAATTTTAAAGCTATGGTGGAAAAGCAGACAAGGAAGTACATTCAGACATTAAAATCTGATGGAGGAGGTGAATACATGTCAAATGAGTTCAACAGTTTTCTAAAAAATCATGGAATTTGATGTCACTTTTCATGCAGGTACACACCACAACCGAATGGTGTTGTTGAACGCAAAAATAGACATATTGCAGAAATAGCAAGAGCCTTGATGGCCGTGAAGAATATGCCTCATTGTTATTGGGCAGAAGATGTGCATACTGCTGCATACATCATGAACAGAATGCCCACTGCTATTGTACATCAAGTTACACCTAAAGAGAAATTTACAGGTAAAAAGCCAAACTTATCACATCTAAAAGTTTTTGGTTGTATTACATATGTACATGTCCCAGATGAATTGAGGACGAAGCTTGATCCAAAAGTAGAAAAGTGTGTCTTCATTGGATACTCCCTTGAGCAAAAGGGATATAAATGTTATAACCCACTCACACGATAGGTAAAGGTGAGCAGAGATGCGGTATTTGATGAAATGTCAAGCTTCTATGCAAATGCCAAAGAAGGACTCAATCTTGAACCAAATGACAAAGAAAATGCTAAAAAATCAAGTGTAGAATCTCAAGTTTTGAGTGGACCAGATGCATCACCAAGCAATAGTTCCAACTCAAATCCATGGAGTGGAAGATTGCGTGGAAATTTCAGTCCAGAAAATTCATCAAATACATCCAAGAAAGGTAAAGAAAAGCTTTCTGTAGGTCACAAAACATGTGCAGGTTTTGAAGACGTTGATGGAGATTCAAGTGGTTCAGAAAAGATTCTTGATGAGGAACGTGGACTACCCTCTGTGAAGACTCCAGGAGCAAGAAGAGCACATGCAGATGATATAAGGAGAATTGACCCAAGACCAAGAAGATCTGGGAGGATGCAGAATTCAGTGCAACGATTGACGTATGATGGTTATATGGCTCCTCATTTTGCCTACATGACAAAGGTAATACAAGATGCTTTAACCTTCTTGCTTTGAAGATGCAATTGGAATTGCAGATTGGGCAAAAGCTATGGATGAGGAGATGGCTGCACTTTATGGAAATGATACATGGAAGCTGGTTCAATTGCTGCAAGGAAAGAAACACATAGGCTGCAGATGGGTTTACAAGGTAAAGCATAATGCTGATGGTAGCATAAGGAGGTATAAAGCACGATTGGTAGCTAAAGAATATGCACAGAAATATGGCATTTATTATGAGGAAGCATTCAGCCCTGTAGCTAAAATGTCTACTATCAGAACACTTGTTGCATTAGCTACAGCAAAAGGATGGACTTTGCATCATATGGATGTGAAGAATGCTTTCCTACATGGTGAGTTATAGGAAGAAGTATATATGGACCAGCTACAAGGATATGAAGAGTCAAAGCATCCAGAATATGTTTGCAGGTTGCAGAAGGCTTTGTATGGGCTGAAGCAAGCCCCTCGTGCATGGCATGCAAGGATTGCTGATTACTTAACCAGCATTGGGTTTTCTATGTGTGATGCAGATCACTCACAACGAAGGCTGATGATGGCATCACTATTGTGGCTATTTATGTTGATGACCTGATTATAGGTGGTGATAATGAAGGAAGCATCAAAGAGCAACTTCTTATGCAGGAATTTGACATGAAAGATCTTGGTGTGCTACACTTTTTCTTGGGCATTGAGTTTATACATACAAAAACAGGTATACGGATGTCGCAAAGGCAATATGCCTTGCATATGCTGCGAAAGTATGGTATGGCTGATTGTAAGCCAATTTCTATGCCATTAGATCAGAATTTGAAGTTGGATACTACATCAGATGAAGCATTGGAAAATGCTACTATGTACAAGATAATTGTGGGAAGTCTTATATATCTCACAATTACAAGGCATGATCTAAGTTATATTGTTGGACTTGAAAGTCAATTTATGCTGGCTCTCAGGAAGCCACATTTGGATGCTTTGAGGCTCACTCTACGTTATGTGAGTGCTACTTTGGATTATGCATTGTTTTATGAGCCTGGTGTAGATTCGCAGGTTTATGGATACATCGATGCAGATTGGGCTAGTAGCATTCCAAATAGAAGATCTACTAGTGGTTTTCTATTCTCACTTGGGAGTTGTTGAGCCCATAAAAGTCATTTTGGTCAAAGTCAACCATAGTCAAAGTCAACCGAAGTCAAAGTCAAAAGGTCAAAGTCAACAAGCTCAAGGTCAAAGTCAACTATTGCAAAGTCAAAGTACTAAGGTGCAGGTGTCAAAAGTGCACAGGTAGTGCACAATTAATTGTCCACCAAGGGTAAATTGGAGAAAGTGGGTTGCAGGTTGCAAGAGGTATTTCTCTAATTTCCCTAAGGTTCAAAGTGTTTTTTAAAGTGTTTTGGAAGGTTCAGGTGAACCCTCTCTTATGTGCAAAAGTGAAGAGTTAAAAGGAAATGTGAAGGTATGTGAAGCGGCAGCGTACGCACAGGTGAAAATATGGCCACCCCAATTAAATTTTTGATTTTAGTCTAAAGTCACTACAGGACAAAACAGGGAGTTGTTGGCTGCCACTTGTGAAGAAAATCTTGGGACATCAAAGTGAGCACCAAGATACTATTGCAGTTAGGAGCGTACGTGAATCGACACACTAAAATCAAGGCAAGGACTATTCTTGGACCAATTCTAGAGTAAGCAAGAGAAGCATAGTCTAGTGAAGCAAGGGAGAGAAGTGCAAGAGTCACTAGTGTGCGACGCAGAGAAGTGGAGTTGAAGGAGTGCATGGAGAGTGACTAAGGGATTGTGCAGAGAGTGCTAAGCTAGTCCCCCAAGGATCTCAAGGTCTCCTTGTGGTGTGCGCGTGCCGACAGAAGGTATTCATTCCTCCCCCTTAGTGGAAGCTTGGTGCAAGGTGTGCACAAGGATAAGCTTGAAGCAGGTGGAGGTCTGGTGCAGAGGAGGCCGGTGGCAAGAAGACTTTGGGGTGTTTGGTATTTGTAATTGAGCACTTTATGGAATTGTGCACAGAAGTATTGGCTTGTATTGTGCTCCAAACATTGTAATTGTCTTACTATAATCAATCGGCAGAGGCTTCCAAGGTGTATTTCCTCTTCTTGTCTTTTCCTTTTCTCCTACAAACATTCAAACTCCTTCTTGTCCAAGAATCCCCCAACATTTGGCACGCCCGGTGGGACAACCAAGGAGATTTGAGCATAGGAGAAGATATATTGCAGTTGGAGAAGCAATATTCAAGTGTCGGCAGTACCACTTCAGTGGACTAAGAGGTACATATTCTATCAATTATCTCATATTAAGAGGACTATGAACAGCCCATGACTGCAACCCGGTCCCAAACATTGAGGGTCACTTGCAAGCAAACAAGAAGGAAGGCTGTAAGAAGGTCCTCTAGTCCACTTTCATCAACTTCATCAGTAAAGAGCATGGCGGGACAGGTAGACTTGGAAACCTTACTCTCAAGATTAAATATAAAGTTTCCTTCTTTCAAAGGCCTAGCTCAAGAGGATCCGGATGAATACATTAGAAGGTTTTTGGCACTATGTAAGACTAGAGGCTTAATGGGTAGGGAGGATGCCTTTTTTATTCTCTTCCCTGCCACATTAGAAGGATTAGCAGATAAGTGGTTCAACTAGTTTGCTGAAAAGCATTTTACAACTTGGGATTTGATGAAAAATGCATTTAAAAATCAATTCCAGCATGGAAACACTGCGGAGATTATCATAGAAGAACTAGAAAATTTAAGATTGGGTCCAGGAGAAAAGTTCCCAGAGTTTGTGACTAGGGCCAAAGCACTAATGGCTAAATTGCCAGATCCACCACATGACTTTTTCGTTAAGAAATGGTTAGCTAAGCCCCTACCAGTGGACACCCAATGCAAAATAAAGGAATTAGTGTTACCTACAGCCTCCATAGAGGAGTTCATCAACACAGCTACACGCCTGGAGCAGATAAGGCACCAGTATGGAGCAACTTCTTCCCAACCAACATATGGTACAGAAATGGAGGATCCAGTGATCCAGCTAAGGAAGGAGCTGGATGGCTTAAAAAGAAATAAGCCCTACAAAGAGGAGGAGAATGTTGTTGCTCAGTTGAGAAGGGAGATTGAAGCACTAAAGCTCCAAAAGGAGGAGGAGGCCCAAGCAAAGGAATTGGCTCAGCTGCGACAGGAGCTGCAGGAACTCAAAGGGAGTGGCATCAAGAGTGGGCTTTGGTGTTCCATGTGCAACAAGTAAGATCACATAGTAAGTGAATGTCCTCTATTAAGTGTGACTTGCCAATTATGCAGGAAAGTTGGTCATGAGGCCCATGAATAAATCAAGGGGAATGCCTGCAACGACATACTGGACACAAGGAGGATCCCTACCACCCACAAATGTGATGGGTGCTGCACCGAATCAAGGTAACACTTATAACCCTAGACAGAGGGATAACTTTGGAAATGGGCCAAGGAGGCCAATTATTTGTTTCAGATGTGGAGAATGTGGGCACTATCAAAGTAGGTGCACTCTCCCAGAAAATGCCCCTCCTTGCAGGAACTGCCCAGAGGCCAGGGACCACTATACAAATTGTTGTCCTAAGAATCAAGCCTCTTCATCCGGGACCCATATTCAAATGATTTCTCTACACAAAGAAGAAGTGTTAGATCAGGTCAATGTGCCATCTCCATCTACGAGGGTGGTGCATTTAGAAGAAATTGAATCTTTTACGGTGCAGACAAGAAGCAAGGGGAAGGCTCAAGTGGAAATAGGTCAAGAATCTATGATTAATGGATTAAACAGAGACAAAGGTGTGTTTGAAGACAAAGCCACCACAAGTGCAGATACAAGGCAAAAAGAAAATTTCACAAGTACCAGTGATGCCATTGAACATGCATTCAACAGGGCTCATGAGGAGTTTTATAAGTCAAATGCAGCCCATGCTCTTAAGGAATCAGAAGCTTCCAAACTGCTCAAGTCCATGAAAAAGGAGGTTAGTATTTTTTATTTAATAAAGATGGATGGGAAGTTCAGGTCAGAACTCTTGTAGATAATTGATGAAATGTCCACAACAAGTTTAGTGGCAAAGGCTGCTGTTATGCATAAAAATAAAAGTGTAGGGGAAGCACCCCTCACAGATTACAAGAGCCCTCAGCTAATAGTCTCTATTAAAGGTCATGAGTTTCAAGGAGTTATTGTGGATGGTGGTTCTGGCATTAACTTGATGCCTGAATATACCATGAAAAAGATTGGATTATACCCTTGACGACCTGCCAACTTCACTGTAACAATGGCAGACCAAAGCATAGTAAGGCCTATGGGTGTGGTCCCTGGAGTTCCACTCAAGATACAAGGTACCATCTTCAACTTGGACTTTGTTGTTTTAAGGCTGCCACAGGTAGAAGGAAGCTTCCCTCTGTTAATTGGGAGACCTTGGTTAAGGCATGCCAATGTGCTGCGTGACTGGGGCAAGGACACAATGTGGGTAAAGCAAGAGGGAAAAGAGTTGCAGCAGATAATTTTAGAAGAAGGACCATACAATCAGAAAAATACTAGCATGATGCAGATAGTTGGTATTTGTATGGAAGAAGAAGTGGTGGACAACCCAGAAGCAGACCTATTTGAAGGAGCAGATTTATATGAAGATGAAAACATGTTCGCTTGGCTCCATGCAGAAGACCCATCTTCCTGCTATGGAATTTTTCCAAACTCAAGTAAAGAAGAAGCATATGAAGAAAAAGAGGAAATCACTTAGGTTGAAACAATCTCAGTCAAAGGCCATAGCAAAGAGAAGAAAAGCAAAGCCCTTATACGCAGCAGTGATGAAGCTACTCCAATTCATATGTCAATGGCCATTTTTTTATGGATACTGGTATGGTTATCATCTGTTGTTATGGCAATTCTTATGATAGCAAGTGCAGGGCTTTACAAGAATGTGGAAGGTGTACCTGCCAGTCTTTGGAAACATAGGGTTCCACTGGATGAAGAAGTTGGAATAGTCAAAATAAAATTTTGCAGATTAAGTCATAAAGTTGCTGGAGGAGATAACATTCTAATGAAGGATTTAGGGTACCCCTATCAGATGACCAGTGTGCCCAAGGACAAGACAAAATCAATGAAGTGTAGTACAATTGCACATTATGGAGGAGTCTCTCTGAGTTAACAATACAAGGCTCAAGGCCTATCATCAACAAAAGTGAAGATTTATGGATCACCTGGAACCTGCAAAATTTGTCCAGGATGTACATAGTCCTCTCATTTCATTTTTGCTTAAGTTTTACTAGTTTTCTTTATCCATTTCATGCTTTTTTCTTGAATTTTCAGCAAATTTATCAGCCATTTCATCAACTTTGCAAAGGTACAAGTTTTGGAATTTTTAGGAAATTCTTTCGGAATTTTTTCAAGCATTTTTAGAATTTTTCTAGCATTTTTCTCCTTTTTCATGTATCTTTTTCTTGCCAAATTTGAGGAATAAAGGAAGCTCTCTGTGGTTTTGAGTGAAGAAACTGGCCTAAACCTGTAGGAAAGTTTTTCAAAATTTTTTGAAGATTTTTTGGATTTTTTGCCATTTTTTTGGATTTTTTTATGTATTTTTTCTTCCATTTTTTGCATAATTTATTATATATAAAAAAAAAGCCCCCCTAGGCGTTTTGTTTTTTCCACTTAAAAAAAAAAAAAAAAATCCCCCCCCCCCCCCCTCTCCCCCCCCCAAACCCCACCGACCAACCCCCCCCCCCCCTCCCTCCCCCCCCCCCCCTCCCCCCCCCCTCCCCCCCCCCTCCCCCCCCCCTCCTCCCCCCCCCCCCAAATTTATTTTTTTTTAATTTATTTTATTTTGTTTATTTTATTACTTTTTATTTTATTATTTTTATTTTTTATTTTATTTTATTATTTATTTTCTTTATTTTTCTTTTTATTTTTTCTGTATGGGCGTTCGGAAAAAAAAGAAGAAAAAAAATAAATTAAAAATAAATAAATAAATAAATAAATAAATATATATATATATATATATATATATATATTTTTTAATGGCTCAAAGCTTTTAGCTCTGGATCGTGCCTCGGTTGCCCCTTTTTTACAAAAATGGAGCCACTTTCATGTTTTTTGGCCCCTTTGGACTCAGTTTTTGGCTTTATTTTTCCAAATTTCAACATTTTCTCTGACTTTTGGTCAAAACCCACATGTTTTACGCACAATTATCACATGTTTTTATTTCCCCACGTTGTCCACATGGTCTATTCTCACCTTGTCTTACCTTATGTTTCATAATCTCCCACATGCACCCTTTGTAGCTCTATTGTTGAATCATTTTCACCCCCTCCAGACCCCATCATCATACCCCCATGCCCTCCCTTTACCAATCTGCCCAACCACATCCTTAACCCTCCCTATCCCTTCAATCCCCGCCCCTCAGCCCTCCCCTCCACCTCCTTTCTACCCTCCCATTGCCCCCCTTTTTGCTTATCCATAACAAAATCCTGCTTCTGGTTCTTCTCTGGTGCTTGTTCTGGTGGAATTGGTTGCTGCTTAGATGTCCTCTTCCAATTTTTGCAGCTCCATTATCTTGGTGTCCTATATGCTCAGAGTTTTGGCTGTAGCTCTCCGGGACGGAGAGCAAATTAGGTGGTGGGCAACTGTTGAGCCCATAAAAGTTATTTTGGTCAAAGTCAACCACAGTCAAAGTCAACCAAAGTCAAAGTCAAAGTCAAAAGGTCAAAGTCAAACTGGTCAAAGACAACAAGGTCAAGGTCAAAGTCAACTGGTGCAAAGTCAAAGTGCTAAGGTGCAGGTGTCAAAAGTGCACAGGTATGCACAATGAATTGTGCACCGTGGGTTGCAGGTTGCAAGAGGTATTTCTCTAATTTCCCTAAGGTTCAAAGTTTTTTTTAAAGTGTTTTGGAAGGTTCAGGTGAACCCTCTCTTATGTGCAAAAGTGAAGAGTTAAAAGGAAATGTGAAGGTATGTGAAGCAACAGTGTACGCACAGGTGAAAATATGGCCACCCCAATTAAATTTTTGATTTTCGTCTAAAGTCACTACAGGACAAAACAGGGAGTCGTTGGCTGCCACTTGTGAAGACAATCTTGGGACATCAAAGTGAGCACCAAGATACTATTGCAATTAAGAGCGTACGTGAATCGACACACTAAAATCAAGGCAAGGACTATTCTTGGACCAATTCTAGAGTAAGCAAGAGAAGCATAGTCTAAGTGAAGCAAGGGAGAGAAGTGCAAGAGTCACTAGTGTGCGACGCAGAGAAGTGGAGTTGAAGGAGTGCATGGAGAGTGACTAAGGGATTGTGCAGAGAGTGCTAAGCTAGTCCCCTAAGGATCTCAAGGTCTCCTTGCAGTGTGCACGTGCCGACAGAAGGTATTCATTCCTCCCCCTTAGTGGAAGCTTGGTGCAAGGTGTGCACAAGGATAAGCTTGAAGCAGGTGGAGGTCTGGTGCAGAGGAGGCCGGCGGCAAGAAGACTTTGGGGTATTTGGTATTTGTAATTGAGCACTCTTTGGGATTGTGCACACAAGTATTGGCTTGTATTGTGCTCCAAACATTGTAATTGTCTTACTGTAATCAATCGGCAGAGGCTTCCAAGGTGTATTTCCTCTTATTGTCTTTTCCTTTTCTCCTACAAACCTTCAAACTCCTTCTTATCCAAGAATCCCCCAACAGGAGTGCAGCTGTTACATGGAGCAGCAAGAAGCAACCCATTGTTGCTCTGTCGAGTACAGAGGCTGAGTATAGAGGTGCTACAATGGCAACATGTAAGACATCATGGCTAGAAATGCTACTTGCAGATTTAGGTGTGAATGTGGGAAAGCCTATCACTATTTATTGCGATAATATTAGCAGCATACAGTTAGCATGGAATCCTATTTTCCATGCTAGAACAAAGCATATGAAGGTACATTATCACTTCATCAGAGAGAAGGTATTAGCAAGTGACATTGATCTTGTTTATGTGAGAACAGATGAGTAGGTTGCTGATATTTTCACCAAAGCACTTGGAGTTGAGAAGTTGAAGAAGTTTTGGGAGATGCTTGGATTACAGGATATGGCATTGAGCTTGGGGGGGAGTGTTGAGATACCAAACTCAACATGTGATGATCTAGGATGACACGTACCAGTTTTTCGTTTCTCTAACATGTATAGTGGTCACACCGTTATATGTCAGGGATACTTCATTGAGCTTTATTAGATTTATCTACCAAGAGTGATGGCACATTTGTTCCTTGCCATCTCACTCATTCACGAACATTAGGTTTTTCCTTATGTATTGATCTTTATATATTGCACTTGTTGTATTCTTGTTTTTAGGTCATTCTTTCACATTCCTTTTTATGTAATAGAAGAAGAAGAAGATCATTCTTCCTCGCCTCAATTTGTCTGTGTGCTTCTCCTTGAGAGTGAGAGTGTGTGTGTGAGCTCTCTTTCTTATCTCCTTCCTCGTGACAATTAAGAGCTATCCAAAATTGGCTGCTAAAGAGGCAAAGAAGAAAGAGGTCGGAATGGTTGTTGCAGAGGCTTCTGCACAAAAAACAGAGTCTGTTAATCTTGTGCAAGATGAAGAATGAGCGTTTACTACTGTTTGCAGTTTTGGCCCATCTTCTCATGAGCAGTGCATGTCTGTAGTAGACTCAGATGTTTGGTTTTTGATAGTGGGCTGACCAAACATATTACCTTGTAGCCCAATTTCTTCTCTTCACTCGAGCCTACCCCTACAGGGAATACTATTACATGCACCAACAATTCCTCTTGTCCTATTATGGGTGTTGGAAACATCATTCTGACTACTAATGATGGTAGTTCTTTTACATTGTCAGATGCTTTATTTATGCTAGGGATAAAAAAGAATCTTTTATCAGTTTCCACCTTAGCCAAGATTGGCTTGGTTGTGAAATTGATTGATGTCAGATGTATAATTCAAGATCTGTCAAATGGCAATGTGATTATTGCTTATGGCATTTTATCTCGTGGGTTGTATATGCTCATAGATTATGAAAAATCTATGAATGATTCAGCATGTGTAGTACATGATTCTCAAGCTACGTCAGATGCAAAGCTTTGGCATGCATCCTTCGGTCATTTGAATTTTGCCCGTTTGCTATGCCTACAGAAATCTGAAATGGTGTCCTCTTTGCCCAAACTTGAGGCACCTGGTAAACATGTTTGTGAAGGCTGTATTTTGGGCAAAATATAGTGTTCATCCTTCCCAAAAGATGGTTCAATTCGGGCTACTCAGAAATTGTAGCTTGTACATAGTGATGTTCGTGGTCCTATTCAAACACTCTTTTTTGGAAACTATCTTTACTTCCTAACTTTCATTGATGATTTTTTTGGGCATGCATGGGTATATCATTGAAAAGTGCTGATCCTAATGAGGCAACTTCTCAAGCATTGTAGGTTTCATGTGATGATGCAGATCATTCCATTTCTAATGCCGATTTGCATGATGCACTTGTTGATGAGAGAGCTAATATTGAGGAGGCAAAAACTAGGCCAAAACGGCTAGTGCAGACTTTGCGTGACAGCAAATTAGATGCATCTCTGTCATACCATACTCATTCAGGCTCTCGTAGTGCCTCTTTTGCATCAAATTGCTATGCTATGGTTGCATCTAGTCTCTATGATGAGACTAAACCTGTTGTGTTTGATGAAACACAAAATTTTGAACATTGGATGGCTGCAATGGAATCTGAATATGATGCTATCATGAAAAATGGTACCGGGTCTTTATGTAACTTGCTTCCTTGCAAGAAGGCCATTGGCACTAAGTGGGTATACAAGCTGAAGCATAAACCTAATGGAACAGTTGACAAGTATAAGGCTAGGCTCGTTGCAAAGGGTTATGCGTAGGAAAGAGGCATTGCTTTTGATGAAACCTTTGCACCTACATGCCGAATGACTACTGTTCGTAGCATCTATGCACTTGCAGCTCATCATGATTAGAATGTACATAAGTTGGACATTAAAACAACATTTCTAAATGGTGATTCACATGAAGAAGTGTATGTTTTTCAGCCATGTGGCTTTGTGCAGAAGGGCATGAAAACTAGGTGTGCAGGTTAAAGAAGGCATTATATGGTTTAAATCAAGCACCACATGCTTGGTATGAAAACATAAATGCCTATCTGATTGCACATGGTTTTGAGAACAGTCCAACTGAAAGCACCTTATATGTTAAGCGTGCTAATGATGTGCTTCTGATCATTGTTGTGTATGTTGATGACATGCTGCTCACTGGTCCTCATGAGAAGCATACTACTCATTTCAAGGCTGATTTGCATGCCTCATTTGAGATGTCTAATTTGGGGCATTTGCATCATTATTTGGGCATTCAGTTTATGCATGTTGATGGTGGAATGGCATTGCGTCAAATGAAATGTATTGACACATTATTGTAGTGTTTTGGCCTTGAAGATTGTAAACCTATTGCCACTCCTATGGAGGGAGGTTTACGATTGAGCCTTCATGATGCTAGACATGCATTTGATGTCGTTCTCTGTTGGGGGTTTTCTTGGACGTGAAGGAGTTTGAGGGTTTGTAGGAGAAAAAGAAGAAGAACAAGAGACGAAATAACTCAGACAAGCTTCTGCAGAAACACCTTTGAACCTTTGAACCTTGAGTTTTTGATTACAATAGAAGGACTATACTATTTCATTCAATCCAAGTTAATACTCGGGGTACAATTACAGTGAATGCTCAATCATAAAAGATTAATTATCTCAGAATCTCCCAGCAGCCGGCCTCTTCTGCACCAGTCCTTCACTTGCTTCCAGCTTCTCCTTGTGCACACCTTGCACTAAACCTCCACAAGCTGAGGGACTAATCTCATTCGGCCTGATCCCGGAGAGAGAATTCTTTGGAATTGGTCCCCTGCTTTGCACTCTCTACACCTCCCTTAGCCTCACTTCTTGCACTCTTCACCTTCTGCAGTCGACACCCTAGTGACTCTTCACTTCTCCTTTTCTTCTTACTTCCAGTGTCCAACGAATAGCCTTTTGTCTCTCTTTTGTTGAGTCCGCCGGTTCGCGCACTCTAACTGTAATACAATCTTGGTGCCCTTTCAATGTCCCAAGATTGTCTTTTGAACTGGTCCTCAACGACTCGCTACTTTGTCCTGTAGTGACTTTAGAATAAGAGTGACTTTTAAAATAAAATTTTGATTGGGCGGCCCTATTTCCACCTTTGCGTACGCGGCCTTCCATACCTTCACCTTTCCTTTTAATTCTTTACTTTTGCACCTTAAGATTTTAAACTCATCCTTTGAACCTTAAGAGAAAAAATACTTTGCACCTTTAGTTTCAACCGGTTAGGGCTCTACAGATGCCCACCACCTAAAGATCTCTCCGTCCCGGAGAGACGACAGCAATACAAAACTGAAAAATTGCAAAGATACAGACATGAAAACAATGAAACTGAGGCAAGAAAAGAGGTAAAGGGTGTGTATATTATTTAGTTAAGAAAAAGTATAAGGCACCCTACAAGAATTATTGAGAAATCAAAGGGAGGAGAAAATTATTGACAAAGCGATAATGGAATCTAAGAGCAATTATTATGAAAGGGATGAGCAAGTTATTTAGACTGTGGATGGCAAATTATTGTGCAGGGTGATTGAGATTCTCAGCCGAGGTTGATGGAGAGGGGGGCAAAGGAGCAGAAGCTTGTTCAATCATATGTTGTAGCGAACTAAGGCATTGCCGAAGATTATCCCTTTCCCTACGGATACGTCTGCATGCAGCATTAGCACAAAGCCCTAAGTTAGAGCGATTCTGAAGATCTTCTAAGGCTTTCAACGCAGAGTCGGCCATATCGCGATAATGATCTCTCTCAGCTTTGAGCAAGCGCGCCGTTTCGTTGAGCGAGTGCCATTGTGAACTGGCCATGCGATTGATGTTTTCAATTGTTGAAATATACTGTTGATGAACCGAAGCGGCTGCCGATACTGAATCCAAGGAAATCTGGGAGGCCTGAGCATTGCCGAGAGCGACTACACTCGCGTCCTGTAGTAATTGCAAAAAGGAAGGGGTTGATGGGAGGTCAAAATGCTGAGGGGGAGCGGCCATTGGAGCAGGAGGGGGAGGGGAAGGGGGAATAACTGGCGGAGGAGGAGGAAGGGTTGTAGTGGAAGATGGATGGGGAAGGGAAGGATTGGGGGAGGGAAGTGGTTGACTGACAGGGATATTAATGATAGGGGGTGAGGTGGAATCCGGGGGAAGTGGGGGCATACAAGTGGGGTTTTGAGGGTTGAGCTGTGTTTGAATGAGTGGCTTGAAAGCTGAAGAGAGGGGAGGTCTAGGTATAAGGGGAGGGGTAGGCATGGATGGAGAAGTGGTAGATGCAGGAGGAATAGGGGAAGAAGATTGGGGAGGGAAGGAGGGGACATCAGGGGGGGTAGGCATGGATGGAGAAGTGGTAGATGCAGGAGGGATAGGTGAAGAAGATTGGGGAGGGAAGGAGGGGACCTCAGGGGGTGCGGATGCGGGTGTCGATGCGGAAGCTGAGTCAATTGAGATTAGAGGGGGGGAGGGAGATTGAGCAATGGACGGTAGCCCAGGGTTGGTAGGGAGATAAGCAACATTTTGGGCAGATTGTGCGGGAATGTGATAGAGCCAAGCTAAGAAGGGTGCATAATAGATGGAAAATGCATGAGAGCCTCTAGAGATAGCCTCGTGGAGTCGACGCGAGCGCAAAGTCAAGGAACTATAAATGAGGGTTGCGTAAGGGTAAGGACGGCTATGGAGAAAGCAGAAAAGCGGATCGGCGATACGAATATCTGACCAGGGAAGCGAAGAAGTGGGACTACGCAGTAAGAAGAAAAAGATGAACGCATTGAGAATGGTGGTCATGCGGAGTGAAAACCTAGCATTACTTTGAAAGTGAGTGGTACAAAAGGCAATAGTAGCCGAGGCGGACAGTCCAGAGTATAGGAAAGGGGGAGCACGAAAATGTAATAGGGGGGACCCAATACTGGCGGCAATGTCTGGGATGAAGAGAGTGCCGGTTCTAAAATGAGGGAAGAGGCGGATAGCTTCATAAACCTGTGTAAAATTGGCGGGGTTATTGAAGAAAACATTAGCCAAGCCCCACAAGCCCGCCTGCTGAAGATCCTCAATGGAAAACATTTGACGAAGGGCAATGGTAGGTAGGGATAAATGCATTCGGATTTGCAGGTTTAAGTCAAGTGGAAGAAACAGGCGCATATAATCCCCGGTTGGTGAAGTTGGGTGGGATGAATGAGACATAGATGGGGAAGGAGAAGGAGGGTGCGGGATGGGAGGTGGGGAATAAAGGTCGGTGGAATCAGAGTGTATGGAATAAATAGGAATATCAAGAAGGGCAGTAGGAGGCGTTGGGTTAGCTTGAACAGATTGTTCTGCCGATGAGGGAGGAGGTGGATTGGGATGGTCGGAAGGAATCTCGGAGGTGGGAGAGGATTGATTGTGATGGTTTGGAGGAAGGTGGGACGGAGGATCGGAAATATCACCCGGAGCGGAGGGGTCAGCCATTGATGGAAATGGGGATAAGAAGGGGAGCAATAGAAAGCCTATGCAGGGGGAGGGGAATTGAAGAGGGTGGGGACAGAGGATGTGGTTGTGGCGGGAGAGCGGAGGGGTTAGGCGGTGGGGGTAGAGGGAGTGGAGGGAGGTAGTTGACGGCGGGGGCAGTCGGTGGTGGAGGGGGTGGGAGGGGTAGGGGGTGTGCGGGGAATCGAATGGGATGGAGGGGGTGGGGCTTGATGGGTTGAGGTGGTGGGAGGGGGTGGGGTGGGTCTGGAGACGGCGGGGCAGAGGGGTTGAGGGGGTTGGAATGAGGCGCTGCCGGCGGGGCAGATGGTGGAGAGGGGGTGGAGGGGGTGGTAGGGAGAGGGGGCTTGCGGGGGGTCGAGGGGGAAGGAGGGAGAGGGGGCTTGCGGGGGGTCGAGGGGGATGGAGGGGGGGTGGCGTGCGGGGATTGAGGGAGAGGGTGTAGACTGCGGGGCAGCGGGGTAGAGGGGTTGAGGGGGTTTGAGGGGGTGAGAGGGAAAGGGGGCTTGCGGTGGTTTGAGGTGGTGGAAGGGGGTGGGTTGGGGCGGCCGACGGCAGGGGCAGCGGGGCAGAGGGTTTGAGGGGGTTGATGGGGTGGGAGGGAGAGGGGGCTTGCGGGGGTCGAGGGGGAGGGAGGGGGTGAGGTGTGCGGGGGTTGAGTTGGTGGGAGGGGGTGGGGTGGGGCGGTTGACTGCGGAGCCCGAGTGGGATGGAGGGGTGGATGGGCGGAGGGCAGCGGGGCAAAGGGTTTGAGGGGGGTTGATGGGGTGGGAGGGAGAGGCTGCGTGCGGGGGGGTCGATGGGGAGGGAGGGGGTTGAGGTGTGCGGGGGTTGAGTTGGTGGGAGGGGGTGGGGTGGGGCGGGCAACGGCGGGGCAGCGGGGCAGAGGGGTCGAGGGGTGCTTTGGATGAGGGGGGCGGTTGACTGTGGAGCCCGAGGGGGATGGAGGGGTGGAGGGGCGGAGGGCAGCGGGGCAGAGGGGTCGAGGGGTGTTGATGGGGTGGGAGGGAGAGGGGGCGCGCGGGGGGGTCGAGGAGGAGGGAGGGGGTTGAGGTTTGCGGGGGTTGAGTTGGTGGGAGGGGGTGGGGTGGGGCGGGCGAAGGCGGGGGCAGCGGGGCAGAGGGGTCGAGGGGGGTTGAGGGGGTGGGAGGGAGAGGGGGCTTGTGGTGGGTCGAGGGGGAGGGAGGGAGAGGGGGCTTGTGGTGGGTCGAGGGGGAGGGAGGGAGAGGGGGCTTGCGGTGTTGAGGTGGAGGGAGGGGGTGGGGGGGGGGCGGGCGACGGCGAGGGCAGCGGGACAGAGGGGTCGATGGGGGTTGAGGGGTGGGAGGGAGAGGGGGCTTGCGGTGGGTTGAGGGGGAGGGAGGGAGTGGGGGCGTGCGGGGGTTGAGGGAGAGGAGGTAGATGGCGGGGCAGTGGGGCAGAGGGGTCGAGGGGGGTTGAGGGTGGGGGAGGGAGAGGGGGCTTGCGGTGGGTTGAGGGGGAGGGAGGGAGGGAGTTGAGGTGTGCGGGGGTTGAGTTGTTGGGAGGGGGTGGGGTGGGGCGGGCGACGGCGGGGCAGAGGGGGTCGAGGGGGGTTGAGGGGGTGGGAGGGAGAGGGGGCTTGTGGTGGGTCGAGGGGGAGGGAGGGAGAGGGGGCTTGCGGTGGGTTGAGGGGGAGGGAGGGAGTGGGTTTTGCGGGCGACGGAGAGGGCAGCGGGACAGAGGGGTCGATGGGGGTTGAGGGGTGGGAGGGAGAGGGGGCTTGCGGTGGGTTGAGGGGGAGGGAGGGAGTTGAGGTGTGCGGGGGTTGAGTTGTTGGGAGGGGGTGGGGTGGGGCGGGCGACGGCGGGGCAGAGGGGGTCGAGGGGGGTTGAGGGGGTGGGAGGGAGAGGGGGCTTGCAGTGGGTTGAGGGGGAGCGAGGGAGTGGGTTTTGCGGGCGACGGCGAGGGCAGCGGGACAGAGGGGTCGATGGGGGTTGAGGGGTGGGAGGGAGAGGGGGCTTGCGGTGGGTTGAGGGGGAGGGAGTGGGGGCGTGCGGGGGTTGAGGGAGAGGAGGTAGATGGCGGGGCAGCGGGGCAGAGGGGTCGAGGGGGCTGAGGGTGTGGGAGGGAGAGGGGGCTTGCGGTGGGTTGAGGGGGAGGGAGGGAGTGGGGCGTGCGGGGGCTGAGGGACAGGAGGGGTGGGGGGGGGTGGGGGAGGATGAGGCCCACGGGGTTTTTTTCTTTTGTTTTTGTGGCCAGGTGGGGATAAGTTGCTGGTGGCGTTGGTGGAACAATGTGGGCTTCTCGTTGGTGGCTGGGGCGATTTAGAGGGTCAGCGCTCGGGTATTGCACAGACTTCTTAGTGAAGATGGGAGGAATGAATGTTCTTCTTATATAGCAAGGGGAATGAAGGGCTTACCTCACAGCAAGGAATGGTGTAGCATAAAAGGTAGTTCAAAAGAGAGGAGATGCCAATTTTAATCTCATCCATCCGAGAGATAAACAAAGGAAAGGGTATAATTGAAAGTTACTGAGCAAAACTAAGAGCCATTCAAAAAATTGACGCCCATTTTTTATTTAATGATGAAATTCTGTGATTTTTATTGATGAAGAACACAAAGGGATAAAACTTGCGCCCAAAAATGCGTGAGCATTTAGCTGATTATTACTACTTATTAAAACAATCCAAAAACAATTAGAAAACAAGATAAAGGAAAATGCAATGGTTATGATACTTGATAATAAGCCTTGAGTCTGGAAATGTTTACTAAAGGTATTGTGTTGCCAGCGAGGGTTTCCAATTGCACAGCACCCCAATGCAATATCTTCAGCACGCGAAAAGGTCCTTCCCAGTGAGGGATCCATTTCCCTTTTGCAGTTGTATGAGGGTTAGGTTTATGGAGAAGAACTAACATGCCTGCCTCAATGTTATTTTTCCACAGATGTCGATCATGTGCCTCCTTCCGTTTCATCTGAGTCTCTATCAATTGTTTGGTCGCTAGTAGACGAATCTCCTCCACTTTATGTAAAGCTCCTAGCCTCTGAGAGACATCACAATCCTTCTTTCCCTGCATGAATGCTATCTTAGGCGATCCATGTAAAAATTCAAAGGGCTCGATGGGTAATATGCCATAAACGAGTTGGAATGGGGAATATCCAGTGGCCTCTTTGTATGCTAACCTGTATGCCCAAAGTGTACCTAAGTACGCACTGCCCCATGAAGTGGGTTGCAACATACACTCCTTTCTTAACATTGCAATTAGAACCTTATTTGTAGACTCAGCCTGTCCATTTGCTCGTGGATAGTAAGCACAAGAGGTCCTATGAAGAATTCTATACCTGTTGAAGATTTCTTGCAGGACTTTATTGACAAAATGGGTACCTTGATCAGTACAAATTTCAAGTGGACAACCAAACCTGCAAATGATGTTACTATAAATGAAATCAGCAACAGTTTGGGCAGTGCAATCTGTGGAGGCAATAGCTTCAGCCCACTTAGTTGCATAATCTGTAGCTATCAGGAGATATTTTTCTCTTTTTGGAAAAGCGTGAGGGTAGATGGGCCCTACAAAATCTAGCCCCCACTTCTCAAATGGTTGCCAGGAGGTGGAGATAACCAAGGGGTTATTTCTCTGCTTTGTTGGTTTAGGTCCACACCTTTGGCAAATATCACATGCCTTACCCCATTCATCTACATCCCTGAAAAGTGTAGGCCACCATAGACCCGCATCCATTATCCTCTGACTCATAATATGTCCTGGGAGGTGCCCACCACCTGTTCCTTCATGTGCAGAGTGAAGGACTTCCCTCACTTCTTCTTCTTCCAAACACTTCCTGAACCGATCATCTTTGCCTTCTCTGTACAATTTATCTTGGATGAAGGTATATGGTCTACTCTTGATTAGCAGGCTCTTCTTTTGTACAACACTAGCCTTTTCTGGATACAATCCAGTTTTAATGAAATTTTTAATGTCGTAATACCAACCTTGAGCTTTTACAGCAAACAGATGTGCATCTGGAAAGTCATCATTGATTCCACTAGATTGATTCATCATATTTATTCTGGATAGGTGATCTGCCATAACATTGTCTTTCCCTGGTTTATGGGCTACAGAAAAATCAAATTCTTGGAACAACAATAACCACCTCCATATTCTACCGGTGGCCTGGGGTTTGTTGAGCAGGTATTTTAGTGGTTGGTGATCTGATATAATAATAAATTTTACCCCCAGTAAGTAATGACGGAATTTTTGGACAACAAAGACCATTGCTAGGGCTTCCCTTTCAGTAGTACTGTAATTCCTCTCAGCCTTGGTCAAGATTCTACTTGCATATTGAATTGGCCTGTCCACTTTAAATTCTTCACTGGGTTGGGTCAAAACTGCCCCTACTGCATATGCACTGGCATCGACATGTATATGAAAGATTTTTGACCACTCAGGTGTGACCAAGATAGGAGCACACACCAACCTTGACCATAATGTCTGATATGCCTTTTCCTCCTCTTCTTCCCATTTGAAAGGTACTTCCTTACTTGTAAGTCTAGTTAGAGGTCTAGCTATCTCTGCATACATTTTTATAAACCTTCTATGATAACCGGTATGCCCCAAGAAACTCTGGATCTCTTTAGGAGATTTAGGTTTAGGTAACTTTAATATAGACATGATTTTGTCAAGATCTGGGGCCATACCTTTAGCCGACACCACATGTCCTAAAAGGGTTCCTTCTGTCACAAGGAAATGACATTTATTTGGATTGAGCTTTAACTTAGTCTCTCTGCATCTTTGGAAAATATTCTGCAGCTGCCTCAAGTGGTGGTCCAAACAATCTAGATGAGTTTCCTTGTGAGATCCTGAAAATGAAGAGAAGTCATCCATGAAGATTCTAAGTGATTCCAGCAATAGGGGTCCAAAAATGAGATTGACCGTTCTGTTAAAGGTAGCTGGGGCATTTCTGAGCCCAAAAGGCATTTTTACATACACATATGTTCCCCAAGGTGTGATAAAAGCAGTCTTTTCACGATCGTCTGGATGTATTGATATTTGATTATAGCCACTGAATCCATCCATAAAACTATATAATGCATGCCCAGCCACTTCTTCAATGACCTGTTCTGCAAAAGGCATAGGGAACCCATCTGGAATGGTCACCTTGTTGAGAGCTCTAAAGTCAACACAAATTCTGATTTTATTAGTATTCTTCTTCGGTACTATAAGCATAGGCGAGAGCCACTCTGAGTGTTCCACAGGAATGATGATTCCTGCATCTTCCATCTTTTGGATTTCCACATAGACAGCTTCGGCATACTTTGGATTAAGTCTATAACTCCTTCCTCTGATGGGTCTGGCTCCATCAACCAGAGGAATTCTCTGCTCTCCATAAGATCAGGCACTCCTTCTAAGTCTTTATAATGCCAGGCAAAAACATCTGCATACTGGGTCAAGAATGATTTTACCTTTTTCAGGAGCTCTGGGTGGCTCCACAACCAAGTGGCCACCAGAACTGGTTGATTAGTGTTTTGAGTGCATAAGTGTATTTCTTGGACCGGATTTCTTGTTACCATATTATCTTCGTGTGCATCTGCTTCCTTGTCTTCTTCTACTAGCTTTTCGTGCATTGCTTCATAAGCAGGTGTATTTTGGACTTCGATGTATTCCTCCTTGTCCTGCATCCATCCTGCAGGGATTTCTTGAATTGGGAAAGAACATTCAACCTCAGAATTTTTTACCTTGTTTTTAGCTTTAGAAACTTCGTTATCTGTGGTTGACACATCCTCCTCCAATTTGTATTTGAGGGGTATCTTCCTGCCCCTTCTGTGGTCGGTGATGGGCTCTCCCAATCCATCAACCTGGACCTTTTCCTTGTCTTCATCATAGCCTTCAGTCGTGCCAGGATTATCAAGAAAAATTCCAAAACAAGAAGAAGAGTTGCCTGCATGGAGCCAACTTAAAATATCCTCTTCTTCCTCAAAATCTATTTGGGGTTGATCTTCCGCTTCTGTTTCCATGCAAATGCTCACTGTTTGCATCATACTAGTGTTTCCTTGATTGTCTGGGCCTTCTTCTAAATGAATTTGTGTCAGCTCCTGCCCTTTCTTTTGTACCCACATAGTGTCCTTACCCCAATCATGAATGACACTGGCATGCCTTAGCCAAGGTCTTCCAATTAAGAGAGGAAATCCTCCTTCAACCTGGGGTAATCTTAAAACCACAAAATCCAGAATGAATATATTACCTTGTACTTCAAGTGGAACTTTTGGGATTACCCCCAAGGGCCTTACTTTGCTCTGATCTGCCAACGTAACCGTGAAATTTGCCGGTCTTGAAGGGTGGAGTCCAATCTTTTTCATGGTATGTTCAGGCATCAAGTTGATGCCAGAACCACCATCTACAATAACACCTTGAAATTCATGACCTTTGATTGTTATTGTAAGCCGAGGACTTTTATAATCCGTAAGGGGTGCTTCCCCCATAATTATCCCTGTATGTAAAATAGCAGTCTTGGCCACTAAGCTTGTAGTGGAAGCTTCATCGATTATCTGCAATAATTCTGACCTGAATTTCCCATCCATCTTGATTAATTCAAAAATACTAACCTCCTTCTTTATTGATTTGAGTAGTTTTGAAGCCTCTGACTCTTTAAGAGAGTGAGCTTCATTTGCTTTGCCAAACTCTTCTTGGGCCCTGTTGAAGGCATTCCCAATGGCATCACTGGTGCCTATGAGACATTCCTTTTGGTTTGTGTCTGCACTTGTGGTGGCTTTGTCTTCAATTGCAACTCTGTCCTTGTCCAATCCCTTAATTATCGATTCTTGATTTTCTACCACTTTTGCCGTTCCCTTGCTTCTTGTCTGTACTGCAAAAGATTCGAGTTCTTCTAATTGTACCACTCTAGTAGATGGTGAGGGTTCATTCACCTGAGGTAATGTTTCCTCCTTGAATACAGAGATCATTTGGAGATGGGGTCCGGAAGTAGAGGCTTGATTCTTAGGACAACAGTTTGTATAGTGATCCCTGGCCTCTGGACAGTTCCTGCAAGGAGGTGCATTTTCTGGGAGGGTGCACCTAGATTGGTAGTGCCCACATTCTCCACATCTGAAGCAAATAATTGGCCTTCTAGGCCCATTTGCAAAGTTAGTTCTCGGTCTAGGATTATAGTTATTACCTTGGTTTGCTGCTGCTGCCATTACATTTGCTGGTGGCAAGAGCCCTCCTTGTGTCCAGTATGTCGTTGTCGGCATTCCCCTTACTTGGCATTCATGGGCCTCATGCCCAATCTTCCTGCATAATTGACAAGTCACATTTAGCATAGGACATTCACTTACTATGTGCCCTTGCTTGCTGCACATGGAGCACCAAAGTCCGTTTTTAATGCCGCCTCCTTTGAGTTCTTGCAATTCCTGTCTTAGCTGAGCTAGTTCTTCTGCTTGGGCTTCCTCTTCCTTTTGGAGCTTAAGGGCTTCAATCTCTTTTCTTAGCTGAGCTACAGCAGTCTCCTCCTCTGTGTAAGGCTTATTCCTTTTCAAGCCTTCCAGCTCCCTTCTTAATTGGATCACTGGGTCCTCCAGTTCTGTACCATAGGTTGGTTGAGAAGAGGTTGCACCATATTGGTACCTTATCTGTTCCAAGCGTGTGGCCGTATTGATGGACTCCTCAACAGAGGCAGTAGGTAGCACTAACTCTTTTATTTTGCATTGGGTGACCATAGGTAGAGGTTTGGCTAACCACTTCTTGACAAAGAAGTCGTGTGGTGGATCTGGTAGTTTAGCCATTAGTGCTTTGGCCCTGGTCACGAACTCTGGGAATTTTTCTCCTGGACCAAATTTCAAGTTTTCCAACTCTTCTATAATGATCTCAGCCGTGTTGCCATGCTGAAACTGATTTTTGAAAGCCTCTTTCATCAAATCCCAAGAGGTAAAGTGATTTTCAGCAAACTGGCTAAACCACTTATCTGCCAGACCTTCCAATGTGGCGGGGAAGAGTATCAAGAAAGCATCTTCCCTACCCATTAGACCTCTAGTCTTGCATAATGCAAGAAATCTTCGAATGTGCTCATCTGGGTCCTCATGGGCTAAACCTTTGAAAGAGGGAAATTTTATGTTAATCGGGAGAGTAAAGTTTCTAGGTCCACCTGTCCTACCATGCTTCCTACCGATGAAGTCGATGAAAGTGGACTTGATGATCTTCTGTTCGCCTTTCTTCTTGTCTGCTTGCACTTGACCCTCAAGGTTTGTGACCGGGTCGCGATCATGAGCTGTTCATAGTTCACCTGAAATGAGACACTTGATATACGTACTTACCTCAACTGGAGTCTTACTGTTGGCACTGGAATAGATCTTCTCCTAGGCTCAAATCTCCTTGTAGGTCCCACCGGGCGTGCCAAATTTGTTGGGGGTTTTCTTGGACGTGAAGGAGTTTGAGGGTTTGTAGGAGAAAAAGAAGAAGAACAAGAGACGAAATAACTCAGACAAGCTTCTGCAGAAACACCTTTGAACCTTTGAACCTTGAGTTTTTTATTACAATAGAAGGATTATACTATTTCATTCAATCCAAGTTAATACTCGGGGTACAATTACAGTGAATGCTCAATCATAAAAGATTAATTATCTCAGAATCTCCCAGCAGCCGGCCTCTTCTGCACCAGTCCTTCACTTGCTTCCAGCTTCTCCTTGCGCACACCTTGCACTAAACCTCCACAAGCTGAGGGACTAATCTCATTCGGCCTGATCGCGGAGAGAGACTTCTTTGGAATTGGTCCCTTGCTTCGCACTCTCTACACCTCCCTTAGCCTCACTTCTTGCACTCTTCACCTTCTGCAGTCGACACCCTAGTGACTCTTCACTTCTCCTTTTCTTCTTACTTCCAGTGTCCAACGAATAGCCTTTTGTCTCTCTTTTGTTGAGTCTGCCGGTTCGCGCACTCTAACTGTAATACAATCTTGGTGCCCTTTCAATGTCCCAAGATTGTCTTTTGAACTGGTCCTCAACGACTCGCTACTTTGTCCTGTAGTGACTTTAGAACAAGAGTGACTTTTAAAATAAAATTTTGATTGGGCGGCCCTATTTCCACCTTTGCGTACTCGGCCTTCCATACCTTCACCTTTCCTTTTAATTCTTTACTTTTGCACCTTAAGATTTTAAATTCATCCTTTGAACCTTAAGAGAAAAAATACTTTGCACCTTTAGTTTCAACCGGTTAGGGCTCTACATTCTCTATCAATAGGCTATTGGATGCTTGACTTACTTATGCATTACTCAGCCAGATATTAAGTTTGTTGTCTCACAAATGAGCAAGTTTATGCATTGCCCAGGTGTCAAGCATTGGCATGCGGTTAAGTGCATCTTTCACAACTTGAGTGGTACCCAACTACTTGGGTTGTTTTATCCTAAGGGGGGATCACTACTGCTAGATTTGCATGCTTATTCTAACTCTGACTGGGATGGGTGCTATGACACTCATGTGTCCACTAGTGGTTTTTGATTCATGCCTTGTAGTTCATGCATATCTTCGCTCAGCAAGAAGCAGCCTACTACTTCCAATTGTGAGGTTGAGTATGAGGCAGCTTTCACAAGGACTATTGAGTGTGTGTGGCTTAGATGCCTTATGGCTGATTTGGGTGTTGGTTAGTTCTCTGTCACCACCATCTTCACTTACATTCAGAGCGCATTGGCAGTTGCAAGGAACCCTGTGTTCCATGCTCACACTAAGCACATTGAGGTGCATTATCATTATGTCAGGGAGAGGCTCTCTGCTGGAGAGATCAATTTAACATATGTGCCCATGCAGGAGAATATTGCAGACCTTTTCATGAAGGCTCTACCTAGGGAGAAGTTTGAAGCTTTCGACAAAGCTTTGGGCTTACTTCCTTTTGTACATTGATTCTGCATAGCTTGACACTTTCTTATACATGAGTGCTAGCTCCTTGTTCATCGCATCACTCCAAGGGGGGATTCGTTGATATATTTAGGTAGTGATGTGTGTGAAGACACTAGGACTGTCGTGGCACTTTTTACCCTCTTTAGGAGGGTTTTACCCCCGGCTTGTATATATGCCTATAGCCCTAACGGGTTACTTATCTTTATACATTCTAGTGGTAATACATTCAGTATTGTGTGTTGTTCTCCAAGCTTCTTCTTCTTCCTTGCACTGTTCGCTACTTCCACACGCGTCTAACTCTGATAGACTTGTGTTGCATGCATATATAAGACGTCCCATAGCTTGCTGATAAAGAGAAGCATCAAATGCATCACTCAAATCCTCAAATGAGAACCTAAAACCTATCTCAACTGGTGTGGAAAGTGGCTTGCAATACTCAAAGTCAAAATGTTGAAGTGTTTTTTCAACATACTTGGTTGATGCATAACAATTCCCCCCTCAATGGATACAAGCTCGATGCCATGATAGTAGCTCAAAAGACCAAGATAAGTGACATCAAAAGTAGGCTACAAATCAGCCATAAGAATGTCAAGTTTTGCATCACATGACCCACTCAAGAGTATGTCATTGGCATAAAGAACAATCACTGTAAGATCAGCCCCATCTTTGCATGCATAGAGTGTGCTTTCAATTGGACTACATGAGAAGCCAAGAGCAATCAAGTGCTTATGGACTTACTCATATCATGCACGTGGAGCTTGCTTGAGACCATATAAGGCTTTATACAAGTGACAAACCATATGCTCTTTCCCTTTCATGGAAAATCTAGGAGGTTGCTTCAGATATACCTCTTCTTGAAAATCACCATTCAAGAAAGTTGTTTTTATGTCCAACTGATGTACTTTCCAACCTTGATGGGTAGCCAATGCAACCATGGTGCAAATGGTATTCATGCATGTAGTAAGTGCAATAGTTTCCTCATAGTCAATGCCATATTGTTGTGCATATCATTTGGCAACCAATCTAGTTTTGTACTGATCAGTGCAACCATCAGACTTTCTCTTAATCTTGTAAATCCACTTTGTACCAATGGCATTTTTTCCTTTTGGCGATTCACAAAAATCCCAATAACCATTTGTATGTATCGAATCCATTTTTTATTGCATAGCACTCATCCAATGTGGATTGTCACATGCATATCCAAAAGTAAGTGGCTCTTCATTACATGCTATTGCAATAAGAGAATAATCCACAAAATTACTTGATGCATGGCGAGAGCTTGATCTTGTTTTACCAAATAAAGGTGCACTCAATTTGTTATCCTATATTGTTTGTTTCAGCCACTTTGGCATACTTTGTGCACTCTTGATAGACATGTGCTCATTATGTAATACATCTTCAACATGTATATCATGCATGCATTGAATTTCATGCTCATTTTCAGCCATATTTTGATGCAAATATTCAGCCATATATGGTTGGAAATTTTGAGCAGTTCCGATAACTTTTTGTCAAAAAAATTCAACCATGTTTGGCCGGAAATTCTCTGCATTTTTAGCTCTATTTTGGGATAGAGGATTGGTTACCTCTTTGGTTCTCACCATTCTTCATGAGCTTTGCTTCATGTGTGAAAAGTTTCCCCATGAGTGTTTTGATTCAATCAAGTACTTGCATGTCGATATAGAGTTCCATGGTTGTGGCGAAGGCTCCCATTTGTCATCATGTTTGATCCCATTCATGCCTTTTCTCACAATTTTCTCTTCATCAATGATCTCTACAATGCCTCCAAGTTGATCTACAATGTCCTTCATCTTGGTGACAAAGTCAATCACACTTTGCTCCGACATCTTCTTGAGTGTTGTAAACTCCATCCATAGTTGATTCTTCATGGCTTTGGTGCTTGAGGAGAAGAATGCTTCCAAAAAATTCCATGTCTCTTGAGAGGTTCTTATAATTCCTAATATGAGGAAGTAAAAAAAGAGATATAGAGTTCAGAATGTATGACCTTTCCAAAGCAGCCTTTGAAGACCATGCATTCAACCTTTCCTACTCTTGTCTTGGTTGGCCTTGTGAGTTTTGGCATCATCTCATCTGTCAAGATGTATCCATATAATTTCCTTCTTTGTAGATAAGCCTCCATTCTTAGAGACCATGTTGAGTAGTTACTTTTATCCAACTTGTCAATACATGAGGGGAATCCATCACCCACAATGCTTAATCTTAACTTTGCTTTGATACCACTATAAAGTGGTGATGGATGTAGTTCTAGAGATGAGATTGTGTT
The DNA here is from genome assembly GCA_020310875.1 of Ceratopteris richardii. NCBI lineage: Eukaryota > Viridiplantae > Streptophyta > Polypodiopsida > Polypodiales > Pteridaceae > Ceratopteris > Ceratopteris richardii. The sequence goes on along the minus strand of CM035423.1, from coordinate 77,877,665 downwards.
GCCAAAATCGTGCTCAATACCAGCCTTTGTAACTTCAAATACACTTTTTAAACCCCCTAAGCTTCTAGAATATGCACCTATACCACCGAAGTACTTTGGAGCATCAATCTCAAACTTCTATATTAGAAAATATGATTTGTGAGCTCAAAATCCCTAAGAAACTTTCTATTTTTGGAAGAGAAGTTCTCAAATATTTATTCAATGCTCAGAGTCTGGTAGCAATTGTCTAGAGAGCTTTTTCACACCTTTAATTGAAGTGTTAAGATAATCAAAGCAAGTTATTTCATGAAGTTAGACTTGTTGATATATTTAGGTAGTGATGTGTGTGAACACACTAGGACCATCGGGGCACTTTTTTCCCTCTTTAGGAGGTTTTTTTCCCCGACTTGTATATACGCCTATTTGCCCTAATGGGCTACTTATCTTTGTACATTCTCTAGTAATACATTCAGTATTGTGTGTTTATGCTCCAAGCTTCTTCTTCTTCCTTGTGCTGTTCGCGTGCTTCCGTAGACGTCTAACTCCAACAATTGGTATCAGAGCAGGTCGTCGCTTCATCTAGGGCGCCGTCGACACTCCTCCGTTTGCAATCTCAGGTTCCCACGAAATTTGGTGAGCATACTCAGGGTGTTTCGGAGACGCACTATCGCAGCGCTTGTGCAGGCTATTTCATCTTTTTGTGCCAAAGGTATATACCTGTTTTTGTTCACCAGTATAAGCGTCTCAAAGTCTGCTACAGGTTTAGCAGAACTCGTATGGGCAGTTTCGTTCAACTTTTTGAGATATAGTCAATTTTCTGCATCAAGGTATTTTAGTCACCGGCCATGGCTGAAAGCAGTGATGTATTCCGTATGTTGGCTGTTGAGGATAAGTTGGATGGTACCAACTACCCATTATTGTTGGTGCATTTTACCCAAGCCTACATGCTTGATATGCTTGATATTATGATCATTTGTAAGTCACATCTGTACTCATGTGAACACCTCTTGTAAACGAGTTCATTTTTATCTCTTGTAATTTGAAAAAGAAAAAAGGAAAAGGATGGCTTACCTCATCCATGATGTAAAAGCAAAGTGGTGGCTCTATCTACCTAAAACCATGAATTTTTGAGCTGAGGGATCACTCTTCGGTGGAGCCATTCGAATTCGAATTCAAAACTCCCTCCAAGAATAGCTATAAAAAGAGCAAGAAGGAAGAGGCGATTAGCAAGTCTTGTACGTGACCACTTCATGTCATTTTGTAGAGATTGAAGAGCTTACTCCATAGCTCTATCATTCTACTCCCATTCTACAAAGATTCATTGCCAATGTGGTTGTAATCATATGTGAATCTATACATTTATCATCATCTACTTCTCTATTTTTGAGCTAACTTTGGGGATCACTCTTAGGTGGAGCCATTCGAATTCGAATTCAAAACTCCCTCCAAGAATAGCTATAAAAAGAGCAAGAAGGAAGAGGTGATTAGCAAGCCTTGTACGTGACCACTTCATGTCATTTTGTAGAGATTGAAGAGCTTACTCCATAGCTCTATCATTCTACTCCCATTCTGCAAAGATTCATTGCCAATGTGGTTGTAATCATATGTGAATCTATACATTTATCATCATCTACTTCTCTGTTTTGTTCTCTGCTATACTCACTCAAAGCAGTAAATTCAGAAGGTCATATCTTGAGTTCTACACAACCTTTTTCAGTGTTTTAACTTGCGTTATATAGCTCTTACTGCCTAATTTCTGCATATCAATTTTCATAGTCATTGAATTTACAATTATGGAGATATCTGCATTTTACTGCTCACTGTTCTATCTCTTCAGAGCCCCGAGAATCGTGGGCATGTTCCAAAAATTGATGAAACTTGTTCTCAGTGCTCAGTCCATCATTTGAAGTGTTTTAACTTGGATTGGGAATTTTGCTAAATCTATTTGCTTTGCCCAAAAGGAATGTATCTAATTCCTACCAAGTTAAGAGCACTGTTCATTTTTTCCAGCAGGTGTATGTCCAAAAATAGCAAGTTTTGGGAGCTAGTCATTTCGCAACTAGTCTGTCTTGACTTAAACTTTTGGGATACATGTTCCAAAGTACTTGGCTGATATTTTGGTGGATTTAGGAAGCTCAAAGGGTCTACTAATCAACTCTGAAGTCTCATTTGGCTGGTGTGAAGCTGATTGTAGCAGCACCTACTCATCTTTGGATTGTATCCACCATCTCTCTTCACAATTATGGGCTTATATGATGCGACATGTATTGGTTGCAAAAGGATTGTGGAACATTGTGCAGGGTGTTGAAAGACATCATGTTACACCTGTAACAACAGGTACTGCGAATACAGGTGCTGGAGTTGATGAAGATGGTGTCGAAGATGATATTGTGCAGATTCCTATTCATGTTGTTGTTTCTGTTGCACCTACTGCAGAGCAGATTCGTTGGGATGGCAGAGATGCCCAGGCACATGCATTGATAGCTTTGTCTATCAAGCGTGCCATTATTCCTCATATTCGCTCTTGCAAAACAGCTAAGGATGCTTGGGATACACTTACCACATTGTACCAAGCTAGGAATGAGGCTCGTGTTGCTTACCTCCGAAAACAGTTGGAGAGTGAGCACATGAATGAAGATGATTCTATGGACAGTTTCCTAACAAAGATCAAAGACTTGAAGGAACAATTGATTTCTGCTGATGAGGTTATACCAGATAGCTCACTTGTGTAGACCATTCTGAATGGTCTTCCTGATTCATATCAGATTTTTGCATCTACTCTTCGGTTGATGATGAAAGGCAATCCAAATGCCTTGTCATTTGAGGAGTTAGTCTCTATTCTGTTGCAGGAAGATCAGTCCAGGCAAAACAGGTCCATTATACGAGTTGTAGATCAAGCTTTCCTGGCTAGTCAGAAGGGCAAAGGAAAATGGAGCTCTTCAACTAGTAAGCAGAAATCTGTTAATTCTGCATATTCGAAGAAGGAAGATAAAGATGAGAAGAAATCAGAAAAGCAAAAATTGTTTTGTAAGTACTATAAAGGGAATGATCATATCATAAAGAACTGTCCAAAACTGGTTGCTAAAGAGGCAAAGAAGAAAGAGGTTGGAATGGTTGTTGCAGAGGCCTCTACACCAAAAACAGAGTTTGCAAATCTTGTGCAGGAAGAAGAATGGGCGTTTACTACTGTCTGCAGTTTTAACCCATCTTCTCATGATCAATGCATATCTACAGTGGACTCAGATGTTTGGTACTTTGATAGTGGGGGACCAAACACATTACCTCGCAGCATAGTTTCTTCTCTTCACTCGAGCCTGCCCCTATAGGGAATACTGTCACATGCACCAACAACTCCTCTTATCCTGTTATGGGAGTTGGTAAGATCATTCTGATTGCTATTGATGGCAGTTCTTTCACCTTGTCAGATGCTTTATTTGTGCCAGGGATCAAGAAGAATCTATTATCAGTTTCTACATTAGCCAAGATTGGCTTAGTTGTGAAATTTGTTGATGATAGATGTATAGTTCATGATCTATCAAATGGCGATGTTATTATTGCTTCTGGCATTTTATGTCGTGGGCTGTATAAGCTCATAGACTATGAAAGATCTGTGAATGATTCGGCATGTGCAGTTCATGGTTCTCAGGCTATGTCAGATGCAAAGCTTTGGCATGCATGCTTTGGTCATCTGAATTTTGCTAGTTTGCTACGTCTGCAGAAATCTGAAATGGTGTCCTCTTTGCCCAAACTTGAGGCACCTGGAAAACATGTTTGTGAAGGCTGTATTTTAGGGAAAATGTAGCCTTCCTCCTTTCCAAAAGATGGTTCAGTTTGGGCTACACAGAAATTGCAGCTTGTACATAGTGATGTCTGTGGTCTTATGCCGACACCCTCTTTTGGAAATTACTTTTACTTCGTGACTTTCATTGATGATTTTTCCAAGCATGCATGGGTATATCCACTCAAATTAAAGTCCGAAGTGTTCATGTGCTTTAAACAATTTTTGTTTTTGGCTGAAAATCTGTCAGCATGTAAAATGGGCACCCTCCGTTCTGATCGAGGGGGGAATATATGTCTTCTGATTTTAATGCATTTCTGGGTGAACATGGGATAAAACACTAGTGTACAGTGTCGTATACACCTCAACAGAATGGAGTTGTTGAACGAAAGAACAGGTCACTCATGGAGATGGCAAGGTGCATGGTCAAGAGTCAGGCTTTACCACATAGTTTCTGGCTTGAGGTTGTCATGTGTGCAGCATATGTACTGAGCAGGTGTCCCACTAAAGCGCTGTAGTCTATCAATCCATATGAGGCTTGGCATGACCGCAAGCCATCCGTTGCTCATCTGTGTGTTTTTGGTTGTTTGGCATATACACTAGTGCCTGAACAACATCGCAGAAAATTGGATGATAAGACAGTAAAATGTATTTTTATTGGGTATAATTCTGAAAGTAAAGGCTATCGTCTGTATCATCCACAGACTAAATGCATTCTGGTTAGCCGTGATGTTGTCTTTGTGGAAGATGTTATTCAGCCATTGCTTTCATGTACTAAGGAGACATCTGTTAGCTCGAAAGACATGTATGATACTTTGATGCCTCTTTTTATAGGTGGACAGTCTAGTGCTAGTCCTAATGAGGCAACTTCTCAGCCTTTGTAGGTTTCATATGATGATGAAGATCATTCCATTTCTGATGCAGATTTACATGATACACTTGTTGATGAGAGAGCTGATATTGAGCAGGAAAAAACTATGCCAAAATGGCTAGTGCAGACTTTGCGTGATAGCAAATTAGATGCACCTTTCTCATATCGTCCTTGTTCAGGCTCTCATAGTGCCTCCTTTGCATCAGATTGCTATGCTATGGCTGCGTCTAGTCTCTGTGATGAGAATGAGCCTGTTTCTTTTGATGAAGCACAAAATTCAAAAAATTGGATGGCTGCTATGCAATCTGAATATGATGCTATAATGAAGAATGGTACATGGTCTTTATGTGACTTGCCTCCTCACAAGAAGGCCACTGGCACTAAGTGGGTATACAAGCTGAAGCGTAAACCTGATGGTACATTTGACAGGTATAAGGCTAGGCTTGTTGCAAAGGGTTATGCGCAAGAAAGAGGCATTGATTTTGATGAGACCTTTCCACCTACATGCCGTATGACTATTGTTCGGAGCATTTGTGCACTTGCAGCCTATCATGGTTGGAATGTACATCAGTTGGACATTAAAACAACATTTCTGAATGGTGAGTTGCATGAAGAAGTGTATGTTTTTCAGCCCCGTGGCTTTGTACAAAACAGGTTAAAGAAGGCATTATATGGTTTGAAGCAAGCACCACGTGCTTGGTATGAGAAGATGCATGCCTATCTGGTTGCACATGGTTTTGAGAACAGTCCAACTGAAAGCACCTTATATGTTAAGCGTGCTAATGATGTGCTTCTGATCATTGTTTTCTATGTTGACGACATGCTGCTCACTGGTCCTATTGAGAAGCATATTGCTGATTTCAAGGCTGATTTGCAAGCCTCGTTTGAGATGTCTTATTTGGGGCATTTGCATCACTATTTAGGCATTCAGTTTATGCAAGTTGATGGTGGAATGGCTTTGTGTCAAATGAAATATATTGACACATTATTGCAGCATTTTGGCGTTGAAGACTGTAAGCCTATTGCCACTCTTATGGAGACAGGTTTATGATTGAGTCTTCATGATGCTAGAGATGCATTTGATCTTGTTCTCTATCAGCAGGCTATTGGATGCTTGATTTACTTATGCATTACTCGGCCAGATATTCAGTTTGTTGTCTCACAGATGAGCAGGTTTATGCATTGCCCAGGATTCACGCATTGGAAGGCGGTTAAGCGTATCTTTCGCTACTTGAGTGGTACTTGGTTACTTGGGTTGTTTTATCCCAAGGGGGGATCAGTACCTCCAGATTTGCATGCTTTTTTGACTCAGATTGGGTTGGTTTCTATGACACTCGTGTGTCCACAAGTGGTTTTTGCTTCATGCTTGGTAGCTCATGTATATCTTGGTTGAGCAAGAAGCAGCCTACTGTGGCCACTTCGAGTTGTGAGGCTGAGTATAGGGCAGCTTTCACAGCGACTGTTGAGTGTGTGTGGCTCAGATGCCTTATGGCTGATTTGGGTGTTGGCCAATCTTCTGCCACCACCATCTTCACTGACAGTCAGAGCGCATTGGCAGTTGCGAGGAACCCTGTGTTCCATGCTCGTACTAAGCACATTGAGGTGCATTATCACTATGTCAGGGAGAGGTTCTTTGCTGGGGAGATCAGCTTGGCATATGTGCCCACGCAAGAGAACATAGCAGACCTTTTTACGAAGGCTCTGCCTAGGGAGAAGTTTGAAGCTTTCCGCAAAGCTTTGGGCTTACTTCCTTTTGTGGAGTGATTTCCACATAGCTTGGCACTTCCTTATACATGAGTGCCAGCTCCTTGTTCACCGCATCACTCCCAGGGGGTATTTGTTGATATATTTAGGTAGTGATGTGCGTGAACACACTAGGACCGTCGGGGCACTTTTTTCCCTCTTTAGGAGGTTTTTTTCCCCCGGCTTGTATATAAGCCTATTTGCCCTAATGGGATACTTATCTTTGTACATTCTCTAGTAATACATTCAGTATTGTGTGTTTGCACTCCAAGCTTCTTCTTCTTCCTTGTGTTGTTCACGTGCTTCCGTAGACGTCTAACTCCAACAAGACTCACCATGAACTAAGCAATAAATCTAAGAAGTCTTCGAGGTAAACTTGACTTTTCAAGAACTAGAAGGTTCACATACATAGTCATATACAATTACGCATATCTTGAGTTTTATGACTCCAATGATGATGAAAATTTGTAAGCATGCTCAAAAGAGTCCATATTAAGTGATAAAATTGATGGGTTGGATATTGAGTGCTTGCAGACTTAGAAATGACTCTATGAAGTTCAAAGAGTTATACAAGGTGTTGGAGATAGATGTCTGTGGAAGCACGTGAACAGCACAAGGAAGAAGAAGAAGCTTGGAGCACAAACACACAATACTGACTATATTACTAGAGAATGTACAAAGATAAGTTATCCCATTAGGGCAATAGGCGTATATACAAGCTGGGGGAAAAAAACCTCCTTAAGAGCGAAAAAAGTGCCCCGACGGTCCTAGTGTGTTCACACACATCACTACCTAAATATATCAATAAATCCACCCTGGGAGTGATGCGGTGAACAAGGAGCTGGCACTCATGTATAAGGAAGTGCCAAGCTATGTGGAAATCACTCCACAAAAGGAAGTAAGCCCAAAGCTTTGCGGAAAGCTTCAAACTTCTCCCTACGCAGAGCCTTCGTGAAAAGGTCTGCTATGTTCTCCTGCGTGGGCACATATGCCAAGCTGATCTCCCCAGTAGAGAACCTCTCCCTGACATAGTGATAATGCACCTCAATGTGCTTAGTGCGAGCATGGAACATAGGGTTCCTCGCAACTGCCAATGCGCTCTGACTATCAGTGAAGATGGTGGTGGCAGAAGACTGGCCAACATCCAAATCAGCCATAAGGCATCTGAGCCACACACACTCAACAGTCGCTGTGAAAGCTGCTCTATACTCTGCCCCACAACTGAAAGTGGCCGCAGTAGGCTGCTTCTTGCTCAACCAAGATATACATGAGCTACTAAGCATGAAGCAAAGACCACTGGTGGACACACGAGTCTCATAGCAACCAGCCCAATTTGAGTCAGAAAAAGCATGCAAATCTGGCGATAGTCATCCCCCCTTGGGATAAAACAACCCAAGTAGCCGAGTACCACTCAAGTAGTGAAAGATGCGCTTAACCGCCTTCCAATGTGTGACTCCTCGGTAATGCATAAACCTGCTCATCTGTGAGACAACAAACTGAATATCTAGCCGAGTAATGCATAAGTAAATCAAGCATCCAACAGCCTGCTGATAGAGAACAGCATCAAATGCATCTCCAGCATCATGAAGACTCAATCGTAAACCTGTCTCCATAGGAGTGGCAATAGGCTTACAGTCTTCAAGGCCAGAACGCTGCAATAATCTGTCAATATATTTCATTTGACACAAAGCCATTCCACCATCAACTTGCATATTAAACTGAATGCCCAAATAGTGATGCAAATGCCCCAAATCACACATCTCAAATGAGGCATGCAAATTAGTCTTGAAATCAGCAATATGCTTCTCAATAGGACCAGTGAGCAGGATGTCATCAACATAGACAACAATGATCAGAAGCACATCATTATCATGCTTGACATATAAGGTGCTTTCAGTTGGATTGTTCTCAAAACCATGTGCAACAAGATAGGCATGTATCTTCTCATACCAAGCATGTGGTGCTTGCTTTAAACCATATAATGCCTTCTTTAACCTGCACACCTGGTTTTCATGCCCTTTCTGCACAAAGCCACGGGGCTGAAAAACATACACTTCTTCATGCAAGTCACCATTCAGAAATGTTGTTTTAATGTCCAACTGATGTACATTCTAACCATGATGGGCTGCAAGTGCACAAATGCTCCGAACAGTAGTCATACGGCATGTAGGTGCAAAGGTCTCATCAAAATCAATGTCTCTTTCCTGTGCATAACCCTTTGCAACAAGCCTAGCCTTATACCTGGCAACTATACCATCAGGTTTACGCTTCAGCTTATATACCCACATAGTGCCAATGGCCTTCTTGCCAGGAGGCAAGTCACATAAAGACCATGTACCATTCTTCATTATAGCATCATATTCAGATTGCATAGCAGCCATCCAATTTTCTGAATTCTATGCTTCATCAAGAGAAACAGGCTCATTCTCATCATAGAGACTAGATGCAACCATAGCATAGCAATCTGATGCAAAGGAGGCACTATGAGAGCCTGAACGAGTGCGATATGACAAAGGTGCATCTAATTTGCTATCACGCAAATTTTGCACCGGCCATTTTGGCATAGTTTTTGTCTGCTCAATATTAGCTCTCTCATCAACAAGTGCATCATGTAAATCTGCATGAGAAATGGAATGATCTGCATCATCATATGAAACTTGCAAAGGCTGAGAAGTTGCCTCATTAGGACCAGCACTAGACTGTCCACCTGTAAAAAGAGGCATCAAAGTATCATACATGTCTTTAGAGCTAACAGATGTCTCCTTAGTAAATGAAAGCAATGGCTGAATAGCATCTTGCACAAAGACAACATCAAGGCTAACCAAAATGCGTTTAGTCTATGGATGATACAAACGATAGTCTTTACTTTCATAACTATGACCAACATAAATACATTTTACTACCTTATCATCCAAATTTCTGCGATGTTGTTCAGGCACTAGTGCATATGCCAAACAACCAAAAACACGCAGATGAGCAACAGATGGCTTGTGGTCATGCCAAGCCTCATATGGAGTGATAGACTGCAACGCTTTAGTGGGACACCTGTTCAGTACATATGCTGCATACATGACAGCCTCAAGCCAGAAACTATGTGGTAAAGCCTGACTCTTGACCATGCACCTCGCCATCTCCATGAGTGACCTGTTCTTTCGTTCAACAACTCCATTCTGTTGAGGTCATATATTCCCCCCCTCGATCAGAACGGAGGGTGCCCATTTTACATGCTGACAATTTTCAGCCAAAACCAAAAACTGTTTAAAGCATATGAACACTTCGGACTTTACTTTGAGTGGATATACCCATGCATGCTTGGAAAAATCATTAATGAAAGTCACAAAGTAAAGGTAATTTCCAAAAGAGGATGTCTGCATAGGACCACAGACATCACTATGTACAAGCTGTAATTTCTGTGTAGCCCGAACTGAATCATCTTTTGGAAAGGAGGAATGCTGCATTTTGCCCAAAATACAGCCTTCACAAACATGTTTTCCAGGTGCCTCAAGTTTGGGTAAAGAGGACACCATTTCAGATTTCTGCAGGCGTAGCAAACTAGCAAAATTCAGATGACCAAAGTGTGCATGCCAAAGCTTTGCATCTGACATAGCGTGAGAATCATGAACTACACATGCCGAATCATTCACATATCTTTCATAGTCTATGAGCTTATACAGCCCACGACATAAAATGCCAGAAGCAATAATAACATCTCCATTTGACAGATCATGAACTATACATCTGTCATCAACAAATTTCACAACCAAGCCAATCTTGGCTAATGCAGAACTGATAACAGATTCTTCTTGATCCCTAGCACAAATAAAGCATCTGACAAGGTGAAAGAACTACCATCAGCAGTAGTCAGAATGATCTTACCAACTCCCATAACAGGATAAGAGGAGTTGTTGGTGCATGTGATAGTATTCCCTATAGAGGCAGGCTCGAGTGAAGAGAAGAAATTGCACTGCGAGGTAATATGTTTGGTTGCCCCACTATCAAAGTACCAAACATCTTAGTCCACTACAGACATGCACTGCTCATGAGAAGATGGGTCAAAACTGCAAACAGTAGTAAATGCTCATTCTTCTTCCTGCACAAGATTAGGAGACTCTATTTTTGGTGCAGAGGCTTCTCCAACAACCATTCCAGCCTCCTTTTTCTTTGCCTCTTTTGCAGCGAGTTTTGGACAGTTCTTTATGATATGATCATTCCCTTTATAGTACTTGCAAAACAATTTTTGCTTTTCTGATTTCTTCTCATCTTTATCCTGATTCTTTGAAAATGCAGCATTTGCAGATTTCTGCTTACTAGTAGAAGAGCTCCATTTTCCTTTGCCCTTCTAACTAGCCAGGAAAGCTTGATCTGCAACATGCATAATGGACATGTTCTGCCTGGACTGATCTTCTTGCAACAGAATAGAGACTAACTCCTCAAATGACAAGGCATTTGGATTGCCTTTCATCATCAACTGAAGAGTAGAAGCAAAACTCTAATATGAATCAGGAAGATCATTCAGAACGGTCTACACAAGTGAGCTATCTGGCATAACCTCATCAAGAGAAATCAACTGTTCCTTCAAGTCTTTGATCTTTGTTAGGAAATTGTCCATAGAATCACCTTCATTCATGAGCCTCATTCCTAGCTTGGTACAATGTGGTAAGTGTATCCCAAGCATCCTTAGCTGTTCTGCAAGAGCGAATATGAGGAATAATGGCACGTTTGACAGACAAAGCTATCAATGCATGTGCCTGGGCATCTCTGCCATCCCAACGAATCTGCTCTGCAGTAGGTGCATCAAAAACAGCAACACGAACAAGAATCTGCACAATATCATCTTCGACACCATCTTCATCAGCTCCAGGATCTGTATTCGCAGTACCTGTTGTTACAGGTGTAACAGGACGTCTTTGAACACCCTGCACAATGTTCCACAATCCTTTTGCAACCAATACATGTCGCATCATATAAGCACATAATGGGTAGTTGGTACCATCCAACTTATCCTCAACAACCAACACATGGAATACATCACTACTTTCAGCCATGGGCGGTGACTAAAATACCTTGATGTAGAAAATTGACTGTATCTCAAAAAGTTGAACGAAACTGCCCAGACGAGTTCTGGTAAACCTGTAGCAGACTTCGAGACGCTTATATTGGCGAACAGAAATAGGTATATACATTTGGCACAAAAAGACAAAATAGCCTGCATAAGCACTATGATAGTGCGTTCGGAGGCCGAAACGAGCTCAGATCGCGATTTCGGCACCACATAACGAAGCTGTTTTGATCTCGGAAACACCCTGAGTATGCTCACGAAAATTCGTACGATTTTGAGATTGCAAATGGAGGAGTGTCGACGGCACCCTAGATGAAGCAACAACTTGCTCTGATATTGATTGCCCTATAAACCCAAGGGAAAATGTCTTACACATGCTTGTATTTCGCTTGTATTTTGTCACCTTTCCTAACTCCGAGTCCACGATGGCCCCCGAATGTGTCGTCCTTTGGGATCCCCAGTAGAATCACCAAAATGTTGAGTCCTAATGCCCAAGTGAAAGATGATTATACAAGCTCGCAATTATCTCTCGATTGACACCTCCTTTGTATATGCACTAGCTCATGGGCTTCCCTAATACATAATGCGAACAAAAACTCTTGAAGCCATGAGTAAATTGAATGGTAACAAATTCTCCTTCCGCATTAAGAACTTTTTCTTTTGGCATTGTTGGCTTGTCCAAGGTTGGATGCAAGGTGTTCATCACTTGTGTGCATCGTTGGAAGTCAGGCTTGTAAATAGGTAGCTCGAAATATTTCTGAATGCCAGCCTTTTTGGGAACATCAAGTGTTGATGGAATTTCATGTAAGACCTTCAAATCGTGTGACATCATTGGGAATTGATGGTTAATGTCCATGATTTTGATGGTTACTAAGAACAAGTGTTCCCCTACCAGTTGGTCTTCTCGGAACCAATGCCATTTGGCTTTAGTCACACTCTTCATGGGGAAGTCAAGCACTTCTTTTGAATGGTAGCTTCGGAATCTTTGGAAGCCATCTGCACTTTTAATGTAGTAGCGAATTATTCTTTGAGAATAAACCAATTCAACCCTATACTCGTGTGTAGTGACTTGTTGTTTCGTGCGGCTTGGTATCCACCTTGCTTAGGTAGAGACAAGTAAGGTAGCTTACCATATTTTTCTTTTTTTTTAGGTCTAAAAGAAAACAAGAGTTTAGTTCATAGCTCAAGCATTCATTTATTTACAACATTTGATCATTCCTATGATAGTACAAGCTAGGTTATGTGCGTGTTATGGAAATGTGCACCACTACATTGGTTGAAGAAGCCATATGCTGAATGCATGGCCTTGTAACATGGCCCTATGGTGCACACCGTGGATGCAATTGACTCTTTGTGAGTGCTAGAATGGTATCTTGGATCATCTTGGTCAATTCATTGTCATTTCTTTGGTGTCCATATTAACATTCCGTTCCATTTTTGTGGTGATTGCTTTTGTCGCATAGCCCTGGTTTTATTCTTGAATGTTGTGTTTGACCGTTTTCTGTTATTGGATTGGGATTTCTATGTTGTAGTCATCTGGGGATGTCTACCTTCTTGGTTGACTAATTCGGTTGCTTGACTCCAATGATATGGCATCTTAAGCATCTTTTCCATCTCTTGATGTGCTTGTCGCAAGGTCGATTTTGGAATCCAAATAATTCATTGTGTCATCTGTGCTTTTATTGATGGCTTTGCAAGCCATACGCGTAAAATCCTTGGTTTATTCCCCGAAAACTTTGGATAGTGGTCATTTGGTAGTTCACCATGGGTATAGGTTCTTCTCCTTGTACATATCGTTCATCCCACTGTCTCATCCACTCTTTTCTCTTCCGTATTTGCGCTAACACTTCCATTCAAACTTCCTCTCTAATCCTTTCCTCTTCCTTTTTTCTATTTTGTGTTCCTAAGAGTCTTGCCAACATTTGTTCTGTTAATGGCTCCATGTACTTTTGACTCTATAGCCACTTATGTAATTAGGAAGTATGTCTCCATCTAGAGTGGCTAAGGTTACTGCTCTGCTTATTGATATTCGATTCATCAAAAGTGGTCCATATCTGCATTGTTGTAACCATTTTGCATGTTGGTTCAATGTGTATATACCAACACTAAATCACCTTCCCTTAAGCCCTTATCTTTAATGTGTGCATCATAATAGGCTTTCTATCTTCTTTTAGCTGCATAGATTACTGCCACTGCTTGTAGTCTTGTTTCATGCAATTTTTCAATATGATCCAATTGTTGAGATAGTTTATGGCCCGTTCATTCATTTTTTTGTTATACTCGTAAAGTGGGGACTAAAAAATCAATTGGCAAAATTACATTTTTCCCATATACCAAATTGAATGGAGTAGTTCAAATGGCAGTTTTGTATGCCACATGGAAGGACCATATTGTGTGATCCAATTGTTTGTCCTAATTTGACCTTCGATGGTTAACTATTTAAGTTAACAATGTGCATAGTACTTTATTAGAACTTTCAGCGTGTCCATTGGCTTGAAGATGATAAGGAGCTGATTTCTTGTAAATTAGCAGAAACTCATTCATTCGTGATTCAATCACTTCATTGATGAAATGTGTTCCTCTATCGCTAACAATTTATATTGGAAGTCTAAAGCACGTAAAGATATTTTCGAAGAGGAATTTAGATGTGGTTTGGGCGTCATTCTTCCTAGTCGCATTAGCTTCCACCCATTTTGTCAAATAGTCTATGGCCACAATGATATATTCCACATGTGACCCTTTGGCAGGAGGGTTTGTAGGTCCTATGAATTCAATACCCCATTTGGAAAATGCCCTTGCACATATCATGGGTTTTAGAGGCTTGCCATCTCTTCTTATAGGATATTTAGTTCTTTGGCACACTTCATAACTTCTTACATATGTATAGGCATGAGTGAAATAATTAGGGGCAAATATTTGCCCAATGGCAAATATTTAGAGAAATCGTTCAATTTTTGCTATATCTAGTGAATTGGAAACTTTTAAAAATAGCCCTATTTTCAACAAACCCTAGTTCTAACTTTTAGAACTTTCGCCTTTTGTGCTATATGTGCGAGAGCTCGTCAGTCTTCAGTTTTGCCAGATTCGTTGTGTGTCGAGACTCCACTGTCGACGTCGTCTGCAAGCACCCATGGCTACAGGTACGAGAGAGAGAGAGAGAGAGAGAGAGAGAGAGAGAGAGAGAGAGAGAGAGAGAATGCTTCCTATCAGATACTTCTTCATATGGGTGCCATGGAACATTTGTATGATGTTCGTGTCCACGATGATCATGTCATACCAATCTTTAACTTTTTTGTTTTGTTTTTGTTGTTTGGTTTTCTTTGCGGGTTTCGTATTTGGGGTTTACCTATGAATGCAGGAAATGGAGGGTTCTGAGGGAAGGAAAAGGGTTCGGACATCGACTGGTTCATTCTGTGGTAACCTCAGTTGGCCTTTGAATGTCCACTATTCTAGCACTTTCCTTGTACAATCTTTGAGATCTTCCACATTGTTAATCCTTTTGACTAACAAGGCCTTTCTTCTAGCAATTGTGTTTATCTTAACTGCTATCTGAAGCTTGGAATTCCATACTTGCTTGCATTTTATAAGTGATAAAATAGGAAAAGAGCTCTTTCTATTTCAATCAGACGAAGGAGAAATGGGCAAAGGAAGAGGATTAGATGGCAACAAGAAATGGAAGAGAAAAAGACGGGGATGATGGGGAAAGGGAGCAATATAGGAAGGAAAAGGGCATTAGGAAGTCTAAAGGAGGGAGGAAAGCTGATTAGTGAGTGGTGGATAAAGGGATGAAAGGAGGTGGAGGGGAGAGGTAATCAAGGGTGGTAAAGGGAGGGGGATGATTTTATCCTTAACCATCAAAGTACAACATATTGTTTTGGAGGACATCACTTGCCAGTATCAGTATCAGCAGCCATGTGTCATAGACTTGAAGGTATTTATCCTTGACACAACTTCACTAATTTCTTTCTGTAAATTTTGTGATAAAGAAATTTACATCTCTATCTTTTGATAAGTGAAAATTTGTGAAACTTCATTTGATTTAGTGTTTTTGCTATAATTCATTCAGCTACTTTAATTACTGCTATATTTAATATGTATTATAACCATGTTGAATAAATGTCTGACATTGAGACGGAGTCAATTTAGCTTTATTGGGATGAGTGTTTAATTGAAGACATGTGTGATTACTTTCAGGTTGTTGGTAGAATCGAACTATGTCATGTACTTGGACATCTACAAAAATTCTAAAAATGACGTATGAGACCAAAACATTACAAATTGGAAAGTCCAATACAATGTCGGTGTGTAAAAGGGAAGTTTGTGTCTTTTAGAATGTCTTTGTGTGTGTCTTTGTGTATCTCTCTCTCTCTCACACACACAAACACACACACACACACAAACAGAGAGAGAGGTGTTTTTATGTCTATTAGGAGGCCAAACTCAGCCTATGAGACAAATCAATGCACATGGGTGTATCTTCTATCAATCGAAAAAGATAAAAAGTTCTGAAAAAGCTGGTAAAGCTTATATAGATCTCCGTAGTATGCATGTGGAGAGAGAGAGAGAGGAGGGAGGGAGGGAGGGAGGGGGAGGGGAGAGAGAGAGAGAGAGAGAGAGAGAGAGAGAGAGAGAAAGAGAGAGCATTTGGTATTGCAAATACTCTTCTATTACATGATTTCGTTGTTGGTTTTGTTCAGCAATTTTTACCTTAAGAAATATGTCTCAGGTGCCAAGGGCAAGGAAGAATGAATACCTGCCTTTTTTTTGTCTTATTATGGGGTTTGATCATCAGTGAATCAGGTTCAATCACAATTTTCAAATGTTGATGCTTATTTTGTGAAGCTACTCTTTGAGCACAACATGTCGCATAGTACTCAACTTTTGTCTATTTCATGTGTTGAGTTTCAAGTCTCTCTACTCTTTCTGGCTGATGAACTAATCTGAAGGTATTTTGAAGCATAAATGTGCAGAGATTCATTATCAGTAATATTGTCAATCGAATTATCATCACTTGTAATGACATCCTTAAGAGTGGGTGCACTAGTACATGAATGTGTGCGCAAGCTTTTTTCCCCCCAATATAGTGACCAGTTTCATCTTTGATTCATGTTCAATCCACTGTAGGTGCATTCTTAGATCATGTGCACAGAGATATGAATGAGAGTATTCAATGTACATATGAGGCTTTGTACTCTTGTAAATTGCATGCAGATTTAATCCAAATCGTATGCATTACAATATTTTTTGCATACATGAGGTCATACAGTATGACAGATCTTGGCATCAGACAACTTTTCTCCACAATTATAATGATGTCTATGTCTACTTGAACCCAAGCATTCTTCCCCAAGAAAATTGAAATGTCCAATGAGTGAGACTTGAACCCAAGCATTCTTCCCCACTGCATTCAAGACATACCCATCTCTCTTGATTATATGGTGTAGCTCAGTGATGAGTAGCACCTCCTTTAATGTCAATCCGGGAAGACATGAGGATGGTATGAAAACCTCGAGCAAGTGAAGGCACAAATGTGTGAGTGAGAAGCACACCAACATGCACACACATACACACACACATGCACACATGGCAAGAACAAAGACAGTGAGACAATGGAATCACTTCTATTACAACCAAGTTCTCATACAAGCTCAAAACTACAAGAAGCTAGCCCCAAAAATGAGCTCTCTAGTTCTATTTATAGTTTTTGACTAGCTTTGGCCCTGTCTAGACCTAGTGTCCGGCCTAGTTAAAAATTAGGTTCCAGGGCTTATTTGAGGGCTCAAACGAGATCTAAAAAATATGAAAATTGGCAGGTGTGTTGACCTAAGCACCAACTTAGGGACTTGCGGACAAAGAGACTATACCTCAATCCCCTCTCAAGTGCATATAGTGGGGATACACGCTTTAATTATCAATCCAAAGAGTATACAAACCTAGCCGAGTGTATGAGGACATGCAATCATGTGATGATCAATGCAAATGAACTACTCTAAGAGTGTAATAAGGCAAAGACTTATCCAAACAAGCTTCAACTGTCGGTCATGGCGAAACGATACTTGGTGCAACAGCCATCAGTATTTTGGACTTTTCTCCCAGCTCTGAGCTCCAAATATAGCGAATAGCATATGCGTTTCGAAGCTCTCGAGAAGACGCATCCAATGGCAGTGGGTTCACTCAATTCTGACACTCCTACTTCAAGTTATGAGCAAAATACTGAGTCGCGGGAAATACCTTCCTACACTTCAGCACTTCCTACACTCCGCACACACCTTACCTACAGCAAATAAACACTTTCATGGATAGACAACACTCACAAGCACTCTTTCCAAGCAATACACATGCATACAAGATCACAGAGAAGAAGATACAGAGTGAAGAAGACACAAACCCGAATTTCTGTGCTATCTATTCTCACAATGGCAAAAAGTCTTTTACAAAGAGTCACATTTGACTTATATACTTGTGCCCTAAAAATGGTCCTTTCACACAAGAGACCGGCACTTTATTCACTAAAGACTAATTTCCTACTATTTTACATGGGTAAATCTCTAATCTTCTGCGGGTATGCATCTAGAGGACTCCTCTAGTGCCTTTACAACGGAAAATATATTACAAGAATGATTATGATACAAAAATATGATGTCCAAATCGGAAAAATTTTGAGGCCCGTCTTTTTCTTTGCTTTGTGCTCTTTTTAGCTCTACAACACTCTCCCCCTCTTCGTCTTTGTCGTCCCTTGACAGGCTTTAGCTTTTCGTTGGCTGATTACTTCGTTCCTCCGCACGCTACCCTTGGTCAGTTTTGTCTGTAGTTAAACAGACATGCATTTTTGATGGCATGTTCTTGATTCAAGCTCTACTACACTAGAGCCTGCTGCATTTGTCTTGCCTGTTGATTTGGGTTGCCACGCACGCCACCAGTGACTAGGAATGTGCTGTTCTTAGTCACCCTCTTAAACTTTTCAGCCTCTACCCCTTTCTAACTTTTGGTCCTCTGATTTGTCCTGGTTGCACACATCTGACCCTGTTGTATTGCTTTGAGCCTGTTTGCTTTTCCTTGGTGTGTGTGCCCCTGCGGGGCTCTGTGCAGAGATGGGTAATGCGCCCTTGCGGGGCTTCCTGTAGAGATATGTCTTCGGATATTTCTATTATTGTAGCTGCTTCTTTCGTTGCCTTCTTCTTTTCTTCTTTACTCGACTCTCCCTCAACACTGCCCCCCTCTTGGACTCTGTCGTCCCCGACAGGCTTTTTGTGGCGACGGGCATATGTCTGGATAGCTGCTTGCTCTCTTTGATTCAGCAAATTAGCGTGACATAGCATGAACTCCTTCCATTGCTGAGACTTTACTCCGTCCTCTGGCGCCTGTCTATGATCAGCAAAGAAACTCGTCTCATAGGCCACCAGTCTTGCATTCAAATTGGAAGTCATTTTAACAAAAATCTCTGAATCAATTTCAAAGAAGCCTGTAAAGAATGCTTCTTCAAAAGTCTGCATATATGTCGATGGTAAAAACATGAGACGAGAATAATATGCCATAATAGTTAACCGGCTGGGAATAGTAGATAAATCAAAAATTAATGCCTCTGATCCTTGCGTAATGCCGATGAAATTCAAAAATGTATATCAAGCATGTTGGAACACTTTTATTACAGTCAGGAACATGCTAAAGATTTTATTTGTCATTTTGACTGCTAAATCTGGAACGGTAGCATATCTTGCAAGCCAAAATTCAATGGTTTTGACCATGTATTCCTCTGTCAGTAGATAGTTATGTGGTGGACTAGGTAACAGTGGATAATTTAACCACTGATTATTAATACTGCCCTGTCGCTGACCTTCCCAAAATTGCATCCAGGCTCTTCTACGGGGTAGTGGGCAAAATGATGGGTTGACTTGAAGCTCATACGGTGATGCTTCCCACTGTACCCGTAGTGTAGGGTTCTTTTCCAAGAGCTTCCTTCTCCAAATTGGATCTGCTGCCTCAAACTCTGCTTGAGTATAGTCAAACGTGTCATACCGAAAGTGGAGATTGTGATCCGGTTCCTTATTTGTCGTATACTTTATGTAAGACCGAGTTTGTTCCTTCAATAGCCCGTATGGTACATTGAATGGCTTGAGTAGGTGCTCGAGTTGCTTGCTGTCGATTTGAGCCTCTTTCATTAATTTGATGATTTGATCTTCAAACTCCGCAGTAAGCTGGGACACCAGTAGTGCCCTGTCTGCTCGGCTTAGTTCTCTTTCTCCACAGTAGCCTTGGTCTCTTGTGGAACTACTGGTGTCCCTTGTTTTGCTCGTTGCTCTAATTGCTCCTGAAGCTGTTTAATTACATCATCTTTTTTCTTATTTTCTTCTTCAGCCTTAGCAATAGTTGCCTGGTGTTTAATTAGTTCCTCGGCCACAATATTCATTTGATCTGTGTCTTCCTTACACTGCCGCAGGTAGTTATTCTCTGCTTTTTTCCATTTCATTCTGAGGGCAGCTGTGTCCTCCATGTATCTTTTTTCCCAATCTGTAATGACTGCTTGCTCTTGTCTGAGCTGGTCTTCTAGTTTAGTGATCTTTTCTTCCAAGTTCTTGATATTTCCTGGTTGGTTGTCAGTAATTGCAAGTGGTTGATCACTAATGAGAGCTGTCATTAATTCTTTATTTCGTTGTCGTATATTGTCAGCTTCCTCCATACTGACTTTAAGCTGAGACTCTAAGATTTTACTTCGTGCTTGAATACGTGTCTTCTCAGTCTCACTCATCTCTAATTTCTTTATTAGTTCCTAAACTTGTTCTTTCATTTTTGTCTGCTCTGTCTCTAGCATGTTGTTTCGTGTTTTGACCTCTTGAAGTTCCTTTTCTTTATTCAGAGCTTGTTCTCTTACCTTGGATAATTCGTTGGAAATATTCTGACCTGCTCTTTCAAGTTCTTTCTTGTCTCGCATGGCTTGGTCGTAATCTTCATCAGCGTCAAGCATTAATTGTTGTGTGTCCAGAGCTGTTCTAATCATATCTTGCACAACAGGCTTGAGCTGAGCTATGTCTACATTCAGCCATGTCTTTGCTATGCCTGGAGTCTCTCCTGTTTGCACCTCTTTGCCTTCTGCCACCTGGAGTGTTTCATTATGTGGTTGCCTAACTTGCAGTTGTATCCTGGGTTCTTTATCCTCTCCTTTTGCTTCATCATTTTTAGTGGCACTCCCCTGAAACGTGACATCCATTGGGGAGGGTTCTGCCACAACCCTGATTGGTGTGAAGGGTTCTTCCGTTTCTATATCATTATCTTCATTCTGCATTTTTGATATCTCCATATCTGTCTTGGTGCTTGTGGTTTTCTGTGTCACTTTTATTTCTTGATCGACTGGCTTGAGGCCTTCTGGTTCTTCACCATAGTCAACTTCATTTAATTCGGTCCATTGCCCATCATCCTTCGATTCGCTTCGAATATCAATATCCAACAATGATGTGTCCTTTTCTTCTTTGTCCTGTGATGACGAGCTAGAATTGTCTAATCCTATTTCGCGGTATCGGTGAACTTTAGTGAGTTTTCTTTTT
This sequence comes from Ceratopteris richardii, assembly GCA_020310875.1. Classification (NCBI taxonomy): domain Eukaryota; kingdom Viridiplantae; phylum Streptophyta; class Polypodiopsida; order Polypodiales; family Pteridaceae; genus Ceratopteris; species Ceratopteris richardii. Next base: position 77,856,696 of record CM035423.1, on the reverse strand, counting down.
GTATTTAATCCCTGTTGTGACTGCTGATAATGATGACCTTGCACTGGTAAGTTGATTTGTCCCTCTGTGTATTTGTGCGTCTCTTCCAGTGATTTAGTCAATTCTTCCTCCGTTATTTGTTTCTGTCCTGCAATGGTTACTTTGGGAAGTACATGGACTCTTTTTGTCATAGGTTCTCCTTCTTCATCTTGTTTGACTTCTCGTAGTCTTTTTGTGCCTCTCATTCTCGGCTGAGAACTGGTTTCTGCTTCTTCCCCACTGATGGCAACCTTCTTTTTCTTAGGAACAGTGGCGGGCTTTGCATATTTGGCTATTTTTTCTGAAGTTGGCATCTCTCTCAAACAATTCTTCATATCTAAAGCTTCATATATCAGTAATGTGAGAGCCGAACTACCATTCAAAAATTTCTTCTGGCCCCATTTCTTCTGGGCTTCAAGTAATCTTTCTTGAACATAGCCTATCATATTCACTTTGTTCCCAATTTGTCTCATGGCATGCGATAATAATTGTACGACTATCTTCTATGGAGCGGTATACCTGTGCATGCTTGGGAAACAAAAGTGTTGATGGACCAATCGAACAGCATCTTCTATGTCAATTCTGTTTATATCCAAAAATGATCTCTGCTTGGGATCATGGCACTCTGCTTTGACATTTGTGACTCCTTCTTGCTTCCATCCAAATGCTCTGTTGATTAATTTGTGTGTGAATTGGATGGTCTTCCAGGTTCCCACTTTATCTAATACTTTCGCTTCTGGTACAGTTATCTTTGTTATCGCAGGCTGTAATGTGTTCATTACCTGTGTACACCTTTGAAAGTCCGGTACATAGATAGGCAATTTTAGGAATGACTCTAATCCGGCCTGTGTCCATACTTCTTCAATATGTGGCAGGCCTTGGACAATTGTTTTGAAGTCCTGGGATAGGATGGGAAAATAGTGATCTCTATCCATTATTTTGATAGTAGCCAGGAATATGAGATCTGACACTGGTTGGTCATCCCGAAACCAGTGACCTCTTGCTTTTGTAATTGACTCGAGTGGGAAAAGCTGGACCTCTTCCTCTTGTGTAGCTTCAGAATTAGTAGACGCCATCTGCACTCAATATAGAGTATGAATTAGTTGCCATATAGTATCAGAAATCCTCCTTTATTTGTTTGTCATAAGCTCGATATTGCTCCGAGTGAATGGTGTCGCCCCTTTCCCGTGTGTGTGAGAAAGGTAATACCTGGATTTTTCACATATTTAGGTATTTTTATATTTTCATCTGAAAAGGAAAATAGAAAAGTTAGTCTATAGCCGAAGCGGTTATTATTTTTTGAGTAATTTTCTTAATGTATGTACAAGTGCTCTCCTATTTCCCAAGAAGAAAATGTGCTTGACTATCCTGAAATAGAAGAAAGATGTGCCGAATGCCCTATCATGCATACTTTGGGTCTCGAAGGCTCCATATGTGTGCAATTGGAAGTAGTTGGTTGATGCATGCCGTTTATTTCGTCTTTAGGTATCCAAATCTGCTTCATTTTGCTGGGCCTTGTTGTACGTTGCCTAATTCCAATGAATGTGGCTCTTTTCTTGTTGCATGTCTGCTCTATCTGATTTGTAAATCTCGGAATGGCTCGGACTGTCATTATAGACTCCTTCTTTCTCCAGTAGCTCCTTTTTAGTGGCTGTTTTGCCTGTGGACCATATTGGTTCTTCTGGTGTTTTAGATCATCATTTCGGCTTAGTTTCTTTGGAGCGCATGACTTAGGAATCCAGATTTGCGAACGATCCTGTTGAGCGGCTACTACTTTCCTTGGGATCCATATTGTAGCAGTTCGTCGATGACTTCGTTGTTCCGACTGAGTTGGTTTCTCCTTTGATTGTTTGTTCTGATGTCGGTTGTGCTTCTGTCGTCGAAGATACTCCTCCACTTGATCTTTCTTTATCCACGCTTGGTTAGAGTATGGAATAGGGTATATTTTAATAGGTACAGATTTTGAATTACTCAGAGGACTAGTCTCTCTTTGGCATGATGCTTCAGTGAGGTTGGTTTCAGATAGATTGACACTCTCATGACTTGCTAGACTAGAAGATGGTGTGCAAGCAGAATTCAATGTGTCCGCACATATAGTACTTGATGAAGGTGTTTCTATAGAGCCAGTGAACATACATTCATGACTTTGTTCATTGGAATGAACTTTTTGCTCTATGCTCACAGATTTGATTGGTCGTTCGTCTAGTAGACTGAAGACTTCACGATGTCCTATCCTGGCTGAGATGTATCCTAAAGCCAATTGAATGGTCACCTCATATTCGTAAATCCAGTCTTGACCTAACACTACCTCTTCAAGTAAATCTTGATCATGACACACTAATAGCTTTTGTTCCATAGTGTTGTTGCCAAGATGCAAAGGTAAGGTGATCTCACCCATGCATTGAGTAATTGTTCCTCCTATTCCTATCAACTGTGCCATCGATGGGCGTACTTCCTCCTTGAGTTTTTGGGTCAAAGAAAGCTTGATGCAGCTTACAGCAGCTCCTGTGTCAATGAGAGCATCCACCAAGTGGTACTCCGTTTTACCTGCTCCCAAATTTAAATATGGTTGCGTTCTCTGTGAACCTAGGTTTTGAGTGGCTCTAAAATTAGCCATTGGGATGAGTTCTTCTCCTAGTCGATATCTCTCATCTCGCTCTCTCATCCACTCTTTCCGTTTCTTTATTCTTTCCAATGCTTCCTGTCTCGCTTCTTCTCGTATCCTTTTCTCCTCTATGCGTCTATTCTTACCTTTGATTAATCGAGACATTGTTTCTTCGGTCAATGGTTCTAGATATTTTTTTACTCTACATCCACTGATGTAGTTTGGTAATATGTCTCCATCTAAGGTTGCTAAGCTAATGGCTCCACTTGTTGATATACGATTGATGATTAATGGGCCATATCCTCTCTTCTGCAACTTCTTTGCATGTTGTTTCAAGGTGTATACCAAAACTAAATCTCCTTCCTTCAAATTTTTGTCCTTAATGTGGGCATCAAAGTAGGCTTTCTGTCGTCGTTTAGCAGCATAAATGCCTGCTACTGCTTGTAACCTAGTTTCGTGAAGCTTTTCTATTTGATCCAATTTAGCTGATAGTTCATGTCCCGTCCACTCGTAAGTAGTTGCTACTCTCAGAGTGGGAACTAAGAAATCAATTGGCAAAATAGCATTTTGTCCATATACTAAGTTAAAAGGAGTAGTGCCTATGGCGGTTTTATAGGCTACTTGAAATGCCCATAAAGCATGATGTAACTGCTTATCCCAATCTGATCTACCATTGTTAACAATTTTGGTGAGAATTGTACACAAGATTTTATTCGAACTTTCGGCTTGTCCATTGGCTTGTGGGTGATAAGGAGCTGATTTCTTATGAATTACCAAGAATTCATTCAATAAAGCTTCTATAACTTCATTCACAAAGTGCGTACCTCTATCACTCACAATTTCTATTGGTAGTCCAAATCTAGTGAAAATGTTCTCAAAGAGAAACTTGGCCGTGGTTCTTGCGTCATTTTTCTTGGTTGCTTTTGCTTCAACCCATTTGGTCAGATAGTCTGTTGCTACAATTATATATTCGGCATGGGATCCTTTCGCTGGTGGGCTAATAGGTCCTATGAAGTCTATTCCCCATTTCGTGAAAGCTCTAGCACTCATCATGGGTCTTAGTGGCATCTCATCTCTTCTAATTGGATATTTGGTCCGTTGACAAGTATCACACCGTTGCACATATGTCATGGCATCTTGGTGTAGAGTTGGCCACCACATTCCAGCAAAGAGGATCATTTTTGCTGTTTTATCTGCAGAGAAGTGTCCTCCTGCAGCACCTGTATGAGCCATCTCTAAAACAGAAAGATATTCGTCTTCGTGAATGCACATTCGTAATTGGTTATATTTCCCTCATTTAAAAAGTTGTTTTCCTATAATGGCATAATCCTTACTTTGTTCTTCAAGTGCACGTTTCCTTGCTGAAGTAGCTCCTTCGGGGTATTCTTGAGTTTTCAAGAACTTTACCAGAGGCATGCTCCATCTCGGTGCTATTGTAGAATAGCATAAAGTTGACTTCTCATCTGGAATTTGTTCTTGACAAGTTTGACAGGTTGACACATAGTTATGTGCATCTCTTTGCATGGTTGGCCAATATATGCCAAATCTCTTGAGTGTTTGCCACGTTCCATTTGCATTCAAATGAGTTTTCCATTGGTTTACATGTGCTTTTCAAAGCCACATTTTTTGTTCCTCTTCTTCCATGCATCTCATTAATAATCCACTTGAATCCTGGTGATACAAACTTCCCGCAATGATGTGAAGGTTTTTAGTCTTCCAGAGGTCTTGGGTTTGGTTTGGTGTGATCCCATCTTTAGGTCCATGTGTAAGTATAGGGATCAACTTTTCTGCCCATTGAGGACATACTTCCAGGTTAAAAAGGTACATATCTGGTAGATCATCTGGTACTCCTATGGGCGGTTCTCCATGGGTCATTCTTGATAAGTGATCTGCTCTTATGTGGGTATTTCCTTTCTTGACTACTACCTCAAAATCAAATTCCATTAGCAATAAAAACCATCGTACTAGTCGTCCTGTATTACAAGGCTTGTTGACTAGGTACAGTAGGGCTTGATGATCAATGAAGAATCTGAATTTGTTTGCCAACAGGTAATGTCTAAACTTTTTGACTGCGTACACCATCCCTAGGCCTTCTCTCTCCGTGGTAGTATAATTGCGTTCTGCTTGATTTAATTGTCTACTAGCATAGGCTATAGGGTGGTCTAATTTTCCTGTATCGGCGGGCTGAGCTAAGATGCAACCAATGGCAAACTTGGAAGCATCCACATGAATGTGAAATGGCTTATTCCAGTTAGGTACTCGAAGGATTGGTGCTGAACTCAATCGATTCTTTAACTCATTGAAGGCTTTTTCACATTCTTCGGTCCAATTAAATTGTGTCAATAATGCATAAAGAGGTCTAGCAATTATGGCGTACATATGTATAAATCTTCGATAGTATCCACAATGTCCCATAAATGCTTGAACTTCCTTAGCCGTCTTTGGTCTTGGTAAATCCAGAATTACTTTGATTTTGTCTTCATCAGTTGAAATTCCATTTTTAGAGACAATATGTCCTAAAATTTTCCCTTGTCTAACCATGAAGACACATTTTTCTGGATTAAGGCATACTCGATATTGTCGACATTTAGCAAAGATCTTTTCTAGCTCTGGGATATGTTCTGATCGTATAGCTGAATAAGTACAAAGATCATCCACGTAGACTTCCATACTTTTTCTTAGGAATTCTTTGAATACATGGCACATCAATCTTTGGAAGGTGGCTGGGGCATTAGTTAGACCAAAAGGCATGACTCTAAAGGCGTATACTCCCCATTCAGTTGCGAACGCTGTTTTATGTTGGTCCTCAGGAGCAATAGCTACCTGATTATACCCTGAAAAGCCATCCAGAAAGCTATAGACTTCCTTTCCTGCCACTCTTTCCAAGAGATGATCTGTGATTGGTAAAGGATAACTATCCCTTATTGTCGCGGCATTTACTTTCTTCAAATTGATGCACACTCTTAACTTTCCATTCTTTTTCGGTACTACCACCAAAGGTGACACCCATTCCGTGTGCTCAATCTCGTATATGAACCCAGCATCTAGTAACTTGTCTATTTCTTCCTTTATTTTGGCTGAATACACATCATTGTAAGTATATGGTCTTTGTTTAGAAGGTTTGGCTTCGGATGTCATGGGGATTCTATGCGCACATATAGAAGGGTCGACTCCTTTCAAGTCCTTATAGGTCCAAGCAAAGACATCCCGATATTCTCGTATGAGGCGTATTAACTCTTGTTCTTCCTCTATGGAGACATCTTGCCCTATGAAGGTACATCGTTCTTCTCCTTCTTCTAACGTTACTACTATCTTCTTGGTTTGTTCTTTATTATCATATGCTACTCCTGGCTGTGCCTCTCTTTTAGGCATTTGAATAGCGATTTTTCTCTCCTCCACTTTATATTTTTTAAAGTGAGCTGGTACCTCAAATTGGTCTTGGGGTTTATTTTCTTCATCTTCTGCTTCTCTTTCAAATTCTAATTCCCCCTTCTGTGTGAGTTCCTGGTGTTTTTCATTGGCTGTGATATTTATGTTGGTGGTACTATTCCCTAGATCCATTGGTTCGGGCTCCATTTCAATGCTCTCGTAGTCCTCCTTCCAGTCTTTCTCGATCACTTCTCCTTCTTCTGCCTCCTGAAGAACTACTACATACAAGCTAACATCATAACCCTCCTCATCGATACATTCGTTCATGGTCACTACTTCTTCGTTTACACAGACATCGAGGGTCGCTAAAATTTCCATCCAACCGTGTGGTTCAAAATCTTCATCCGAAAAGACTTGTGGCATATAAGCTGGATCTTGTACAGACCTCGCTATTCCTTGTTTTTGCTGCCATCCTTTTCTCCTCTCCTCTTCCTTCTTTGCAGCTTGGCATATCCATAGATGAGTGTCCTCGTTCATCCAAGATTGATCACTAGAACCTACACTATGAATTGATTGATCGTCTTCCTCCTTGTGAATTTGATTCCATTGTAGGGGTGGAACATCTTGATAAGTGTATGTATGTAGGTTTATTCTAGTGGTGGTTCCTTCGTGTTGTAGGTATATCGCATCTTTTCCCCAATCTTGTACGACCTTTAACTGTCTCATGAAAGGCCTTCCCAGGATCATTTCATAATTGCTTGGCCTTTTGAAGTGACATATTGCTAAAGTGTGTTCGAATTCGACTCCGCATGTGGTGAACACTACGCGTTCCAATAATCCCAAGGGTCTTTCTGTATGTCCATCTGCCATTTGTATTTTCATGCGTGTTGGTCTTAACGCTGGTTTTCCCCATTTCTCCCAAATTTCTTTGGTAGCAATACCAACACCAGCTCCCGAATCTAAGATGGCTTTGGTAGTGTAACCCCTGTAAGTAATTGGAAGGCAGGTATTTCCTTCATCTCCCTCACTAAAGTCTCCTACCTTATCCACTGGAATTCTCACCGTGTTTACTTCGTCTGCTATCTCTTCCTTTTCCTCCTTGACTTCCCATTGATTGATTAATTTCTCCTTCAAATGTGGTTTTACCTTCAACAGTTCTCCGAATGTTAGGGTACAAGGGATTTTTACCTCTCTAAGGCGTTGTATGATCTCAGATGTTTGGACTGATGGGTTCGTTTCTCGTTTCCTCATTGAGGGAATACGATACAATTCTGAATTGTGTTCGTACTCCCCTGTGTAATTGGGCAATTCCTTTACATCTTCCTCTCCTTGGTCACTTGCATCCATCGGAAAAATTTCCTCTGAATGTAGTTCAGGTATTGAACCCTCTATTTCATTTTCTGCTTCTAATTCTTCAAAGGGTGGTTCAATTCCTTCCACTTTCTTCCATTTGTCCTCTTGAACTCGTGCCCATAGATCTTTAGTCCATTCTCCTTCTACTTCGGGAACTATGGATCCTTCCCTTCTCTCAATACTACATTCGTCATTATGTGTTCTACTTACTTCAGGCTTTTCATGAGTGTTTACACACTCTTGAAATTCTCCTTCAGAAATTCGGGTATTGGGTAAAGGCGATGCAGGTTTTTCTAAGGTCTGTTGTGCAACTTCTATCAATTTCTTGCAGATCTCCAGTCTTTCTTTTTCTAAGTCGCCTCTTGGATATTCCCTCTCATGTTGTTCTATGGTAGGTCCTGCTCTTATTCGTGCCTTGTATGCCTGAATCCACATGGCTAATTCTTCAGGCATAGGGTCTGCTAACACTGATTCTACCTCCTCTTTTTTGTACTGTTCATTTTTGTTTCCTTCTTCCCTCTTCGGTTCTTCTTTTGGTTTTTGTTCGTTTTCCTCCTTTTCCTTCTTTTGTAATAACTTCTTTTCTTTTATCTTATCTCTTCGGTGCTTCCATCTCTGGGACCTTTTACTTGCAATACTTTTCTCCAGCTCTTCTGAGTCTTCAACTCTTTGAGGGATGGGTGTGTTCACCTCCCTGTTATTTTGGTTGTTCTCCTCCGTTTTATTAGGGGTCTCTCTGGCTTTGGCTCTTGTTATTGCTTTCAATGGTACTGTGTACTCTTTATCACTCCCTGATGATTCAATTACTTCTATTACATTGATTTGCACGTTAGATGTAACCTTGTTGGGATTCTTGGGGCAGTCTCTGAAAAGGTGTTCCTTACCACAATCACTACAGTAGCCTTCCCAGACTCGTTGTGGTGGTGGTGGGTTTGGCAATGTACATTCTCTGATATAGTGATCACCTCCACATCTGTAACATGGTCCTCTGGGTACATGCGGTCTGTTCATGGGTCGGGGTGGTAGGGTTGCTCTAGGAGCTGTGTACATTAATGACACATAGTCCTGCTCATATCCGTATGAACTATCTGATGCTTCCATGCCATAGGCATATGGTTCATATAGTTGTCCATATTCCATCATTGAGCTTTCATAATTGGGATATGCTCCTTGACTATGGTCGTAAGATGAGTCATATGGTTCATTACCAACCAAAGGTGTGGCTTGGACTATTGCTCTCTCTAGGTTTTCTTCAGGTTGAGCTATCTTGATTGGGACAACGTTCTGAGGATGGGGCGGTTGTTGTCCTAGTACTGGTTGTGGTTGGGTGTATCCTTGATATGCATATGGTCGTGGCACTGGTGCCTGTGGCTGATAAGTGGGATATCTAAAGGCTTTACCTCCTTGATCGATCTGAGGGTATCCATAAGGTCTTGTGTATGGCTGTGCTGGTCTCGCTTGCCTATTGTAAGGGCCATTTTCTGTACTATGATTTGTATATTTTTGTTCCACACTGCAATATTGTAGAGGTCCTGGGACAGGGGGTCTATTATAAGCATAAGCAGGTGGTGGGACTACTCCCCTAGTACACAAGTGAGAAGGATGATCTCCTCCGCACTGCATACATCTTCTGAGCATGGGTACTCTCATAGGATTATTGGGGTAGTTCCTCTGTCCTTGAACGTTCAACTTCTTCGCTACCAAATCGGCTATTTCCTCTACATTGTTTTTAGGGATTGATGAGTTACTGGCTGAATCTTCACTTTTTAAGCTTCCTTGAGGTATTTTCAGGTCCTCTGCTAGGTTGTCTTATAGATCTATGCATTCCTTCATGCATTCTTGCAAAGTCTGAACTCTCTTTACATATACCAATGATCTCAAAGATCCGTTCAACAATCCTTCCAAAAATAATGATACCATTTTATTTTGGGTAGGTCTCTCTTCTACTGGGCATCTGTCTACATACTGCTTGAATCTTCTTGCAGCCAATCTCACTGATTCGATAGGGGCTTGTTTAAAGCTATGGATCAATGATGAAGAATTGTTTTTAATTCCTGACTTAGTGAATTCCTCAATCATTTCTTGGTATACTTGTTCCATGTTTTGAAAAGTATTAGGGTCCAATGGTTGAAACCATGCTAACGCAGTGTCTGACAAAGTAAGACCAAAGGACTCGTATTGAATCAAAAATTCTTCTACCTGTTCGGCTCTGATTACTTGTTTAAATTCAGCTATATGATTGTAAGGTTCACTAGAGCCATCATAGTGGTTTCTCATGCATTTGGCAACTTGGATTGGCCTTAATCGTCTTCCTACTTCGGGTGGTCTAGGCATTACTGGGAAAATTGGTTTTCCTATTGGTATGCCTGGTCCTCTTACTATCGGCGGTCTAACTGGAGCATGAATTCCATGTCTTGGGTCAATAGTTGGTTGAGGTTGGTAATTAGGGTTATTTGCAGGCATTATGAACTACACATGTGGTCTGACTGGGATTTGGGTTTGTTGTGTTTGTTGTGTTTGTTGTGTTTGGCCCGACTGTTGATATGAATCATTTTGTGATGTTCCAAGTGGATTTCTTGAAGTAGTGGCTTGGTCCCTAGGGGGAAACACTGGGATATTCTGATATTTCAACTCAGCTCTTTTCGCTTCTGTTAAAGGCCAATATCTTCTCTGATTCTTATCCAGTTATGTGATGATGGTGGAGAAATCAGGATCCTGTAACTCGTAGATGGTAACTGGATTAGGAGTAGCTTCCCAAATTGAAGAATGTGCTCTAAGAAGATGCTCTATCCCATTGATCAAATACACATCCATTAAGGTGTCATCATGGGGAATCAGGTCTCCTCTCCATATCCTAGCAACCGTAGATCTTCCTCTAGGTGTAGTTACTTGCTCTTCATTCCCCCCTCCATTTAAGTTTGAAGCATTATTTTCTTCACCAATTTCATTAATGTTTTCTGGGTGTTCTGTGACAACATATTGGATATCTCTTTTGTCCATGTAAAATCCTCCTACGTACTTGACTGCTGGTCTAGGCACTATGTAAGCCTCTGACGCTTTCTTTAACCTGGCCACTGATCTGTTTAGACCATCCAAATAAATAGGGATTTCATTTTGGTTAGTGTTCACATACTCCAAGGAGGTCCTGTACTCTCCCTCAATGATCGACATCATGCCAATCATGGGTACTGTGTTCTGCATATCCTCTGAAGCCATGGGAATTTCTTCCTCTGACTCACTGGAGGTCTCCGAATAATGTGAAGGGTTACTTTGCTCTGCTACACTACCTACAGAAGAGATTACACTTCTTCGGCTTCCTAGGGTTCTTCCGGATCTCAGGTTCATCCACTTCTAAACTCTGATCAGCCTTTGCTAACCTTTAGCCTCTGAGATTCTTCACTAAAGGTCAAAATTCTAGGAAGAATGTTGGCTAGAAATTGACTGAAAATAACTTTTCAAGTCACGATACTTCACCTCCAAATTCCACGATCTCTGACTACAGACGATACTTGAAACTGGCGATACTCAATATCCGAGGACAGATGATACTCGATCGCTGAACCAAACGATACACGATCGCTGAACCAAACGATACACGATCGCTGATGAATATCGCGATCTTTGATCAAAACGATCTTTAGCACAAACGATACTTGGCTCCAAACGATACACGATACTTGTGATCCTACGATACACGACACTGATCAAGTATCGTGATCTTTGAAGACCAGACGATACACGATACCTGATGAAAACGATACTTGACTCTTGGGAGAAAATGATACACGATCTCTCACAAAACGATACCTCAATAAACGATCTTTCGCAGACGATCGCTGGCAAAACGATACACGATACTTGTTTCGCGATCGCTGAACCAAACGATACACGATCGACAAAAGTGACGATACACAATACCTGACCGAAGCGATACTTGCCCCTGACGATACACGACCTTGGACCGGTATCGCGATCTTTGCCAAGCGATACACGATACCCGGATTGAAACGATACACGACACTGATCAAGTATCGCGATCGGTAAAGACCAAACGATACTCGATCTCTGAGAGGTGTCACGATCTTTGATCAAAACGATCTCTAATCCGAAACGATACAGGATCTACGATCTCTGGCCAAAACGATCTCTGACCAAGTATCACGATCGGTATGAAACGATACACGATCCGAGGGAAATATCGCGATACTCAACCACAGGAGCAAATCGATACTTGCTAAGTATCGTGATACTCGACCGCGGGAGCAAAACGATACTTGACCCTTAGACAAATTTTTTGCTAAGATTTTTAAGTTTTGGTTTGATGCCCTTGTTTTCCTAGTTCCTCTCCCCTCTTCTCACTCTCTGTATCAATCAAATCACACTTTATAACCTCTGCAACTCCTAAACGATACCTGACGCAGATCGTTTCATTCTGATATTGACTTTTTGAGTGATGAAAAAGGACTAACAATTGATTGGCTCACCTTTGATGCTCTTTCCCACTCTTCTAGCACCCTCACTTGCTTAACGCAGCTCCACAAGCTCAGGCTCAACACGCGATACTCAGTAGCTCGTCCCACGATACTTGTTCAAAACACAAGTGACTTACAAATAGTGGTTTTTTGGCTTTTATACTTGGCTTTTCCTATCTACTGAAAATGAAACAACAAGACAAGAAGTGAAAGCTACTTTAAACTACTCCCTCACTCTTCCTACTCTCCTCCTACCACTCACTTCCCTAGACTAACAACTCACTACACACACTCCAAGAATGAGAAGTAGCAAGTGCGACTGAAAATGACTTACCAAAGAAGAGAAAATTTCCACTCCTCCTCTCACTTCAATGCAAAAAAGCTACTTACCATCACACAAATGCCTCGGTTTGATTCATCACTCCCCGGCAACGGCGCCAAAAAGTGTGTTGACCTAAGCACCAACTTAGGGACTTGCGGAGAAAGAGACTATACCTCAATCCCCTCTCAAGTGCATATAGTGGGGATACACGCTTTAATTATCAATCCAAAGAGTATACAAACCTAGCCGAGTGTATGAGGACATGCAATCATGTGATGATCAATGCAAATGAACTACTCTAAGAGTGTAATAAGGCAAAGACTTATCCAAACAAGCTTCAACTGTCGGTCATGGCGAAACGATACTTGGTGCAGCAGCCGTCAATATTTTGGACTTTTCTCCCAACTCCGAGCTCCAAATATAGCAAATAGCATATGCGTTTCGAAGCTCTCAAGAAAACGCATCCAATGGCAGTGGGTTCTCTCAATTCTGACACTCCTACTTCAAGTTATGAACAAAATACTGAGTCGCGGGAAATACCTTACTACACTTCAGCACTTCCTACACTCCGCACACACCTTACCTACAGCAAATAAACACTTTCATGGATAGACAACACTCACAAGCACTCTTTCCAAGCAATACACATGCATACAAGATCACAGAGAAGAAGATACAGAGTGAAGAAGACACAAATCCGAATTTATGTGCTCTCTATTCTCACAATGGCAAAAAGTCTTTTACAAAGAGTCACATTTGACTTATATACTTGTGCCCTAAAAATGGTCCTTTCACACAAGAGACCGGCACTTTATTCACTAAAGACTAATTTTCTACTATTTTACATGGGTAAATCTCTAATCTTCTGCGGGTATGCATCTAGAGGACTCCTCTAGTGCCTTTACAATGGAAAATATATTACAAGAATGATTATGATACAAAACTATGATGTCCAAATCGGAAAAATTTTGAGGCCCGTCTTTTTCTCTGCTTTGTGCTCTTTTTAGCTCTGCAACAGCAGGCAACTACTTCTAATGCTCTCCAAGCTCGAGGACTCCTCGGTTTGCACAGAATGGAGCTACAAAAAGATGAAACAGTATTTACAAGTGTTTTTAGTGATGAGAATCACTTTTAACATGATGTAAGGTTTGGAAAAAATTTAAAGGGTTGCGTCAGTGCTAGATCTGCATGTATACGTGTACTTGCTTCTTCCCATACGATACCAACACTCTCCCCCCCCTAGCGTCTGTCGCCTCTGACAGACCTCTGCTCCACGGTTTGATCAATGTACTGCTGTAGTATGTCGGTTGCCAATTCTTGTTCTTTAATCCGCAGTCCCTTGATCAGGTCTCTCTGCAGGGCTTCCCAACTAACTGCGCCCGGTATGTCAGGTTGTGGTGTGGTGTAGAGTTTTGAGTGCATTGTTTGTTCACACGCGAAGAGTTGTAGTAGGTGGGTTGGGCGTGGTGCAAATACTTCTGAGTGTGCTTCCCAGAACCCTGTGGTGAACATGTCATCAAACGTTTGCTTGTAGCAAGCAGGGAGATACCTGATTCTTGCGTGCCATGCATAAGCGACTCGTATGCTCGGGGTTGTGCTCATATCATAAAGTAGGTCATAGTTACCGTTGATGAAGCCCGGAATTGGCGGCTGGATATTACGTACATTTCGAAAAGTCTTTAGCACCACTTGCATCCTGTCCAAAATTTTGAGCATCATCTGTGCAGCGACATCTGGCATGGGGTGGAGGCGTGGCATCCAATGTCTGATGGTAGCTATCATATATGCTACTGTAGGTGTGCCTGTTGGTGGTGCAATCGAGGGGTAATTCAGCCATTGTTTGCAATTTGCGTTGTTCCAAACCTTTATAGAAAATGCTTTCCATGATCGTCTCCTTTGTACTGGTCCGAAGTAAGGGTTATACTTCAAATGCATGGGAGCGTGGTCCCATGTTCTAAGCATTTCTGGATAGGTTTCAAGTAACTTTTGCCTCCAGATGGGTTGGAATATGGCCCCTTTTTTGGCTGCCTCTGGAATATCCTCTGGTTCGAATTGTGTTGCGAACATGGGGTACCTGTTAGTGACTCTTTTGATTTCTGCGTTGTAGTTGGCCAATAATACAAAATAGGGTTTATATTGTAATTCAGAACTAGTTATCAGTCTTCTAGGGGCGAGGTGTCTGAAATACTCTGATTGAAGTATGGTTTCTTCAATGGTCCTCATTGCCAGCATCTGAGTGGAGATACGTTCCTCGTGAGTTGTCCCCATTTCTTCTACCTGTTTCATCCATGCCGAAGGGGGCTCTTCATAAGTGTCTTGTCCTTCCTCCGTGATTCTGCCTCCTGGAAGGGTTTGAGGCTCATAGTTGTCTTCAAATGTTTCCTCCACTGGAATGATTACTGCTTCTTCTTCTAGTGGTTGATCAGGTGGAGAAGGGGTCGTTCATACTGTAACAACTTGATCTTTAATTATGCCACTTGTTGTCGTAGCTCAAGTACCTCATTGGTTGTTGAAGATTCGGGCTCTGGAGAAGTGGCTGCATGGACCATCTTTTTAGCTTCTGGTGGTTGTGGTGTAGGCACTTGGGATCTCTGTAGCTCTTTTACTTGGTCAACCAGCTGATCATGTGCTTCTAAGAGGTTGGCATAGGTTTCCAAGATTTGTTGTATGCTTTCTGAAGGGACGGCCCGAAGCTAGCAGGGTCAATGGGTGCCCCTGGAGTACTTTCTATGGCGGCTTCGAGGTTGTCTTGATTTTGTTGCTGTAATCTCCTGTTTTCTTCTTGTGCAGCTGCTAGGTGGCATCGGAGTAGAGCCATGTTTCGTTGTAGTCTAGCATTACGGGCTAGCTGATCTCTGAGTTGTTCTTCCGCTGCCCTAGTCACCTCTGTATGTTTGGCTTCAAGCTCCACTTGAGATTGTTGGAGGGTGGTCACCTCATGTTGTAGTGCTGTATTACTTAGCTCCAAGGCATTGACACGTGCCTGGAGTTGAGCCGAGAGATTGCACAGCTCTGTGTTATTTTCTTCCAGTAATCTATAGTCTTGTTTAAGTTGAGTGGCCGCTTCGAACATGGTGTCTAGTGCATGACTAAATGATGTGGATGTAGTGGTAGAGGTGGAAAATGCAAAGGGTTGGGAAATGGGGAAGGGAAAAGTGGATGATGTGCCTATAAGTGAAGTGAAATGTGAGGATGTGGGAACAATTGTGGTGGTGGGTGCTCCTGTGGATGGTGAAATGTCCATGGGATCGGACGTGATTGTGTGTGTTGTGTGAATCGTGAATACGAGAATGGTGGGCGGTGTGTTAGTGGTGGGTGTGAATGTGGGTGAGGTGTGCTGGGAAAGGGAATTTCTCTTATAATCATCAATTTTTCGCATCATATTTACAAGGTTTGCCAACAATGGAGGTAGGGTGGCTTGTGTTGGTTCTGAGGGGGTGAAGAGGGGCTCAATGGTCTGAGGTTGGGAAAGAGGAAATGTATCAGTGACTTGAATTGGGTGTGTTAAGGTTTGGCTAGTGGCAATTGGCTGTCCAAGGGCTGGGAGATATGAAGGGTGACCTATTATAGTTTGATCGGTGGCAGGGTGACCTATATGGGGTTCAGAAAATTGGCTGGAACTAGTGGAAGGAGGTAAAGGCGCGGATGGGGAAATGGTAGTGCGTGGTATAGTTTCACTAAGGGTTAATGCTGATTGTTCAGGAATACTGGTGGTGAGGGTTTTGGAGGGCTGGATGGGAGGTGATGGTGGAGATGGTACCTGTGTATTTACATCTGGTTCCTCACTGTTGGTTGGGATGGCCATGTGGACATCTTCTTGAGTGGTGGTAGGGAGGGCGGTAGAGACTTCCATTTGGATCATCTTCCCCCTTCGTGGTCGTGTATCGATCCTTTGTTGATCGTATTGAGGAGGGTTGCGATGTAACATGATCCTCATAGCTTCTATAATCCCATATGTCTTCGCCAAAAGGTTCAATGATTCCACAAAATGGGGGTCCGCGTTCTTTGCTTGAAGCATTTGATTCACCATCGCTCTATTTGCCTCCTCTGATAGCTTATGCCTCTTTTGTACCTGCTTGATCGTTTTGTAGAGCCGTTTAAGTTGTGCGGTGTAAGCAGGGGCGTCCTCTTCACTCTCCTCCGATTCATTCCTTTGCATCTCCACTTGTTCATGAGTGCCTCCCACCTGCGTGCATTGTGCCTCATCCTCCCAATGTCCTCTTCGTGCTTCACCATGTGGTCGTGCTCTCTGGGATGAAGGTTCAAGGCCGTCGGTCTCAGAGAAAAACTCACTCTCAGATAAGTGGGTTGTCTGCAGGAAGCTTTCAAAGTCAAAATTTGGATCCTCTGCCAAAGTAGCCATGGATGCAAACTCAGCATCTGTGTAGTGGAGGGGCTGATGGAGTGGGCTCTATCATACCCCCTGATCGTGGTCCTTGGAGATGGATAGTGAAAGGGGATACTTGTTCCTCTTCTCTGAGGGAAGCTTCTGTGGTGGCCTCACAAGGGATTAGAACCTGTGAAAGCGAACCACGCATTCTTTTTGCGGGTTGCACCCCTGACTTCCGCCCCTTGAAGAATTCCAGCTGTGAGTACTTAAGGGCCCTTGCGATCGGTACATCATAAGCAAGGCTGTAGCTCAATGATGAGTAGCACCTCCTTTAATGTCAATCCGGGAAGACGTGAGGATGGTATGAAGACCTCGAGCAAGTGGCGGCACAAGTGCGTGAGTGAGAAGCACACTAGCATGCACACACATACACACACACGCGCACACACGGCAAGACAAAGAGCGAGAATCAATGGAGCTTTTAGATTACTTTCAAAATGCTCTTACAAGTTCGTTTCAATTACAATCTAACCTCAAAAATGAGCTCTCTAGCTCTTTTTATAGTTTTTGACTAGCTTTTGGCCCTGTCCAGACCTAGTGTCCGGCCTAGTTAAAAATTAGGTTCCAGGGCTTATTTGGGGGCTCAAACGAGATCTAAAAAATACGAAAATTGGTACGCAACTACTTCTAAGGCTCCTCAAGCTCAAGGACTCCTTGGCTTGCACAAAATGGAGCTACAAAAATGTGAAATGATATTTACAAATGATTGTTAGTGATAAAAATCACTATTGTTGTAGGGATTTCTTCTAGTGATCTGCCATACATATCTTCGAGCTCCCTACTTGCTCTTCCTCCCTGCATGTCCATCTCTTGATTTGCATTAATGTCTTGAAAAAATATTGGCCTACTTGCCAGATCTTCTTTGACTGCCCTGTTTGCTTGTGCTGTCCCTTCGCTCTGACTCCCTTCTTTGACTTTCACGTCTTGTAAGTCCTGGTGTACCAAGGCTACTGCCAACACCCCCCCCACTCTCGCGTCTGTCGCCCCTGACAGACCCTTGTCTAGCTGCTTTTTGGACGTAATATTGGACAACATCCGCGGCGAGGTGGTGTTCTTCTAGCCTGAGTCCCCTTGCTAGATCTGTCAGCAATGCATCCCAATTGACTGGCCCTGGGACATCTGGATGTGGCACCCGTAACTGCTCTGAGTGAATGGTTCGCTCCACAGCAAATAAATGGAGGAGGTGTGAGGGTCTGGGTACAAATATTTCTGAGTGGTATTCCCAGAACCCTGTTATGAACATCTCTTCGAATGTTTGTTTGAAGCAGGCCGGGAGGTATTTTATTCTGGCGTGCCAAGCGTATATCACCTCTATGGAAGGAGTGGTGCTCATGTCATAAACTAAATCTTGGTTTCCTGTAAGGAATCCGACGCCTGAGAAGTGTGGGTCCTTGATATTCTTGAATGTCCTGAATGTAATAAGCATTAACTCAAAAATTTTCATGCACATCTGGGCCATTACATCAGGGGTATTCCTTAATCGGATGCTCCAGTGCCGTATAGTGGAAATCATGTAATTGACGGTGGGAGGCCCTTGAGGGGGTGCTAGATAGACGTAGTTTAACCATTTGGCGCATCCCTTGATATTCTTGACTGCAATGGTAAACTCTGGCCATGTGCGTCTGCGGAGTACAGGAACATAACAAGGGTTATATTTAATAAAAAGAGGCATATTCGTCCAGGTGCGAACCATCTCCGGATAGGTTTCGAGGAGTCGGATCCTCCAAGTGGGTTGATGAATGGATCCTTTTTTAGTGCTCTCTGGGATGTCATCTGGCCCAAATTGTGTAGCAAACGTTGGAGGTTTGCCACATCTGTGTTGGATTTCTGCATTGTAGTCCGCCAGAAGTATACAATATGGCACGTATTGATCATCATTGGTTCCGATCCATCTATGGTGGGACATGCTGCGGAAGTATTCTGATTTAATAATAGTGTCCTCTATCTTTGCCATAGATTGGATCTGAACTGCCACTCGATCTTCATGAGTTGATGCCGTTTTCTCTAGTGTTTGGAGCCACTCAGGTACTTCGATTTCTAACGTATCCATTCCTTCTGCGGTTTGCTCACCACCTGGCATTGGCATAGGAACGTAAGGTTCCTCATACGTCTCATCTACCTCGATGGGTACCAAATCCTCGGGTTCAGGTTCGACAACTGGAGAGGGTTGCCTTTCATGTGTGAGTAATCTTGCCTGTAATTCGGCCACCTGCTCTTTCAATGCCTTGACTTCCTCTGAAGTCGTGGTCGTTTCTGTGACTTTGGGTGCCGTCTGTTGCTCTTGGAGTTGATTGCGCAGCGCATCACGTTCCCTTTCCAAGTCATCATGAGCTTCTAATAGATCTGCATAGCTGTCCAAGATGGTCTTCATTGTCTCTGAGGGCACAGCTTTAAACTGCTCTGGATCAATTTCGTGTGGAGAGCCTTCCATTGCTGCTTCTAGATTTGCTTCATTTTGCTGCTGCAGCCTCTTGTTTTCTTCTAGGGCGGCCGCCATGTGTTTTCTGAGAAGTGCCAGGTTACGCCGGACTTTGAGATTATCGGCTTGGTATACCTCGAGCAAAGCTTCTAGTTGTTTGGCACCTGATTCTGTCGATGGTTGGGGTGCCGCCAATAAGGTTTGGTGAGCCTGCTCAAGCGTCGTGTAGCGTTGATTCAGTTCTGCATTTTCTGTTTGTAGAATGAGAAATTGTCTTTGTAAGTTTTGATGGTGCGTTTCCAGATTCTGATACCGGTTGTCCAGAGCTTTGTACTCATGCTGGAGCTGGTATACACATTGGTTTAATGCTAAGAATATGTTATTTACATTAAATAATGCTGGGAAGGGTGAAGATGCAGGGGGAATGGGGGCGGGAATGGGAGAGGTGAATGATGTGGATGTACGTGGAGATGTGGGTGGAGGGGGTATGGGTGATGAAGGTGGCATAGGGGGAGGGAGCGGTGCTGTGGCAGGTGATGTTTCCATCGTGTCCACTGTTTGAGTGACGGTGTAGATGGGAATCGTTGGTGGAGTGGATGTGACATCGGTGAACAGGGTGGTGAAGGTGGGCATGGTGACTCCCCCGTATTGGATTCCCGGAGAGAGTGGGATGCCCATGACCACGGTAGTGTTAGTGGATGTGGTAGTGTTAGTGTCCTGTGGTGGAGTGAATTGTGTAGTGTGAGGTGGGGATGGGGGTGACAACGGTGCTTCCTGATATTCTTCTGCTTGCGCTGCCTCGCCTGGTGCTGATGTATTGATGTGAATTTGCTTCCCGGACCTCCTGGGACGAACGGGAACTCTTTTTTCAAACCTGTGGATGTAGGCCATTGCCTCATGAATGGCCTCGTCCAGTCCTACAGCGTCGGCATGAAGGTTCATGGACTCAATGAACAACTCGTCCACACCTTCCTCAGCTAGCAAGTCGTTCATGAGTCTTTTGCCCTGTTCTAGAGACATCTGATGCTGTTCCTGAACCAGTCGCATGGTTCGATATAGTCTCTTGATTTGTGCCGAATATGCTGGGGCACTTGCTAACTCGGAGAGTTCGTCATATTCTTGATGTTGTTCTTCGTCGGCCTCTTCTTCATCTCCTCCTGCCTCTTGTTCATCTACATCAACTTCTACAGTTTGTGGTTGGGTGGGGGCCGATGTTGTTTGGGGTCGCGGTTCCTGAGCTCGCGCTGCTTCGGCTTCGAGGTTAGAGTCATAGATTAATCTGGCAATTTCTTCATCCGTGAGGTCCTCAAGAGTAAATCCCTGCGGAAATTCCAAATCGGATGGAATGGGTGGAAACACCAGATTAGGCCCCTCTGTGCTTGGTCTTGGTAACCGGATTGTGAATGGCCTAACTCGTCGTGTCTGGGGAGGAGTGATTTCTGGTGTAGCGGTAGCTCCCCTTGGTTGAGCACAGGGTAGTTGGACTCCCCCCCTCATCTTCTTTGATGGGGAACCTGCTGCTGATAGTCTTCTCTGGAATTCTTGGACTCGGGACCATACGAGTGCCCGCTGAACAGGCACGTCATAAGCCAAGCATCTATAGATTATTCTGGTCAAAGCACAACACCCGTGGAGCACATTCTTCTGTTTTTTGTTCCACCTTTGATGCGCTAGGTGGATCTGATCTATGATCCAGTGTGGTACATTGATGGGCAGGCTTTCGGTTTCTGCTAGATATAAACTGAACCATATTTTTTTCGGGGGCATTGTGAAGCGTTCTTGGGCGGGAAAAGCAAAATGTTGCATGATGGTTCGCAGGTGAAGCGCAATGGTAGGTGTCATCGCAACCATGTCCTTCAGCTTATTAAGATCTTTGTGCTTCATTCGACCTGGAACCATGGTTTCCTTTTCTGTTGGGATGTGCATGCCATACATACCCAATGCTTCTCTTACCAGATTGAGGGTCAACTTGAATCTTTTAAGCTCATTACCCGGCAGCAGTGATGGCAGCACAAAGGTGCTGTCGTCGCCCTTGGCTCTGCTTGGTGTGATGGTACTGATCAGATAAGAACATCGTAAAAAATCCGGCTTTGGTAAGTGAGTCCTGAAATAACTTTCCACACCTGCTTTGACCCAAACTGATCTCATGACTTCGGCATTTTGGTAGCTTTCAAACTCGCGTGCGAAAAAGTGGTATCGACCCCATTTGCCATTGAACTCCAATTCTGCTTCCCAGAAATAGGTCCCATCGCCCAGTGGTCCAGCAACATCACTGAACCAATGCGCATGCTTACCTACTTGAGAAGTGTGCCCTTGAGGAGGATCCTGAATGGGTAGCACATGCACTGCTTGAAGCTCTTGCGGTCTTGCTGTGAGACGTGGCTCAAGGAGAAGTGTTTCTATGTCCACAATCTGGGCACCAGATCCGGCTTGAGAACTAGTACCTGCTTCTGCCATGGCCCTGTTCGCTGGTTGGTTCTGTGAGAATATAGAACCAAGTGTTAACATCGTAATGGACAGAATAAATCCGTTGTTGTCCCCGTTACAACATTAACATGAGGTGGATGATGAGTTAGTGGTTAGTAAGTGCATGAAGACAGTGTGTGTATTTAGTGCTTGTGTTGTCCTAGGAGACTACTGCAGTTAGTAAGTAGGTATGGATTTACAATTTGGGGTCGGGGGGTTTATTACAGGCCCTAGGCTGCCAAATGCAGTGAGTGGGCTTTGCCTTCGGTTTCGGAGAGTCTCTACAGAGCCTTCTCGGTGTCGTGGTTTGAAGATGAGGCCTTTTTGGGACCCATTTACAATTGATTACATGTACGCTCTTGGGTTTTGGTGTGTACATGAGTGTCGAGAACGAGTGAAATCTGGCAGTATGCGTCGCTGCGTTATGCTGTTTAAGTTGTGGCCTCAGCGTAGCTACTTGTGCCATCAAGCAAGCCTTAGGCACCCAAATTTGTCTTGATTGTGGGCTTGCCTTCATCGACTTCTTGGGCACCCAAATAGATTTTACTTTAGCAGAAGAATTTCTGAAAGACTTCTTATTAGCGTTGCGTTGTTGGTCACTAATAAGAGGCTTTGCCCCTGTAGTTGACGGTGGTGCAACCGGTCGTTCGCCTTTCCGCACCCATACCTGGTCTATTTTCTGGGCTGTTCTGCTGCGCAGGTACTTTTGATCTCTGACATAGGTAGTACCCTGCTTCTTCTGCCTTTGATCCACCTTGGGTTGCTGCTTCCTTCTAGCCTTTGGAAAAGGAGGGAGTTCCGTTGCATTCCTGACTTCTTTTTTGCGAATATCATTCCTCTGCAACACATAGTTTTGGACAAGAACAGCATGGTCATCTTCATGTGTACCCCTGGAAGGACCAGGAGTCTGTGCCTTTCCTAGTTCCTTGAGTGCTCCATTGTCTAATTCTACTGTAACTCGACTATGATTGACCCAAACCTGGAGAAGTCCACTTCTTAGGTTTAGATTGACTGCTTGGTCATAGATCCAATCCTGACCCAAGACGAGAGGTTCAGTGAGATCCTCATCTTGACACACTAGTACTTTAACGGTCATTGCCTCCTCGTGAATGTAGAGGGGAAGTTCCACCTCGCCCATGCAAGGGGTTTCCACGCCTCCCAATCCTATGAGGTATGCTTCCACAGGATGGACAGTTAACTGTAACTCTTGACAGTAAGACAACTTAACAGCGCTAGTGGCAGCACCTGAGTCAATCAAGGCTCTTACGGTCCTTGTACTCTTTCCTTGTCCTATGTCTATGGTTATGAAAGGACGTCTATCAATTATTCTATTCGAGCTTGTTCCTGCAACTTCACACATGGCTATGGGAAATCCTTGGTCTACATAGTCATTCGCTCCAGGCTGATCTCTACCTTGCCTTCGTAGTTTCATCCTTCTGATGCGTTCTAAAGCCTCTGCTTGAGCTTCTTCTCTAATTCTCTTTTCTTCCTCTTTGCGTTTCTTAGCAGTGTTGAGTCGGCTGAGCATTTCCTCCGTGAGGGGTTCCTGGTACAACTTGACTCTGCATCCGCTAATATAGTTAGGGAGAACATCACCCTCTAATGTGGCCAATTGTACTGCTCCACTTGTGGAGATCCTATTGATGATCATAGGTCCGTAGCCTCTCTTTTCTAGCTTCCTTGCGTGTTGTTTCAGTGTATAGACTAAGACTAGATCTCCCGTTTTCAAGCCTTTATCCTTCACGTGGGCATCAAAGTATGCCTTCTGTCTCTTCTTGACTGCATATATCCCTGCAGCGGCTCTCAGTCTTGTTTCTCCTAATCGTTCAAGGTCAAAGATCCTAGAGGAGAGCTCATGACCTGTCCATTCGTGCTCTTGTGCTACTCTCAATGTGGGGATCAGGAAGTCCAAGGGTAGCACAGCGTTTTGGCCGAAAACCATCTGGAAGGGGGTGGCTTGGAGTACCGTTTTATAGGCAACTCGGTATGCCCAAACAGCATGGTGTAGCTGTTTGTCCCAATCAGAGTGTTTAGTGTTCACTAGTTTCGTCAATACATTGCATAAAATCTTATTAGTGCTCTCAGCTTGTCCATTAGCTTGAGGGTGATAAGGGGCAGACTTCTTGTGTATTACCAAGAATTCTTGGAGCAGATTTTCAATCACTTCGTTCAAGAAATGAGTGCCTCTATCGCTTACAAGCTCTATAGGTAGCCCATATCTCGTGAATACATTCTCAAACAAGAATTTGGTAGTTGTTTGAGCATCGTTCTTGGTTGTAGCTTTTACCTCTACCCACTTGGTGAGATAATCTGTTGCCACAATGATGTATTCCGCATGAGAACCCTTAGCTGGGGGATTAATAGGACCTACGAAGTCTATTCCCCACTTAGAGAATGCACGTCCACCCATCATAGGTTTCAGTGGCATCTCATCTTTGCGTATAGGATACTGAGTCCTCTGACAGACATCACACCGTTTCACATAGGTATGTGCATCCATGTGAAGTGTAGGCCACCAAAAGCCCGCAAATAGTATTGCCTTGATTACCCGATCTGGTCCAAAGTGTCCTCCTGCTACACCTTGGTGAGCAGTTTCTAAGATCTTAAGATACTCACTTTCATGGACACACAGTCTCAGGTAACCATCTTTACCGCGCTTATATAGATTATCACCTATGAGTGAATAATCCAGGGCTTCTTGTTCTAAACTCATTTTCCTAGCTAGAGTCATGTCTGGGGGGAATGTGTTTGTCCGCAAGAATGATACTAGAGGTTCACTCCAATCTGGCACAATGGATACTTGATAGAGAGTGGCATGTTCCACAGGTGGTTTAGTGCAACAGATTGGGCATTCCTTGCACAACTTTTGGACATCCGCTTCCATGGTTGGCCAGTGCACTCCGAATCTCTTTAGAGTCTGTAAAGTTCGTTGTTTTGAATGGTGTTGCTCTAGTGCACCTACGTGTGCTAATTGCAACCATTTAGCGTACTCATCCTCTTCTACGCAACAAGCCAAGAT
The DNA here is from genome assembly GCA_020310875.1 of Ceratopteris richardii. Taxonomy (NCBI): domain Eukaryota; kingdom Viridiplantae; phylum Streptophyta; class Polypodiopsida; order Polypodiales; family Pteridaceae; genus Ceratopteris; species Ceratopteris richardii. Next base: position 77,832,263 of record CM035423.1, on the reverse strand, counting down.
CCCTTGATCTGTGTGCTTGTACATGCTTCCTGCCATGATGTGGTATTTTTGGGCTTTTACAACCTCTCTGTTCCGTGTGTTTACCACAGGATGGTTAGGCCCGTATGTCAATACTGGTACCAATGGCTTAGCCCACTGCGGTACAACTTCCAGATTAAACAAGTAAGCATCAGGAAGGTCATCTGATACTCCTTGTGGGGCTTCTCCCGATGTGAGCCTAGAGAGATGATCAGCTCTCAAATGAGTCCTACCTTTTCTTACCACAACCTCAAAGTCATATTCCATTAGCAAGAGAAACCATCTCACTAATCTTCCTGTATTGCATGGCTTGTTTACAAGATATAACAATGCCTGATGATCAGTAAAAAATTTAAACTTATTTGCAAGCAAATAGTGTCTAAATTTCTTAACTGCATATACCATGCCTAATCCTTCTCGCTCTGTAGTGGTGTAATTCCTTTCAGCCACATTCAATTGTCTACTGGCATAGGCAATTGGAAGATCCATATTACCTTCACCAGTAGGTTGTGCAAGCACACATCCAATAGCATAATTGGATGCATCAACATGAACATGGAATGGCTTATTCCAATCTGGTGTGGTCAAGATTGGTGCTGAACATAATCTTCGTTTAAGTTCCTGGAAGGAATTCTCACATTCATCCGTCCACTCAAAGTTAGTCAGAAGTCCGTACATGGGCCTTGCAATGACAGCATACATGTGTATAAATCGTCGATAATAACCACAATGCCCCATGAAAGCTTGTACTTCCTTGACATTCTTTGGCCTAGGTAGCTCTGCTATGGCTCTCACTTTCTCTTCGTCGGTAGATATGCCATTCTTTGACACTATGTGTCCTAGAATCTTTCCTTGCCTGACCATAAAAACACACTTTTCTGGGTTCAGGCAGACCTGATATTCTCTACATTTGTCAAAGATTTGTCTGAGTTCAGGAATATGGGTTTGTCTAACATTGGAATGAGCACAAAGATCATCAACATAGACTTCTAAACTCTTCCTCAGAAACTCCTTAAACACGTGGCACATCAGCCTTTGGAAGGTAGCTGGTGCATTGGTAAGCCCAAATGGCATTACTCTAAAAGCAAAGATGCCCCATTCTGTGGCAAAGGCTGTCTTATGCTGATCCTCTGGAGCTATGGCTACTTGATTGTAGCCCGAAAATCCATCAAGGAAGCTGTACACTTCCTTGCCTGCCACTCTTTCTAAGAGATGTTCTGTGATGGGAAGCGGATAGTTATCTCGAATCGTGGCGGCGTTAACCTTTTTCCAGTTAATGCACACACGCAGTTTGCCATTCTTCTTGGGCACCACTACGATAGGGGATACCCATTCAGTGTGCTCAATTTCATAGATAAATCCAGCTTCGACCAATCTATCTATCTCTTCCTTGATCTTAGCAGCATAGTTATCGTTATATGTATAAGGCTTTTGCTTAGAGGGTTTAGCATCTGAGGTCATGGGAATGGTGTGTGAGCATATATCAGGGTCAACACCTTTCAAATCCTTGTAACTCCAAGCGAATACATCTCTGTATTCTCTTAGCAAGGCTATCAATTCGTACTCCTCTTCTTCTGTTAGGTCATGGCCTATATACGTACATCTCTCCTCTCCTTCTTCTAGGGCCACTACGATTTTCTTGGTGGTTTCTTTGTTATCATAGGCCTCTCCTGATTGTGCCTCTTGTTTAGGCATTCTTATCATGACTCTTCTGTCATCTATCTCGTACTTCTTAAAATTTTCTGGGACCTCAAACAAAGATTCTTCCTCTTCTGGTAAGGCTTCTCTCTTCTTTCGTTTCTTTCCTTCTTCCTTAGGGGTCATATGCGTTGCTAATCTTACACCATTTGTAACTTCTCCATGCCTCTGGGGTTGAAATTCTACTTCATGGAAGTATTCCTCATCTGATGCAAATGGTGGGTCCATAATGATTGACTCTAGATCGGAGTCACTTGCATCCTCAAATGCATCAGGGCTAGGTTCGCATTCTTCTAGAACTGCCTCTCCCATGATTGGCTCTATGGAGAAGACTGAAATATCATAGCCATCCTCATCACAGTGAGGTGTCCATTGTTCTTCATTGATGGCTACGTCCATTGTTGCTAAAATTTCTGCCCAGCCATGGGGTTCAAATTCCTCGTCTGGAAAAACTACAGGTGCATAGGCTGGGTCTTGAATGGGTGTATGGGTTTCGTTTGCACCTATTTCTCTGGCCTTTTCTCTCTTCTCTTCTTCTACTGCTACCTTGCACATCCATAAGTGAGTATCTTCATGCATCCATGAGGATCCAGACCCTATGGAATGCACCGATTCTGTATCATCTTTGGCTCTATGGATGGGATTCCATTGGATAGGAGGGACATCTCTATGAGAATAATCCTTGAGATTGACTTTGGTTGTAACACCTAAGTGCTGCAGGTACAAAGAATTGGTCCCCCAATCCTGTACCACTTGCAACTGTCGCATGAATGGTCTTCCCAAAATCATCTCATAGGCATGATTTTTGCTGAAGTCACATATGGCAAAGGTATGTTCAAACTCGACACCACAAGTGGTGAGAGTTATTCCTTCTAGCAATCCTAGGGGTCTCTCTATGTGACCATCTGCCATTTGCAATTTCATTCTCATTGGCCTGAGTGCTGGCTTGCCCCAACACTTCCATAAGGAGGTAGTGGCAATTGCAACTCCTGCACCTGAGTCCAAAATTGCCTTTGTGGTGTAGTCCTGGTAGGTAATGGGAAGATAGGTGTTCCCTTCTTCACCTTCGCACATATCTCCTATCTTATCCAAGGGAATTTCTGGCACTGTCCTATGGGATCCTACCCGGGAATGAGGTTTTGCAACTTCAGTTACTCGACTGGCTGCATATTTCCCCACGTTTGGTCTATCCTCAGGCAGCTCTTTCAAAGTGAGATTGCGCTGCACCTTGGTGTTCGTTACTACCTCCGTGTTCCTTGGTATGACTGAGTCGTCGTTCCTTACCATGACTGTGGGTGCTCTCATACACGTGGATTTTGCTTCCCATGGGCCTGTGAAGTGGGGTAACTCTTGTATGGAATTAGATTCAAAGTCCAATCTCTCGTGAGATTGAGTACTCTCATGTTCCCCGTAGATGGATGGGATGTCTTGTGGGAATTGGTCGTGTGCATCGTCCACAAGTTCAAAAGGAGGGGCGACCTCGCTTTCGTTTTCCCATTTGTCTTCTTGAATCTCCCGCAGGAAGTCTGGTGCAAACCGATTCATAGAAGAAGAAGTGTCCGGCTCCGTAGAATTGGGCACATAAGCAACCTGGGAAGGAGGGCTTATTCTTCCGTTGGCTCTCTCCTTGCTCTCATAAATGGCTGGAGCACAAGCTTCTTGGGGAGGATTGCTTATTCTATTACTCTTCCGAGCAGGCTCATACACTCTCTGGGAAGGAATGTGGGTTACCTGTGGAGGTACGTAAGCTTTCGAGGGAGGCTCCTGTGACTTTTGGGGGGGGAGATAAGCTTCTTGAGGAGGCTTGCTTATCTGTTCTCTCGCCCTTTCTTTTCTTTGAGGGACAGGTTCCTTTTCTGATTTTGCAATTAGCCTTTCTATTCTTTCTAAGGAGGGGAAGTTGTCTGGTTTAGTGGAATTGGCTGCATAAACTTCCGATGGGGAATGGCTCAGGTTTTTGCTTGCTTTTCCTTTCTCCTGATTTTTTTCTTCCTTGTCAGATCTTGCAATTATCCTCTCTAACTTTTCTAGGAATCCATCCAAGTGTAATTGCGTCTTGGCTGAGCCCGAGTAATTGAAAAGGCGACTGGCTTCAAACATAGTCTGAGCCAATGCGACCATTTTCGCGCACAGTTTGGTTCTTTCTATCTCTAGGTCAGCTCTAGGATAGCACTTGTCATGATCCGTGACGTTTGGCCCTTCTTGGATTCTGGCCTGATATGCTTTAAGCATCATGTTTAGGTCTTCAGGAGTGGGATCTGCTAGGACTGATCCTACTCTAGGGGGTGGTGGGATTTGATGAGGCGGTGGGGAAGGTGGTGAGTCGGATGGAGATGGGAGTGGTGGAGGCGGGGTGATGTGAGAGGGAGTTTGAGCTGTGAGTTCAGTTATCCTCGCTTTGGTTTCTCTTATGCTTTCCTCAAGCTCACTCATCTTTTTGGCCCATTGTCGTTTCATTCTTTCTCGACTATCTTTCCATGCTCTAGTCCTTTTCTTTGTTACGCTCTCGGTTTCACTAGCCTCTGGGCCCTTTTCCTTGCTTGTCTCTTGGTTTTGCTGCAATGCCTGAGCTCTAGTGACTACTTGCACTGGTGCAGTGGAAGTGACGCTTCCTGAGGGATCTACAACCAAACCGATCACATTGATAGGAGTGATTTTTGGCATATTATTGGGGTTCTTAGGGCAATCTCGTAAGAGATGTTCTTTTCCACAATCTTGGCAGAAACCTTGGATAGTCACTGACTGGGGTTGTGTAGGTGGAGGCAAGGGACAATCACGAATGAGATGATCTCCTTGGCATCTGTAGCACGGTCCTCTTGGGAATGGAGGTCTTACTTGCCTAGGTTGAGGCCTGGGGTTGGGGTTTGCATACATGACGTTCGTGTAATCTGACTCCCAACTAGGTTCACTTGGTTCTTCACTATAGTAAGACTCACCATGTTTTGGAGACTGCATGTAGTAAGCCTGGGGACTATCGACATGTGTAGAATCAAAGCTATGGTCACTTGGGTCACTTTCTGAGATCAATGGGGTTACTGGTACAATGGCCCTATTCAGGTTTTCTTCTGCAACAGTATACTTTACTGGAATCACGTTAGCGGGGTTTGGAGGCTGTTGAGCCAGCACCGGTTGGGGTCTCTGTTGGGCCTGATATTGTGGTTGGTAGGTTTGTTGGGGTCTAGCATATTGTGGTGGTGGATTTTGGTTTTGGTATCTGCCTTGTTGGTAGGGCTGCGGGTAGGGTTGCCTAACTGCCTGCTTGTTGTATGGGCAATCTTGTGCGGTGTGATTGGTGTATCTCCGTTCTATGGTGCAGTACTGGCTACTAGGGTTTACTTGGGGTTGAGCCATAATAGGGCAGACATTCGCTATATGGTCACCACCGCATGTATAGCACCTTTTCACAGAGGCAAACCTTGGGATCTGTTTGCTAGTTACACCTAATTTCTGAGCTACCTTCTCAGCGAGTTCCTCAATTGATGTAGATTGCGTGGAAGAGTGGCTAGATGCGCTATCTGAGTCTTTATAGATTTTGGAAAGCTCTAGTTCTTCCCCTAGGTTATCTTCAATGTCAATGCACATGCGTACACACTCTTCTATAGTCCTAGGGTCCTTCAGATACACATAGGATCTCAATTTCGTACTCAGCAATCCATCGAGGAATAAGGCTACCTGTTTAGCAGATGTGGGTAGCTCCGAAATTGGGCACCTTTCAAGATATTGTCTAAATCTTCTTCCTGCAAGTCTCACAGTCTCTTGAGGGGTTTGCTTGAAGCTGTGAATCAATGAGGAAGTATTGTGTCTTATGCCACTCTTAGAGAACTCTACAATGAAAGCCTCTAGGAGTTGGTCTATGCTCCTGAACTGACGCTCATCTAATGGCTGAAACCATGTAAGTGCCGTGTTCCTGAGGGTTAGACCGAAGGCATTGTACTGCGTGAACAGATCTTCCACTTGTTCAGCTCTCAAGACTTGCTTGAACTCCGCCACATGATCATAGGGATCTCCTGTGCCGTCAAAGTAATTCTTCATGGACTTAACTAGCTGGGTGGGTCTCAAAGTTCTTGTGTGCTCTCTAGGTCTCGGCAGAGGGTATCCATCTACATTTCTTTGGTTCCTGTGGGCTCTATGCATCTCAGGTTCTACCCTATTCGTCTCTGTTCTCGTTCTTTCTCTGCCCACTGGGTTGGCAAAACTTACTTCTGGTCTATCTCTACTTCTGTCTCTTTGCGTACCATGAGCTTGGGAAGTTCCAGCCCCAGGGTGACCATAGGATACATTTGATCTTGGTTGGGGGAAAATGAATTCACCCTTCCAAGTGTAGGCATGCCTATCATTTTCTGTCACCACGAAGATCCGTTCTGAAGCATGATCTAAGTAGGTCACTCTGCCTGGGCTATCCGGATCCTTAAACTCATAGATCATGATATTTCCTATGTCTGTTGGCTGATTAGACTTATACCTCCAAAAGGCTTCATCAGTTTCTCGATTGAGGAGCAACTCTATGCTCTTATTGTCTTGGGGGACCCATTCAGGCGTGATAATCCTAGTGAGAACTGATTTACCTCGAGGGGTTCTAGGTTCCGCATCCATGTTCCCTTGCTCCAGGTCACCTAAGTCCGCTTCTGAGATTACATTCCCAAAGTCATCGGTCCTATCAGGGTGACTAGTGACTACATATATAGTTCCTTCTTTGTCCAGGTATGCACCATTTTCAAACTTGACAGCTGGGTGCTCTAGTCCAATGGATTGATCAGGGTTTTTAATCTGGACCACAGATCTTCCTAAGCCGTCCTCATAGATGCTAGCACCTAATCGGTTGGTCCTAAGGTACTCCAGCTGCGTTTTGTAAGGGCCTTCTACCCTGTATAGATAAGGCACTCCTGAACTTCCCGTAGGTCTGTCCATGCCTTGGGACATTTCTGACTCACTGGTCTCAGAGCTAGGGTAGTTTGAGCGGTGGCTCAACTGCTGGGCCCAAGACCTTGCAGTGTGATTGACACTAGCCTCTGAAGACCTAAGGCTTTGTCTCTCTCTTGCTAGATGTCGTCCTGATCTAAGGTTCATATGCCCAACTGATTATCCCAATTTTTTCCAGAGTACAACCTCGTTGCCAATCAATTGGTACCAGTCACTTGATTCTTTTTAGTTAATTATTGTGTTTATGGTCTTGTCTGATATCACGTCGCCAGGAGCACTTGAATGTTCTTCGTACTTTAGGTTGATTGTTCCACGTTAGGTTCTTTTCCTTTAGGTTATCGACAGTACAGAGATTATGTTTTTAACTTGAGCTTGAGTTTTTAGGTAGTCTTCAACTTGATAACTGCCTATCGTCGCCCTGGCTTACTCCTATCTCTACTCGTTCTTAGCTTGAGCTAGGAAATGACAGAGGGAGTTGAGAATAATCCAACCTTACTTGTTGATCCCTTGCTTTATGGTGCTCAAGAACCCGGTTCTCAAGCTTGCAAAGAAACCTTGCTTTGTACGCTCTCAGTTGCTCTCAATGGACCTATAAAAGATCCACGGTTAGCTCAATGCTTAGATTCAAAGGACAAAACCAACCACTTTCATTCATGTGACACAAACACACATTTGCATTGCGACTTTTAGGAAAATAATTCTAAAGACCCCTGACTTTGATCCCCCTGGGTATGGTCAACTTCAAAATACCCTCTCTGAAAATCAACGCATTATCTTTATAAAAAACAGTTGAGGGCGTGTAGTATATGCCACGAGCTTTCCAACAAGCCCAAGAGCTCAAAAATTGGATTTCGTATGAAAAAGTTAGGACTGTTCAGGGTTTAGGGAGTTAAATCAGAATTCAATACAAGCTAACAGTCAAACAGGAAGACTCGAGTAGCTTGTGGCACGGCCTCGCGATGCAATACTACACCCTAGTGTTTGTCCCACACTCAATCAAAATTTAGACCAATGATTTTGCCTTGAAAATTTGACCTAATTTGCCCTTCTAACGCGTTCGCAAAGTCTGTCGGTCGCGATTGACAGGTCAATCGCGATCGACGTGTCAGTCGTGATTGACTGGTCAGTCGCGATTGACACGTGGCCGAAAAGTCAGTCAGTCGTGGTCAAAGCGTCGTTGACTCTGTCGGTCGCGATTGATGAGTCGATCGCGATTGACAGGTCGGTCGCGAGGGTCTGTCGATCGTGGTCAAACAGTCGTTGACTGTGTCGGTCGCGATTGACAGAGCCGTCGTGGTCTGTCCGTCGTGGTCAAACAGTCGTTGACTGTGTCGGTCGCGATTGATGAGTCGGTCGCGATTGATGACTCGATCGCGATTGACACGTGTCACGCGTATGGTCAGTCGGTCGTGGTCAATCGGTCGTTGACTCAGTCGGTCGCGATTGACAGAGCCGTCGTGGGCTGTCGGTCGCGATTGACGTGTCGATCGCGATTGACAGATCTGTCCGTCGTGGTTTGTCGATCGCGATTGACAGAGCGATCGCGATTGACAGAAATCTGTGGAATTTCAAAAAACTAAACACATTTTTGGGAAGCTCTAGGCCTGTAGGTCATGGATATGCACTTTGTTTAGCAATTAGAGCAAGTTTTCAGTCGGTCGCGATTGACAGAGCTCGGCGACACACAGACAGTTACTCAGATTTCCGTACCTGCGCAGGGTGCTGGGGACGATGATGCGGCCTGTACCTGCAGAATGCTCACAAAACATGCAAAAAACAGCACATGCAAATTCGCTCTCTCGCTCTCTCTCACAAGTGAAATGAGGGAAATGAGGTGGAGATGGGGATATAGTCAAAAAACTGAAATTTTCGCGATGATGGAGATGGACGTGGGAGATGGTGATGATGATGATGGTGATGATGATAGTGAAGAAAGTAAAAGAAAATCGATGAGCGTGAAGAAAATACCTACAACTCCAATGCGTCAACTCTACGTCTTACCATCACACGCTCGTCCTCCAAGCTCGATCCCCGGCAACGGCGCCAAAATTTGGTGTAGCTCAATGATGAGTAGCACCTCCTTTAATGTCAATCCGGGAAGACGTGAGGATGGTATGAAGACCTCGAGCAAGTGGCGGCACAAGTGCGTGAGTGAGAAGCACACTAGCATGTACACACATACACACACACGCGCACACACGGCAAGACAAAGAGCGAGAATCAATGGAGCTTTTAGATTACTTTCAAAATGCTCTTACAAGTTCGTTTCAATTACAATCTAACCTCAAAAATGAGCTCTCTAGCTCTTTTTATAGTTTTTGACTAGCTTTTGGCCCTGTCCAGACCTAGTGTCCGGCCTAGTTAAAAATTAGGTTCCAGGGCTTATTTGGGGGCTCAAACGAGATCTAAAAAATACGAAAATTGGTACGCAACTACTTCTAAGGCTCCTCAAGCTCAAGGACTCCTTGGCTTGCACAAAATGGAGCTACAAAAATGTGAAATGATATTTACAAATGATTGTTAGTGATAAAAATCACTATTGTTGTAGGGATTTCTTCTAGTGATCTGCCATACATATCTTCGAGCTCCCTACTTGCTCTTCCTCCCTGCATGTCCATCTCTTGATTTGCATTAATGTCTTGAAAAAATATTGGCCTACTTGCCAGATCTTCTTTGACTGCCCTGTTTGCTTGTGCTGTCCCTTCGCTCTGACTCCCTTCTTTGACTTTCACGTCTTGTAAGTCCTGGTGTACCAAGGCTACTGCCAACAAAGGCATCTGTAGATAATTCTTGTAATGGCACAGCAGCCATTCAAAGTAGGCTTCCGCACTCCTCGCTTGCCTGCTTCATATAACTAGTCCAGGATCCACACGGGCATTTTAATTGGTAAGCTCCTAGTCTCTGCTAGGTATAATCCATACCATATCTTCTTATGAGGCTGGGTGAACCGGTCTTGCGCCGAAAATGCGAAGTGTTGAAGGCACATCCGTAATGGTATGGCGATGTTGGGGATGAGAGCACACATTTCCTTCAACTTCTTGATTTTATTGTTCTTCATAGACTCCGGTATCAAAGGGTCTCGATCGGAAGGTACATGGGTGCCATACATCTAAAGGGCTTCCTTGATTGAAGTAATATTCAATTCAAACTTCTTCATTTCCTTCTGGTTTGATAGAGAGGGCACCAGGAATGTGCCTGAATGATCTTTATCTCCCGTTGCCTTCAATGTGGCAATGAAGTAGTAGCACCTAAGAAAATCAGGTCTAGGCAAAGCTGCACTGAAATAATCTTGCAATCCCACTTTTAGCCAAATATCCTGAAGAGGGGCTGCATTCTGTAATGTTTCACATTCTCTCGAGAAGAATTGAAATGTCCACCAGACTCCTCCGAATTCCAACTTTGACTCCCATATGTGGTCCGCATCTCCCAAGTCTCCTGGCATCTCATTGAACGAGTGAGAATGCCCCTTTACTCTTTCTGTTAGGCCATTTGGTGGATCTGAGATATGAATTCTTCTCACATTCAAAAGCTCTTCAGGCCTTGCTGTCAGTGGAGCTTCCACAGGCATGGTATCCCAATTGCTTTGAGTACTAGTGCCCGCCTAAGAGCTTGTTCTTGCTACTGCTACCATGATATTTTTGATGCTTATCTGCTAGAAGAAGAAGGCACATTAGTGTCGCATAGGAAACAGGATGTAATGGTGTTCCCTCCACAATACTAACATGACAATCTAGATGGTTAGTGGTTAGAGGTGAAGTGTTTGTGATAGATGTGAGTGGTGATTAGAGGTTAGTGTCATCCTAGATGCATACTTTGGTTATGCAATGGACTCAGAATGCACCTTCATCAGAGTGGATGGATTTACACAATTGGGTCAGGGGGTTTGATATAGGGTTTAGTTCGCCAAACTTTAATCGAGGATTCGTAGTTCTTAGAGCTAATGACAGGTAAAGATTTATGAGGTAGATTGTGCTGGCTTTGGGACCTTTTGGTTACCCATTTCCAGACATTCCTAGGTTTGACCGAGTGCGTGTTAGTGTGGGATGTAAGTAAAGTCCCTGAGTTGTTTGCCAAGAGGATTTGTGAGTAATGAATGATGCTAGTGACTAGAGTTGGAGCTATTTGGGCACGTAAATAGGCCTTGGGCACCCATATCTGTCTAGCATTGGGGCTAGCCTTCATTGACCGCTTAGGGACCCAAATAGACATGGTATGCCTAGAGTGTTGACTAGAGATCTCCTTCGTTTTAGTCCTTGACAGTGTGGCTTGCTTGATGCTCTTTTGAGACCCTGTCTTTGGGGCCGTGATTTTTTCCCCCTTGCGTATCCATATCTGTTTCATGCCACGAGGCACTTCATACTGCCGAAGTTGGTGCTCATGCTTCTTATTCATCGGTCTCCTCAGTGTTGGGTGTTGTTGAGCCTTCCCCTTTAGATTCTTCTCTGGAATAGATGGGAGTTCCTCCTTGACTTCTATACCTTTGGCAAGAGTGACAATCCTCTGCACCATAGAACTCTGGACAAGAATAACATTATCTTCATGTGGGTTCCTCGAGGGACCAGGAGTTGGTGCCTGTTCTAATGGTTTGAGTGCTTGATTTTCTAATTCAATCGTAAGACAGTTTTGGCTTGCCCATGCCTGAAGAAGTCCACTTCTTAGGTTGAGGTTGACTGCGTGATCATAGATCCAGTCTTGGCCCAAGACAAGAGGTTTGGTAAGATCCTCGTCTTCACATACTAGCACTTTTGCTGGCATTACGACCTCTTGAATGTAGAGGGGAAGCTCCACTTCTCCCATGCAAGGGGTTTCAACTCCTCCTAGCCCTATGAGATATGCCTCTAGGGGTTTTACCTCCAATTGCAATTGTTGGCAATAAGATAGCCGAATTGCACTAGTGGCGGCTCCTGAATCAATTAAAGCTCTCACGGTCCTTGCACTCTCTCCTTGTCCTACTTCTAGGGTCACAAAAGGTTGTCGATCAACTATCTTATGGGACTGTTCACCTGAAGCCTCACACATGGCTATGTGATAACCTAGAGCTTCATGATTGTCAGTCATGGCTTGATCTCTACCTTGTGTTCTCAGTTTCATTCGTCGGATGCGTTCTAAAGCTTCTGCCTGTGCTTCTTCTCGAATTCTTTTTTCCTCGTCCTTACGTTTCTTTGCAGTATTGAGCCGATTGAGCATTTCTTCAGTTAAGGGTTCTTGATATAACTTGACTCTGCATCCGCTTATGTAACTTGGTAGTACGTCACCTTCTAGAGTGGCTAGTTGTACTGCTCCACTTGTGGATATCCTATTGATAATCATTGGTCCATAGCCTCTTTTCTCTAGTTTCCGTGTGTGTTGCTTCAATGTGTAGACTAGGACTAGATCTCCTGCTTTCAAGCCTTTATTCTTCACGTGTGTATCAAAATACGCCTTTTGCCTCTTCTTGGCTACATAGATCCCTGCTGCAGCTCTCAATCGTGTCTCACCTAAACGTTCGAGATCAAAGATTCTAGAGGAGAGTTCATGGCCGATCCAATCATGCTCTTGTGCTACTTTTAATGTAGGTATCAAAAAATCCAATGGTAGCACTGCGTTCTGGCCAAACACCATCTGAAAGGGTGTGGCTTGGAGTACCGTTTTATAGGCAACTCGGTATGCCCAAACAGCGTGGTGTAGCTGTTTGTCCCAATCAGAGCGTTTGTTATTCACCAATTTAGTCAACACATTGCATAAGATCTTATTTGTGCTCTCAGCCTGACCATTAGCTTGTGGATGATAGGGAGCAGACTTCTTATGTATCACCAAGAATTATTGGAGAAGGTTTTCTATGACTTCATTCAAGAAGTGTGTGCCTCTATCACTCACCAACTCTATTGGCAATCTGTACCTCATGAACACATTTTCAAATAAGAACTTCGCTGTTGTTTGAGCATCATTTTTTGTAGTGGCTTTCACTTCTACCCACTTGGTTAGATAGTCTGTGGCCACGATGATATACTCAGCATGTGAACCCTTAGCTAGGGGATTAATAGGACCCACAAAGTCTATTCCCCACTTAGAGAACGCATGTTCACCCATCATAGGCTTCAATGGCATCTCATCCTTGCGTATGGGATACTAGGTTCGCTGACAAACCTCACACCTCTTCACATAGGTATGTGCATCCATGTGAAGGGTGAGCCACCAAAATCCTGCAAATAGTATTGCCTTGATCACCCTATCTGGACCGAAGTGTCCTCCTGCTACACCTTGGTGAGCAGTCTCTAATATCTTGAGGTATTCGCTCTCATGAACACACAATCTTAGGTAACCATCTTTACCACGTTTGTATAAATTATCACCAATGATTGTGTAATCCAAGGCTTCTTGTTCCAAACTTCTTTGTCTGGCCAAAGTCATATCTTGAGGGAATGTTTTCGTCCTCAAGAAGGCTACTAATGGTTCACTCCAATCTGGCACTAAAGACACTCGATAAAGAGTGGCATGTTCCACTGGTGGTTTAGTGCAGCAGATTGGGCATTCTTTGCACATTCTATGGACATCAACTTCCATGGTTGGCCAATGCACTCCTAGTCTCCTCAGTGTCTGTAGGGTTCGTTGTTTTGAGTAATGTTGCTCTAATGCACCTACATGTGCTAATTGCAACCACTTAGCGTACTCGTCCTCTTCCACACAATTGGCCAATACTCCTTGCTCCGTATGTTTGTACATACTTCCTGCCAAGATATGATACTTTTGAGCTCTTACTATCTCTCTATCTTCTGTGTGCATTACCGGGTGATTAGGACCGTATGTCAATACTGGCACTAATGGCTTAGCCCACTGCGGTACAACTTCCAAATTAAACAAGTAAGCATCAGGTAGGTATTTCCTTCCTCTCCTTCACTCATGTCTCCTATCTTATCCAAGGGTATTTCTGGTATTGTTCTGTGGGATCCTACCTAGGAACGAGATTTGGTTAAGTTTGGCACTTCTTTGGCTACGTGTTTCCACACTTCTGGCTTAACTTTGAGTAGCTCTTTTAAAGTGAGATTGCACTGCACTTTAGTGTTTTTTACTACCTCAGTATTCCTAGGTATGATCGAATCTTCATTTCTTATCATGATCGTGGGCGCTCTCATGCAGGTTGACTTAGTTTCCCATGGGCCTGTGAAATGTGGTAGCTCTTGCAAGGAATTAGACTCAAAATCTAATCTCTCATGAGATTGGGCACTCTCCTGCTCTTCATAAATAGAAGGGATGTCTTGTGGGAATTGATCATGTGCATCATCCACAAGTTCAATGGGAGGAGGGTCTTCACTTTCCTTTGCCCATTTCTCTTCTCTAGTGAATACCTATTCATAGAAGAAGAGGTGTCTAGTTCAGTGGAGTTAGGCACATAAGCTTCCTGGGGAGGAATGCTTATTCTATATCTTGCACTCTCCTTAATCTGGGAGGTGACTCCTTTCTCAGACTTTGTAATTAACCTCTCTAATCTATCTAGTAGAGCATCGAAATGCAAGGGTGTTCTTGTGTAGTTAGAGCCATTGAACAAGCGACTGGCTTCAAACATGGCTTGCGCCCATTCGACCATCTTAGCACAAAGCTTTGTTTTCTCTATTTCTAGATCGGCTCTAGGGTAACATTTTTCATGATCTGTCACGTTTGGCCCTTCCTGAATTCTGGCCTGATATGCTTTAAGCATCATGTCTAGATCCTCAGGAGTGGGATCCGCTAGGACTGATCCTACTCTAGGTGGTGGGTGGGTTACGTGTGGTGGATCAGAATGTTGGGGAATGGAAGGTGGTGGATTGGAGGGAGATGGAAAGGGTGGTGGTGGGGTAGTGTGAGAGTGATTTTGAGATGCGAGTTCACTTATCTTTGCTTTGGTTTCTCTCAAGCTTTCTTCAAGTTCGCTCATTTTCTGTGACCATTGTCTTTTCATTCTTTCCTGGCTATCTCTCCAAGCTCTTGTCCTTTTCTTAGCTATACTCTCTGTCTCACTAACCACAGAATTCTTCCACAAGCCTACTCCTCGAGTTTGCTGCAAGGCTTGAGCTCTAGTGACCACATGCACTGGGGCAGTGGAAGTTACACTTCCTGTAGAGTCTACTACTAGTCCAATGACGTTGATAGGAGTGATTTTTGGCAGGTTATTGGGGTTCTTCGGGCAATCTCTTAAGAGATGCTCTTTTCCACAATCTTGATAGAAGCCATAAATTGTCACTGGTTGGGGTTGTGTAGGGGCAGATAGTGGACAATCACGTATGAGGTGATCTCCCTGACATCTGAAGCAAGGTCCTCTAGGAAATGGGGGTCGTACTTGCCTAGTTGAGGTCTAGAGTTGGGGTTTGTGTACATGACATTAGCGTACTTAGGCTCCCCACTATTTTCACTTGGGTCTTCATAATAGTATGACTCGTTATGCTCGGGTGACTGCATGTAGTAAGCATGTGGGCTATCAATATGTGTGGAGTCAAAACTATGGTCACTTGGATCATTGTCTGATAAAAATGGTGTGATTGGGACTATGGCTCTGTTCAAATTTTCTTCAGCAGACACATATTTCACTGGAATCACATTGGTTGGAGTAGGGGGTTGTTGTGCTAGCACTGGTTGAGGTCTCTGCTGGGCCTGATATTGTGGTTGATAGGTTTGTTGAGGCCTAGCATACTGTTGTGGTGGGTACTGGTTTTGATATCTTCCCTGTTGTGGATGGGGCTGAGGGTAGGTTTGCCTAACCGCTTGCTTATTGTATGGGCAGTCTTGAGCTGTGTGATTTGTGTATCTCCGTTCTATGGTGCAGTACTGGCTACTAGGATTCACTTGGGGTTGGGCCATAATAGGACAAACACTTGCCATATGGTCACCTCCACAAGTATAGCACCTCTTGACTGGGGCAAATCTTGGAATTTGTTTGCTAGAGACACCTAATTTTTTGCAAGTTCCTCAATGGATGTGGATTGACCAGATGTGAGGCTACTAGATCTATCCGAATCCTTATAGATTTTTGATAGTTCTAACTCCTCGCCTAGATTATCCTCAATGTCTATGCACATGCGCACGCACTCTTTAGTATAGTTCTGGGGTCCTTCAGATACACATATGACCTGACTTTGGTGCTCAACAATCCATCTAAGAACAAAGCCACTTGCTTGGTTGGTGTGGGTAACTCAAACATTGGGCACCTCTCTAGGTATTGCCCAAACCGTCTTCCTGCTAGTCTGACCGTCTCTTGAGGTGTTTGCTTGAAGCTATGAATTAGTGAGGAAGTGTTGTGCCTTATGCCACTCTTAGAAAACTCAATGATAAATGCCTCTAGGAGTTGGTCTATGTTTCTGAACTGCCTCTCATTGAGTGGTCAAAACCACGTTTCCTAAGGGTTAGACCAAAAGCATTATATTGTGTGAATAGGTCCTCTACCTGTTCAGCTTTCAAGACTTGCCTAAATTCTGCCACATGGTCATAAGGGTCTCCAGTGCCATCGAAGTAATTCTTCATGGACTTCACCAGTTGTGTTGGTCTCAGAGCCCTAGTGTGTTCTCTAGGCCTTGGCAAAGGGAATTCATCAGCATTTCTCTGGTTCCTGGGGGCTCTAGGTCTCTCGAATTCTTCCCTATCTGTCCATGTTCTCATCCTTTCTCTTCCTAGGGAGTTGGCAAAGCTTACCTCAGGTCTATCTCTACTCCTCTCTCTTTGAGCTCCATGAGCTTGGGAGGTCCCAACTCCTTGGTGACTGTAGGACACATTAGACCGAGGTTGGGGAAAAACAAATTCACCCTTCCATGTATAGGCATGTCTGCCATGCTCGGTGACCATGAAGATCCTCTCTGATGTATTGTCTAGGTAGGTTACTTTGCCTGGGCTATCAGGGTCTTTAAACTCATAGATTGTGAGAGCACTTACTTCCTGAGGTTGGACAGGTTTATATCTCCAAAAAGCCTCATCGGTTTCTCGGTTTAAAAGCAAATCTATGCTTTTATTATCCTGTGGAATCCACTCTGGAGTCATGATTCTGGTCAAGACGGATTTACCACGGGGAGTTCTTGGCTCTCTCTCTAAGTTCCCTTGCTCTATATCACCCATGTCGGTCTCTGCAATCATATTTCCAAACTCGTCTGTTCTATCAGGAAGAGTGGTGACTACATAAATAGTCCCCTCTTTATCTAGGTATGCTCCATTTTCGAACTTGACTACCGGGTGTTCTAATCCATGGGGTTGATCGGGGTTCTTAATCTGGAACACAGATCTTCTCAGGCCGTCTTCGTAGATGCGAGCACCTAGATGATTAGTCCTGATGTATTCCAATTGAGTCTTGTAAGGTCCTTCTGGCTTTTCTAGGTACGCCATCCCTGAACTACCTACTGGTCTCTCCATTGTGTGCCTGACGTTGCCCTAATTAATTACCACACCTAAGTCGTACTTAACCTAGGCTAGGAATTGACAAAGGAGGGTTGAGAGAACTTCCAACCTCAATCCTCTGGTTGCTCAGACTGTTGCACAAGCCCAGGAAGCCTTCTCCCAAGCTTGGTGCACACCCTTGCTAGCTTGCCTTGGAATGCCTTGCTTGCACACAATGTTCCTGCAAAAGTTCTTAAGTTATTACCACAATGGATTGACTGACACACATCAACAATTACAGGCCCCCCTTGGAGTAACTCACTGTACCCCCAAAATCTTATGACCACCTAATTCTACCGAATGGCCAACTTAAAAATACATGTTCTAAAACAAGACCAAAATCTCATCAATCGGAGTTCGTATGGTGAAGTTATGACCATTCAGGCACCTAGGGGTAAAAACAAGCTCTCAGGGTTCACGAAATTCCTCCCTGGTTTCTAGGTCTTTTGCCCACTCCTAAGGCTCTAATGTTATCCCAATGTGTCCAAAATTAAGCCCAAATATACCTCAATTCACTCAATTAATTCACTCTGAAATTTTATGCGTTAAGCCCATGTATCACGATAGGTCGGGTCGAGGTGTCGCGATACTTGGGAGTGTCGCGATAGGTCGAGGTGTCACGATACTTGGGAGTGTCACGATAGGTCGAGGTGTCGCGATACTTGGGAGTGTCGTGAGAGATCGAGGTGTCATGATACTTGGGAGTGTCGCGATAGATCGAGGTGTCGCGATACTTGGGAGTGTCGCGATAGGTCGAGGTGTCGTGATACTTGGGAGTGTCGCGATACCTGGGAGTGTCGCGATAGGTCGAGGTGTCGCGATACTTGGGAGTGTCGTGATATGTGGGAGTGTCGTGATACCTAGGAGTGTCGCAATAGGTCGAGGTGTCACGATACTTGAGAGTGTCGCGATACCTGGGAGTGTCACGATACCTTGAGGTGTCGCGATAGGTCGGGATATGATGAATTTTTCTGTTCTGCCTAGTGATCCTAGGAGCTCTAGGGCTGCGCAGTGTCGTGGTGCACTCAGAATCGTGATTGGGGCAACTTTTTGGTGTGTCGCGATAGCTCAAGCTCGACGCCTCAGGGCTTGCGCAGAGAGATTCCGTACCTGTTGAGCTTGCTGGAGATGATGATGGAGCTGAATCCTGCAAGAAACATGCAAAAGCACACAAAAACAAGAACACACACTCCCTCTCTCTCTCAAACTCGCACAAAACATTTGAGGGAAATGATTTGGAAGTGGGAATATAAGGTGGTGAAGGAGATGAAGATGGAGATGAAGATGGAGATGGAGATGGAGAAAAAACAAGAAATTTACCTACTACTTACCATTCCAACGCATCCTCTCTATGTCTTACCATCACAGGCTCGTCCTCAAAGCTCGAATCCCCGGCAACAGCACCAAAATTTGGTGTAGCTTAGTGATGAGTAGCACCTCCTTTAATGTCAATCCGGGAAGACATGAGATGGTATGAAGAACTTGAGCAAGTGAAGGCACAAATGTGTGAGTGAGAAGCACACCAACATGCCCACACATACACACACACGTGCACACACTGCAAGAACAAAGAGAGTGAGACAATGGAATCACTTCTATTACAACCAAGTTCTGTAACAAGCTCAAAACTACAAGAAGCTAGCCCCAAAAATGAGCTCTCTAGTTCTATTTATAGTTTTTGACTAGCTTTGGCCCTGTCCAGACCTAGTGTCCGGCCTAGTTAAAAATTAGGTTCTAGGGCTTATTTGAGGGCTCAAACGAGATCTAAAAAATATGAAAATTGGCAGGCAACTACTTCTAATGCTCTCCAAGCTCGAGGACTCCTCGGCTTGCACAAAATGGAGCTACAAAAAGGTGAAACGGTATTTACAAGTGTTTTTAGTGATGAGAATCACTTTTAACATGATGTAAGGTTTGGAAAAAATTTAAAGGGTTGCCTCAGTGCTAGATCTGCATGTATACCCATACTTGCTTCTTCCCATAGGATACCAACATATGGGTATTCAAAATCGAACGCACCTAACCACTATGACACACACACACACACACATACATACATACATACATACATACATACATACATACATACATACATACATACATACATACATACATACATACATACATACATACATACATACATACAAACATACATACATACATACATACACACACACATACACACACACATACATACATGCATACATACATACACACATCCATGCATGCATTCATGCATACATACATACATACATACATACATACATACATACATACATACATACATACATACGTACGTACATACATACATACATAAATACATACATACATACATACATACATACATACATACATACATACATACACATACATACATACATACATACATACATACATACATACATACATACATACATACATACATACATGCCTTTGTGTCTGCTTCGTCTCCACAATAGCGAACAAAAGTAGCCATGGTGCCATCGTGGGGGGAGGGAGAGTGGGGGAGGGGGACCCACAATACTCGATCAAGTGAGTTTTATCTTTTTGAGTATAGCTTGCAGTTGTTGTGGCAGTCGATATCATCTTGCTTCAAATGGCTGGGAGTTCGTCGTCCTCTCAATATGTCGTCAGTGTTTTTGATGGGAATAATCATCCATCAGGTATGTATATATAAAAATGGATCTATAGAAAGAAATAGGATTAGTGTTGGAAGATTTCAAATGCTTCTCTCATGGGTGTGTTCATGTGTGTGTCTTCTATATATCCAGGAACTACTAAGATGCAATCAAAGGCAAAAGGAAAGGTTGTAATGGATTCGAGACCTAAGAGAAAATCCATTTCTCATTTTTATTCACTTAAAGGAGGGATTGGAGGCTCGAATGTCATGCACTCTTCATGTGTAGCAAGCTCATCCCTTGAGCCTACAACTTTAGCTCCGATTGCATGCTCTAACATCTCTGTGTCAGAGTCGAAAACCTCAAATGACACTTCTTTGTCTAAACGTATGAAGAGAGGGAAGGGTCAATTGGATATAGGAAGCACTTTTAAAATAGATTGGATAACAAAGTTTCCTTTTATTAAGCCTTTGATAATTAAGGGTGAAGAAGAACCAAAATTTTTCACTTGTATACCATGTAGTTGGAAATTAGGTAATCAAGTCAAGTTACAATTGAAATTAGATACCTGAAAAACATGTGGGTAAAATGTATGAGAAAGTAGAAGTAGAAGGGAAAATGGAAAACATCGTTAGATGGAAGATGAATGCAGGCATCTACAAAATGTACATGCCTATAATTCTCATTTATTGCTTTTGGAGCAAAGTAATGAGAATAAAAGATCCTTTATGCATCTTTTTGAGAGAAAGCTCTAATCAGATAATGAAGCCATATTAATGCAATTTTCAATTGTGCTACATATCTTTTCCATCCGAAAACCAATGTCTGATTATCCTAAGTGGAGAGTTCCATTGAATTTCATTTGATTACTAATTCAAATTTTTCCGACACAATATTGTATAGAATCTTCAGGATAGGAATTTGCAAAAGCAATGGGAGAGGTAATCAAATCTAACGTGAAAAAAAGTTTATCGAATGCTACTTTTATTTCTATTTCCCTTGATGAAGTGACAGCAAGGGATTGCACTTCTTGGGTATGTATCCATGCATATATTATGGAGAATTATGCAAGAAAAGCCAAATTTATTGGTGCTCTTCAACTAAGGGCAAGTGCAACTTCTAGTTTGTTGGTGTAACTTGTTTTAGATTCCATTTCAAATATTGGAGGGATGTCAATTAGTGATATTAATCAAAAGATAGTATGCATTGGTGTTGATGGATGCTCAGTTATGCATGGGCTTAGAAATGGATTGTGTGTTCAATTGCAACAAAACTATACACCATATGCTTTAGGTATACATTGTATGTCTCATCGTACAAATTTGGCATTTAAAATTATGTCAGAATTTGTTTTCGTACAAAAAGTTGAAGATCTTGTACATCAGGCATATGCTTTCTTTTCAAAAATTCCTAAGCGTATTAAAGTGTTTAAATGCTTCTATGATGGGATAATTAAGGGAAGAAAATTGGAAAAAAATATTGACACCAGATGGATTTCACTTATTGGACCTGTAGAACGTCTTTTTGAAGAATATAAATCAGTCATCGGTGTGGTCAATATTATCTCTTTAAGTAAAGGAATACAAAAAGGAAAAGCTCATACTTTGTTGCAAATGCTAAGTGATGTGGAAACTCTTCTCTATCTTGGAGGAATGTTACCATTGTTAAGAGAAATGAATAATTTGATAAACGTTTCTCAATCAAGAGATATTTATGTCATGGAATACGCAGCAGTAAGAAAAATGACTTGTATGCACTTAGAAACTTTGTATTATGAGACATCAGGTTTTGATTCGCAAGAATTTATCGAGTGGGAATCATTGCTACAAGTTGGTGTAGAAGATAGTTTTTTGCAATGCAAAGGAGTATGCATCAGGAAAAAAGTTAATCAAACATTCTTTCCTATCCTAGTGGATAGTGTAAAACAATGCTTAAGATCCATATGTAATAAATTGACTTCTAAGATCAGAGAGAGATTTCCTAGAGATGAGCTCTTAGAAGCAATGGCCATAGTTCATCCTTTATATTGGAATCATGCAAAAGACAAGAGCTTACTAACAAATGACTTTAAAAGCAAGGTCCAAGTATTATCCGATCATTTTGGAAAGAATGCATATTTAGGAGATAGGATTCTAGAAGGAATTATAAATCCAAATCTTAAAAAAAAAAACAATTTGGGATATTTGGACAAACGATGTGGGAGCAATTTGACTTCGTCAAAGATCCTTCAAATCCAGGTGCAATGACAAAGCTATGGAAAAAGCTTGATATATCTCCATTCTTGAAGGAATCTATGTCGGAGTATTTTAAAGTAGCAAATTTGTGTCTAACAATGATCCTTGGATCCATTGAAGATGAACGTCTATAGAGTAGCTTAACTTTCATAAGAAATGCAACGAGAAATAGATTGAATAAAAACTGTATGCATGTCTTAGATTGTTTGTTTCTAAGAGTGACCTTGAAACTTTCCCTTTCGAAGAAGCTTATGCCATATGGAAAAGTCAATGTCAATGAAGAAGTGAATGTGTAGTATCATGCCAGAGGAAACACACGGAGCATGTTGAACCTTCTAATATTTTTCAAATCGACTAATATTGATTATAAAAAGGTAACTTTTTTATTTCATTTATGGTGAAGTATAATGTATGCTAATCTTTCTTATTGTTTTGATAGGTTTTGAATATATCAAGGACTTCAATATTTGCCGATTTTTGTTTTTTATTTTTTTTTAATATCTAAAATCATGAGATTCAAAGGTTCCTATTGTTCAATGTTCATGCTTATTTATGTATCTATGTATGTATGACTCATGCATGTGCCATGCTTGCATGTGTGTATGTTTGTATTCATGTATTCTTGCATGTATGTATGTTGGTATTCTTGTATCCGTGCATGTATGTATCTACATATGGATGCATGTGTGATGCATGTAATATGTATGTGTGTATGTACATATGGATGCATGTGTGATGCATGTAATATGTATCTGTGTTATGTATATGTGTGCATGGGTGATTCTTGCATGTGAGATGCTTACATGTGTGCATGTTTGTATTCTTGTATTCGTGCATGTATATATGTATGTTTGAAATTCGAAAGTATGTGTGATGCTTGCATGTATATATTATGTTTTTATTCATGCTTATATGTGTGTGTGTATGTGTGTACACTGAACAATCCTTTTAGAGGATTTGAAGGCTTGCACATTGAACTTCTTGGAATTTGGGACCTATCTCTGATCAGAAATTTAATAATCTAATGTTGTTTCCAGATAGATGTGTGTAGAAGTGTGTATGCACGTGTGTGTATGTGCAAGTGTTAATGTATATGCATGTGAGGACAGGTTGTTAAACTGGACAGGTTTCCAAGAAGTTTGAAATTGTTTTCACCAAGAAGGCACTGAAAAGAACCTAGGTAAGGTAATTATGTGTGTAGCATCTCATATCTAGTTACTTCATCTTTTGGGTCATTGTTACATATGCTTCTTGATTATTATAATGTTGCAAGGAAAAGATGGCCAAATTATTACGTTGTGGATGTTTATAAGGTAATTTTTGAAGAAAAAGGTTCTGCCATAGGTTCTTTTTGAGCTTGGTTCGTAGATCCATAATTATCTATAGGAATCTCTATAACAGTAGATCTATGTCTGTTTGTGTATACATATGTGTGGTTTTCTATATAAATGTGTATGTATGTGTGGTTTTTGTGTGTGTATATGTGTGTGAAATATATGTTTATGTGTACAAGTGTATGTATGTACATGTGTGCATGTGCATGTGCTGCTACTGGAATGTATGTGTATGTGTGCATGCATGTATATACATGTGTGGCTGCTATTGGAATGCATGTGTATGTGTGGCTGTTGTTATGTGTATGTGTGCATTTTATGTGTAAGGTATGTGTGTATGTGTGAAATTTGCATGTGTATGAGATCTTTCATCATCCAGGTCCTCAACACAATAGAGAGCTTCCAATCAATAAAGTGCAAGGAGAAAAACACAGCAGTGCTACAAGTTGTTTTTTGTGTAAGTTGTTTTTAGCATCTTATAAGAAGCCTGCTTGTTCCCCCTTCTTCATCTGTGCCTTACCTATACTTCTTAGCTCAAAAAGTTTTTTAAGATCTCTGATATAACTGGTGGTTTAGTATAGCTACTGGTATTTGCTTCAAGTTGTACAGTGTACATCATTTCTTCAGGTTGTATGGTGTACTTCATCATTTCTTCTTGGATGTATACAATCTATCAAGGGGAGCATTGGTGATAGTTGCAATGCTTTTGCAATTTAATTTACAAATTGTTCTTTTTTTAATGGTGGTATAGGTATAGAGCCTTCATGTTAATCATGGATAAAAACTAGTTGTATATCAAATAATAACAATAATTCTCATTACTATATCATATATGTGAGTTTTCTACTGGATGATTTAGAAGGTTTATTCTATGCTTTGACCAATAGTCTCAGGCCATAGTTGAATCTCAGAACAATAATCTCAGGCTCTGTTCTGTGTACATATTAAGATTTTTTTTGTGTCTACTATGTACAGGACATAATAAAGATTCTTGAAAGTATAGGTTGTGATGATGTACAAAGCAGCAATTCAAAGTTTCACTTTTTGGACACTTGGGTCTTGTTCATGTGTGTTTGCATGTTTATTTCATTCTTGGCCTAAGAATTTGATATCAGTGCAGGTTCAAAGGAGTGTATCGTGCTCCAGTAAATTCCAATATAATAGAGCTAGTATAAAATCTATTTTGCTACAGGTTTTATAAGGTATAAATTTTCAAATCTTTGTCCAACCTTATATTTGGCAACCATTTGTGTCTAGCTATTGCACTCTATCCAACTTTACCAACCAATCCTTTGTGTGTAGGTAATTTGTGTCAAGTTGCTTCAATAAATCCATCTAGGAGTTTGCATCCAGCACATAAGCTCCTTGTGCATTCAGTGTTGTGTTACTTTATTACTCCCTATTCAAATCTTCATGGTAGTCTAGATTATGTACATTGGGCATTATAGGTGGTTCCAATTGCACAGATGTTACCAAATGTGGTAGTACTATTGGTATATCTATATATATGTACTAGTAGATATATACAATATATATATATATATATATATATATATATATATATATATATATATATATATATATATATATATATATATATATATATATATATATATATATATATATTTCCATACACACACATGTTGTGTTGGTGTATCTATATATCTATACCAACAGATATATACAATATATGTATACACATAGATATATATATTGCCATACATACACACAGATGTGGTAGTGCTAGAGATTGCTATGAAGGTGTTTGATCGTAACTGTCTACTTATGTGGTGAATTTTGTTGTTTGTTACATGTTCTCCTGTTATAAAGATGTCATGAAGACATTGGAACGATTTTTCTGTGTGTTTGACTGGATTAGGGTGTACTACATGAGGTTTTTCCCCAGTCCTGGTGGAACAAGTTGGATGGATGGTATTCACTAGAAAAGGGAGAGTAGTAGTTATGTAGTTCTTCTTATACAGCTATCTGCTTTTAGCATTTATAAGAGAGATCTGTTTTTTGCCTCTAACACTAATATAACTTATGTCACTATACACAAGAGCTTGACATTGTGCATGCTAATATTCACCAGTGCTCACCTATTTTTCTTGGAAGCTATGATGATGTTGAGTAGATGCCTTTGTATGAAGCAATAGCCTAGCTGTATTGTAAAATGCATTCCTCAAATATATAAAATATCTGATGTCTGGGGTTCTCTTCAAGGAAAATCTTCAATATATTTTGTCCAAGGAAAATGATTTTTTCTGGTTCTTTCCGAGGACATGTTCCTTTCTAAGGCTTCTTTGTAGAACTTGATCAGCATTCTTGTAGTCTTTGGTCATTTATTTCTTAGCTAGCTGTGATCAAATGGATTTATGTGACTTGTGGCCCATGGGCATAGTATCTGCTAAAGATTGGTGCCTGCTTCAGATATGACATTGCTCTTTGGAACTTGTGGAGAAGCATCATCTTGTGGTACATCTGGAGAGCTAGGAACTCAGTTTTGTTGAATGGTGCTATTTTGAGATTGTGTTTCATGTATTTTTCAAATTTTTTCCTTGTTGGATTACCACAAGTACAAAAGCTCTCTCGAGTCTTGATGATTCTCTTTGCCAAGCCCTACTAGTAGTGTTTGCACTAGTGTAAGTGAAAGTGCCCTTATGATTTTCATTGGGTCTTGCTTCTTCTCCAAGGCTCTTCTGCATCAGTTTTCTGGTTCAGCCCAACGCCCAAGCATTGGTACTTTGGTGATGGCTCTCTACTGGTTGGACTTTTTGCTTCGTTGGCTTACTAGTGGTACAGAGGGTCTCTCTAAAGTCTCTTTGCCAAGTCTTATTATGGAGTCTGCAATGGTATAAGGAACAGTGCAATATGGTTTCCATTAGGTTTTGTTTTTTTCTTTAAGCCTCTTCTTCTCTGGCTACTACTGCATCAGTCTTGTGGTTCAACTCATTGTCCAAGCAATTGATTTTTTTTGTGCTATCTCGGTGCTAGTTGTGTTGATGTTGGTTTATTTCTACCCTTGCAAAGTGCCCAAAATGCTTTGGGTTGTCCTTCATAATCTGTGCAGAGTGTTGTACCCCAAGAGATTGATGCTATTTGTTGCTAAAGTCTTTAGAATTCAAACCTGGAAGCCCATTGTAGTCTTGGAATTGGCCTTCTTTTCAACTTTGTTGTTCCCTTACGTGTTGTTCACCCCTATAGCTAGAGGAAGTCCCTCCTCCTTTTCTTAGTCCTAGAATACCTCTTGTTTGTATCTCCAAGTTTGGAGAGACTTTTTCTTTGATGGTTTTCTACTCTTTTAATTATTAATTCACTTCTCTCCTCTTCAAAAAAGAAAGAGGTATGTCTCTCCAACGATTGACTTGTATGTACAATATTGAACTCTCTTCAACTTGAGATGCTAGATGTTCTATCTAATATCATGGAGTGTCAAATCTTGATACAATCTTTTTGTCAATATGAAAGGGGCAATGTGATTTTTGTAAGTCTTTGCATGAACTTATGATAAATGATGTTATGATATCATTATAAAGATAATAGATGTCATCTAGGCTTGTGTAACTAGTTGGGAAGGTTGAGTTTTCTTTTCTCATAAATATGAAGACTATAATAACTAATTATAAATGGAGGATCGAGATAGATTAAAAAAGATGATGATTTAATGAAAAAGTGATTTTCCATTCCAATATTTTATTGGTCAGATTAGAGATATTCATTTGATTTGAACACCATCTAAGCTATTTAGTAGTGGTATGGGTATGAGCTAGAAGCATTCAATACACGATAGGTTTCACTTGATGAGTTAGCATATTTGGAGTGAATATATTGGAAGCGAATTTTTTGAGAAGACGTTCATCCTTCCACTATGTACGTACTCAACATTGTTATATATTGGTGTCCATAGAGCCATCTGATTGCAATTATTAGCAGTTGAGTTTCAACTTTACCATTCTTTATGCTTTTGCAAAAATAGAACATAGACCAGCTTTCAAAAATAAGTTAATACCTCAAAGGCATAGATTTTTCATTTTTGTCATGCAAAATCATCGAAATTGTCAATTTTAGCCTCTCATCAAAATTCGTCAGAATTTTAAAATTTAAATAGTAGCTATCATCAAGATTCGCCAAAATATTTATAATTATAGTATGATATACTTAGGGAATTTCACCCATATTTGTATACTTTTGAATGAGGGGGTGGTCTTATTTTTTACCCTGATTGGCATCCATATGTAGAGTTGGCCACCGCAAACCTGCAAAGAGAATCATTTTTATAGTCTTCTCGGTTGAAAAATGACCTCCTGTCGCACCTGCATGTGCCATTTCTAATATGGGTAAATATTCTCCTTCATGAATACACAACCATAGTTGATCATCATTTCCCCTTTTGAGAAAAAGTTTTCCAATTATAGTGTAATCTTTACTCATTTCTTCTAGAGCCCTCTTTCTTGCCAGATTTGCTCCTTCTTCATACATTCATAGTTTTAGAAATTTCACCAATGCTTTACTCCATTCATGTGCTATGGTGGAGAAATGTAAGGATGAATGGTCATAAGGGGCATTCTCTTGGCATTCTTGGCAATTCAGAATATATTCATGTATATCCTTTTGCATGTCCAGCCAGTATACCCCTAGTCTTTTCAATTCCCTTGTGGTTCCATGAACGCCCTTATGCATTTTCCATCGATTTACATGAGCTTGTTCGAGTAGATTTTTTCATTCAGCATCTTCTACACACCTTAATAACAAGTCATTAGGTTCTTTAATAGACTACTAGCCACAATATGTAGACTCATTGATTGCATGAACTCCTTTCTATTGTCTTGATTGATCCTATGGTGTGGTCCATGTGTGAGGATTGGAATCAATTTTTCTACCCATTTGGGACACACTTCCAAATTAAATAGATATGTATTAGGTAGGTCATTTGCTGCTCCTGTAGTTGGTTCTCCATGTGTCACCTTGTACTTCTAACTCCTTTTTTGTTCTCTTTTGTCCACGAGAGGTTATGGTGCAATGTCGTTTGGGTCCATTTGCTCACCTAGGGGACCTTGCGAATGGTAGCGTAGGTTTTGTAGTCGACTTTTATAAAAGGTTCCATACTCTCTAACATGTGCAGTACAAATCCATCATTTCTGATAAATTTGATACTTGCACTGAGTGCAAGGACATGCCATTCTCTCCTCTGGATCCAAACTAGCCATCTGATACAATATGGACATTTTAGAACATTTGAAATTTTTTTATTAAACCTAAAAACCATAATCCTATAAACTTAAACTTCATATATATATATATATATATATATATATATATATATATATATATATTCTACTTTTTTTATTTTCTTTTTCTTATTCATACTAAAATCTAAAGACCTAAAGACCTAAAAACACCTAAAATCCTAATCCTAAAGACTTGGACCTAAAACATGTATATGTGTATATGCATGTGTATATCTATGTGAGTGCGTGTCTATATGTGAGTGTGTGTGTTTGTAATATGTTAAAATCCTAAAATCATATTTTTTATATATATTAAGAATCCTAAAGTCTTATTTCTCTATATATCTGTATGTATGTATGTATGTATGTTATATATATGTGTATATGTGTGTATGCATGTATAAACAACTTAAAAACCCTAATCCTATTTTTTATATATATTTGATTATATATTGTTTTTTCTTAATTTTTATAAATATATGTTTATATATGTTAATATTAATCTAAAACTCTATTTTCTATATAATTAATTATATATATTTAATTTGATAAAAATCTTAAAATCCTATTTTTATATATTAATTATATATATTTAATTTGATAAAAAACCTTGAAATCCAATTTTAATATATTTAATTATATATATTTAATTTGATAAAAAACCTTAAAATTCCATTTTTATATATTTAGTTATATATATTTAATTATTTTACTTAAAACACTAGCTCTTTTTATATTTATTTATCTATAAGATTATTCTATTTTATATATATATATTTATTTATATATTCAGATTTTTTTCTAATTTTTTTCTTTATTTTTTCCTTATATAAATTTAATTGAAGTATATGTATGTAAAAACCATAAAACCCTAATCCTAAAGACCTAGACCTAAAATATGCATATGTGTGTATGCATGTGTATATACATGTATATATGTATTATATGTGTATGTGTATGTGTGTATATATGTTATGCATGTGTAAAAACCCTAAACCCCTAATCGTAAAGACCTAGACTTAAAACATGTATGTGTGTGTATGCATGTGTATATATATATATGTATGTGTATATATATGTGTATATATATATATATATATATATATATATATATATATATATATACATATATATATATATATATATATATATATATATATATATATATATATATATATATACATACATATACATATACATATACATATATATATATATATATATATATATATATATATATATATATATATATATATATATATATATATATATATATATATATATATATATATATGTGTGTGTGTGTGTGTGTGTGTGTGTGTGTGTGTTGTGTGTGTGTGTGTGTGTATGTGTATGTGTATATATATTTAATTTGATAAAAAACCTTAAAATCCTATTTTTATATATTTAATTATATATATATATACCTTCATAACTATATATTTAATTATATATATTCAATTATTTTATTTAAAATACTAGATCTTTTCATATTTATTTATCTATACAATTATCCTATTTTATATATATATTTATTTATATATTCATATTTTTTTAATTTTTTCTTTATTTTTTCCTTATATAAATTTAATTGAATTATATGTATGTAAAAACCCTAAAACCCTAATCCTAAAGACCTAGACCAAAAATATGTATATGTGTGTATGCATGTGTATATACATGTATATATGTATTATATGTGTATGTGTATGTGTATGTGTATATATATGTTATGCATGTGTGAGACCTAGACCTAAAACATGTATATGTGTGTATGTGTGTGTATATATATGTGTATGTGTATATGTGTATATATATGTGTGTATGCATGTGTAAATAGCCTAAAAACCCTAATCCTATTTTTATATATTTGATGTGAAAAAAACCTTAAAATCTTAATTATATATATTTAAATAAAACACTAGCTATTTTCATATTTATTTATCTATACTAAAATCGTATATATGTGTGTATATGTGTGCATGTGTGTATATGTGTGCATGTGTGTATATGTGTGTGTATATGTGTGTGTATATATGCATGTGTGTATATGTGTGTGTGTGCATGTATGCATGTGTATGGATGTCTAAACATCATAAAAACACTAAT
Source organism: Ceratopteris richardii (assembly GCA_020310875.1). NCBI lineage: Eukaryota > Viridiplantae > Streptophyta > Polypodiopsida > Polypodiales > Pteridaceae > Ceratopteris > Ceratopteris richardii. Next base: position 77,801,733 of record CM035423.1, on the reverse strand, counting down.
CCTATTTTTATATATGTAATTTGCGGTGTGTATATGTGTGTATGTATGTATGCATATGTATATGTATGCATGTGTGTCTTTTTGTGTGTGTGTATGTATGCATGTGTGTACATGTGTGTGTATGTATGCATGTGTGTATGTATGTGTGTGTATGTATGCATGTGTGTATATGTGTTTGTGTGTGTATGTATGCATGTGTGTATATGTGTGTGTATGTATGTGTGTGCATATATGTGTGTGTATGTATGCATGTGTGTATATGTGTGTGTATGTATGCATGTGTGTACATGTGTGTGTGTGTTTATGTATGTGTGTGTGTATGTATGCATGTATGTACATGTGTGTATATGTATGCATGCATGTGTGTATATGTGTGTATGTATGCATGTGTGTACATGGTGTGTATGTATGCATGTGTGTACATGTGTGTGTATATGTATGCATGTGTGTATATGTGTATGTGTGTGTATGTATGCATGTGTGTGTATGTATGCATGTGTGTATATGTGTGTGTATGTATGTGTGTGTATATGTGTGTGTATATGTGTGTGTATATGTGTGTGTATATGTGTGTGTATGTATGCATGTGTGTATATGTGTGTGTATGTATGCATGTGTGTACATGTGTATGTGGATGTATGCATATGTGTATGTATGCATGTGTGTACATGTGTGTGTATGTATGCATGCATGTGTGTATATGTGTGTATGTATGTATGCATATGCATGTAAATGCATGTGTGTATATGTGTGTGTGTATTGTTGAAAATCAAGTCTCAATCATGCAAAAAGGCTCAACCACAAGTTTTGCAAGTGGACCAATCAAAAAGGAGGACCCAAAGTCATGGAATAAAGTTAGAAGCTCCACCAAACTCAATCAAGTTCAAATCTCATCAAATCAGCTACCAAAAAGTGTGCTTAAATTGATTGGTGGTTGGTTAGCTAGATTGTAGGAAAAGTAAAACTCTATATAAGCATCATCCCGCCTTTGTTTCTTGAGTTATATGCATTCCACAAGTTTTCCACTTAGTTTAGTGAAGTCATAAACTCGAGCAAGCAGCCCCCTTGCTTGATTACCTCATTTTCTCATGATTTTGCTCCTCTCTATCTAGAGGTGTAGTTAGGCTTTTCCAATTCTGATTGTACTAGATTGCAGAGCATTGTTTTCTCTCTCATTGTACTCATATTCATTGATTTCAAGCTTCATTTGCTCTCTCATATTGTTCCCTGAAGTTTTCCAAAGTTTCAAGTTACTTGGCTAAGTGAGTTGTGAGAAATTACCAACTTTGTGAAGGTATATCCCTGCACATAGGCAGAGAGTGTTGCAAACAGGTAGCCTGTTTTGCAGAGGGTGGTTCTCCCAAATGGAGAATCCATTTGGGCTGATTTAAAGCTTTTTGGGTAGCTCTTATAGTCTACTACAAGTCTGCAAAATTTCATTTTAATTCTCTATACTACTATAGAGAAAAATTCAGAATAGTGAGCATATATCACTGCTTGTGGACCTAGTGGAGGGCAGCCATCTTCCATTTTTGCATTGGGGTGTTAGAATCATTCCCCATCAGTGGTATCAGAGCCACTTTGGAGGCTTGAAGACATCAGTGGCATCATATTGAAGACTTGAAGGGATCAAAGCAAGAAGACATTAAAAGGGGGCTACGTCGATCGAGATGTCAATTAGTTGAAGGTTAGCAAGGGAGAAGCTTTCAAAAGGTAATATCCAGACCTTCTAAAGCATACAAACACTTGAGGAGAAGCTAGAGGAGCATCTTAAAGCTCAGTATGGCTGATTATAATGCACAAATAGAGAAGTTAGAGAAAGGCAATTATCAACCATGGAAATTTAGAGTTAGCAACTACCTTATGGGCAAAGGATTGTGGGGATTAGTGAGCGGCACGGAGCCAATGCCTCATGTACATGATCCACCACTTCAAGGGCAGGTCAAGGCACTTAATGAATGGATAGAAAGGGATAGGAGAGTCATATTCATTCTATCCCAACACATAAGCAATAGCATGATAGGGCATATACAAGACTTGGACACATCCAAGAAGGTTTGGGAGACCTTGGAGAGATTGTACTCTTAAGCAACCAAGGCAAGGAAGATTCAGCTCAAGAATGAGCTGAATAATTTTAGGAAATCACCAAGTACTAACATAAATGAGTACATTTTGAAGGTTAAGGAGCTTGCAGATGCTTTAGGCTCAATTGGGAGCCCAATCGATGATGATGATCTTGTTGCACACACTCTCAATGGCTTGAGAGAGATTTCTACCACCTAATGGTGAGGTAAGGTCATCCAATAGGGTTAAATACCCTGTTCAAAGGTTAACTTATGATTCATTCATTGCAAGACACTATGCCTACATGAGTCAAACTATAGCTTGTGAAGAACCTAACTTTTTTGAAGAAGCAAATAAGCATAGGGAATGGGTTGAAGCCATGGAGGAGGAAGTCAAAGCACTTGAAGAAAATGATACTTGTCCATTGGTGCTAAGAACAAAGGACATGAAAGTCATTGGATGATGGAGAGTGTTAATCTCCAAAAGAACAACTTACTCTTGGATTAGAGCACCTCTATACCAAGAGTAAGTCAAACACTCCACTAATTTAGAGGATCAATTGCTAACTATCAAAAATTAACAAATCTATGAAGAAGATGATACACAGAAAAGTCTGCTGCACTATTTCTTCACATTGACCTATCAAACGTGTAAAGTTTTTTATGAAAATTTGTACGAATCATCTCCTAGAGATTGCGCATCTCCTCCAAGTTGAATTACTTCAAAAGATTAAGTATAACTTGAGAAATCAACTTCTCAAGTTACCTATGTCAGAAACTGTCATCCAAAACAGTCGACTTTACACCTGTAACTTTTAAGACTTGGTTCTCCTTGAATAGAACCCGTTTTACAAAATGCTTCTAGACATGAGTAGATTATCTTTCAACTTAAAGATTAAGCCCTCACTCATGCAAAACTTTAAACTGTGCTGGGAGAAATGAACAAAACATTGACTTCGAAATCTGCGCCTGTTTTAGGAACCTGTGAACACACTTCACATATGAATGTTCCTACACTTAATTCACTCAGCCTGATTACAATTGAAAGCTAAAACTTTGCACAGAGGTCAAGCAACTTCCAACTTAGACTTGTACAAAAGCATTTCACAATTGATCTACTGTAGAAGGAGAACACGCAGAAACATCGGGCGCAAAAATTTTCATTTACTCAGAAGAAATACAGTTGAGTGATGAGAGCTAACTCAACTAACTTTTTCTCTATCTCATGACTTCTAACTTCCTCAATCTTGGCTTCTAACTATTGTCACATATGCTCTCATACTTGCCCCGACTTTTCTCAAAGTATTTATAGATAAATTTGTACATGATTCTTACTAAACAAAAGATCTAAGTCATCTATGACTATACTAATGTACATATGTGTACACTTCTCTTGTCCTCTGAATGTAATCTTCTTCCACACTTTAGAAATTGATTCTTCCTTCATCATTTGATCTTCCAAGCCTTCAATTGGTGATTGGTCTGCACCAACAGCTCCCCCTCAATCATCAATTGAGGTTTTCTCTGTCTTCTTTATACTTGCCATGTCTTTGAACCTTTGTAACTTAGGTCCATCCAAGCTCTTTGTCATCATATCTGCCACTTGTTCTTTTGTTGGAGTGTACATCACTTCAACCTCTTTATCTAGTACCTTTTCCCTCAAGAAATGATACTGAATCTCTATATGCTTAGTCCTGGCATGAAAAACAGGATTAGCTGCCAAATACAAAGAACTCATGTTGTCTCCAAAAATTATTGGAGTACTATGATCAATCTCAAAACTTTTCATCAAGGTCTTCAACCATATGACTTCTTTTGCAGCTTCTACCATTCCCTTATACTCAGCTTCTGTGGATGATAAAGCAACTGTATGTTGCTTCTTTGAACACCAAGAAACTAACTTATCTCCAACATAACATAGATATCCATGAGTAGACCTTCTATCATCTGAGTCACCTGCCCAATCTGCATCACTAAACACTTTGATTCTTGTGTCAGAAGTGAAACCATAATACAAACCTTCACTTAGGGTTCCTTTAATATATCTGAGTACCCTTTGGGCTGCAATCCAATGAGTCTTCTTTGGACAATGCATGAATTGTGACAACACACCTACTGCATATGATAGATCTGGCCTTGTCAAGGTAGCATAGATTAAACTACCTACCAAACTCTGATATTTCTTCATGTCATTGAACTCTTCACCTCCATACCTGCTTAATTTATGATTTACCTCCAATGGTGTAGTTGAGGTCCTGCAATCTTCCATGTTAAACTTGACTAGGAGATTCTTCAAATATCTCTCTTGTGAAACATATACTCCATGTTGAGTATACACAATCTGCATTCCTAGAAAATAAGATAAGTTTCCCAAGTCACTTATCTTAAACTCCTTCTCTATCTGCTTCTTGAGTTCATTGACTCCTTGAGCATCTGTTCCTGTAACAATAATATCATCAACATAAATGCACATGTAAATGTATCCATTTTCACTTGCCTTCACTAGCAAGCTACTATCTGCCTTTGATGCTTGAAATCCACATTCATTCAAGAACTTGACCAATCTGTAATTCCAAGCTCTTGGGGCTTGCTTCAACCCATATAAAGCTCTCTTGAGCTTACACACATAATCTGATCCAATTGATTCCATGAAGCCTTCTGGTTGCTCCATATATACTTCATCTGCAATGTATCCATTTAGAAATGCATTTTTCACATCCAATTGTGATAATTTCCATCCCTTGCAAGCAGCAATAGCAATCAATGTTCTAATTGTAGAAATCTTAGCAACAGGACTAAAGGTTTCATCATAATCTACCCCATAAGTTTGGGCATAACCTTTGACCACAAGTCTAGCCTTGTATCTAGACACTTTACCATCTGCAAACCTCTTTGTTTTATATACCCACTTACATCCAATTACCTTCTGATTCTTTGGTCTTGGTACTAGTTCCCAAGTTTCATTTTCAAGTAGAGCATCATACTCTTCCTGCATTGCCTTCTCCCAATTCTGTTTACCTTTGGCTTCTTCATAAGTTGTTGGATCTTCTTCTGTTTTCACAATGTAAGCATAATCTTTTGTTGTTAGAAAGGATGTATCATAACTATACCTTATAGGTTCTTTCCTTTCTCTTGTAGATCTTCTGATTTCTGCACTTCTTGAAGTTTCAGCCTCATTTGATTCTGGATCAAATCTTGGCCCTTCTTCTACATGATCCTGCACTCTACTTCTAGAGTCAACTTCATCAACAATTTCTTCACATACTTTTACCTTTGCCTTTCCTTTTCTTTGTATTTCTTCAACACCTGTATACTCATTTGGTGATCCTGTATACCACATGTTTTGCTCATCAAATGTCACATCTTTAGTAACAAGAAATTGCTTTGTAGATGGACTCCACAACCTGTAACCCATCTGTCTATCATCATATCCAATAAACACATACTTCTCTGCTTTTGGTTCTAGCTTATGTCTTAATTGTGAAGGAACATAAGCATATGCAATACATCCAAATACTTTACAATGATCAAGACTAGGCTTCTTACCCCACCATGCTTCATAAGGGGTTCCTCCATCCAAAGCTTTGCAAGGCAACCTATTCACAAGATATGTTGCAGTGTTAATGGCTTCTGCCCATAAGTAATTTGGACAATTCTTTTCCTTCATCATGGCTCTTGCAAACTCTACAAGAGTCCTATTCCTCCTTTCTGCTACTCCATTCTGTTGAGGGGAGTACCTGCAAGTTACTTCTCTTTTGATACCTGCATTCCACAAATAATCATCAAACTCTTTGGAGAAATACTCTCCCCCTCCATCTGATCTTAACCTCTTGAGCTTTTGTCCTGTGATCCTTTCTGCATAAGCATGAAAGTGTTTGAATGTCTTGAAGACTTCTGATTTGTCCTTGATTACATACAAAGTAATCCACCTGGTTGCATCATCAACAAACAACACATAATATCTGGATCCATTTATGCTATAGTCCCTTGAGGGACCCCATACATCTGTATGAACCAATTCAAGCATATTTGAATACTTGTACCCTGATTTGTTGTAAGAGTTCTTATGTGCTTTACCTAATTGACAAGCTTCACACTTGTACACCATATGTTGCCCTTCAATGTTTGGCAATCCAAGCACTATCTGATTCTTTGACATCTCCTTTATAGCTCTCTCATTGAAATGACCTAGCCTTTTATGCCATAGGTCTAATTCAGACACCTTTTGACCTCCATAGGTAAACAATGCATGTCCCACATTACCTTAGACTTTGAGAGTAAACAATCTTCCTTCTTTTTTTCCTGCAATTATGTTTCTATATCCCTGATTTGGATCTTGTACATAAACACCATCATTTGTGAATCTTACCTCATATCCTTTCTCCACAATTTGCCCTACACTTATCAGATTTTTAGGAATAGTAGGAACATAAAGTACCTTGCTCAGAAGTGTACTTCCACTCTTTGTCTTCACTGATCCAATGCTCTCCACTTTATGTTTGGTATTGTCACCTGTCTGAACTGTATGCCCATTCACCCTTGCTTCCATATCAGTCATCAAGGATAGATTCCCACTCAGATGGTTGCTGCACCCTGAGTCAATATAAAACACTCTTTGATCTTCTCCCATTGATTCATGAGTTGCATTCAAGATAAGAGTCATGTCATCCTTCTGATCTGATGCATAATTGTAATAATTATTGTTGTAGGACTGAGATTGGAAGTTTCTTCCACCTCCTCTACCATATGATGTCCTACCTCCTCTTCCTCTGAAATTGCCTCTTTGGTTTTTGCCTCCTCTACCTCTTTGATTATAATTCTGATTATTGTTTCCTCCATTTTGATTGTTATACCAACAATCATTTGCCAAATGATTTGTTCTGCCACAAATCCAACAAGCTTTAGCATTATCTTTATTCTTACCTCCTCTTCCTTTACCTCTGAAATTTGTCTTCCCTTTTGTAAAGTTAGCTTGATTTGAATTCCCTTCATCATCATTTGATTGCTTTCCCTTGCCATTCTTTTTCTTGTCTTTGGAGTACATAGCTTGACTTGTACTTCTATCATTGTCTCCTTTAAGATCCTGCTCAAAGGTTAGCATATGTCCTAGCAATTGATTAAGATCAGGAGTAAAGTGATCAAGTGACAATTCTATGGACAATATAAAAGGCTTCCACTTCTCATCTCCTCTCAAACCTGTAAGTATTTGTCTTACCAACTTTTCCTCTTCAATGTCTTCATCCACTGCTCCCAAGCTATCTGCAATATCTTTCATCCTTGCCACATAATCTGAAATTGATTGTGAGCTCTTCTTCTTGAAGGTTGTGAACTCAGCCCATAGTGAGGACTTCCTTGACTTAGTTGTATTTTGGAAATGCTCTTCCAAGGCATTCCAAACATCTGTAGCACTTTCCAAACCTCTGATGTGAGGTAAAAGGTAATCATTTACAGCCATGTAGATGATGCTCCTTGCTTGAGCATCTTTTCTCATCCAAGTCTTCAACATTGCAAGCTCTTCCCTAGTAGGAATACTAGGATCTGCAAACTCTGGTTTTTCTTCATCTCCTGTAATAAATGATATAAGATCTTTGCTCATGAGGTGTGCTTCCATCCTCATGGACCATGCTGGATAGTTCTCCCTATCTAGCTTATCAATCTGCAAGCTTTCTCCCATCTTGTGTCCACCTGTGTATTGAAATCTTCAAGCTTTACAAACAATGTATGTACCTTTACTTCGAATTGGACTCCTTTTGCCTTTCTTGATGTCAAATAGTCTTCTCCTCGAGCTTTGACTCCAAGCTTTCACTTCTTAGTCCTTCAAGTGTTGAATTTCTTGAATCTGCAGCAGTCGGGATCCTCCTTTCTTCAAATTGATGTCTCCTGCTCTGATACCACTGATGGAGAGTGTTAATCTCCAAAAGAACAACTTACTCTTGTGATTAGAGCACCTCTATACCAAGAGTAAGTCAAACACTCCACTAATTTAGAGGATCAATTGCTAACTATCAAAAATTAACAAATCTATGAAGAAGATGATACACAGAAAAGTCTGCTGCACTATTTCTTCACATTGACCTATCAAACGTGTAAAGTTTTTGATGAAACTTTGTATGAATCATCTCCTAGAGATTGCGCATCTCCTCCAAGTTGAATTACTTCAAAAGATTAAGTATAACTTGAGAAATCAACTTCTCAAGTTACCTATGTCAGAAACTGTCATCCAAAACAGTCGACTTTACACCTGTAACTTTTAAGACTTGGTTCTCCTTGAATAGAACCCGTTTTACAAAATGCTTCTAGACATGAGTAGCTTATCTTTCAACTTAAAGATTAAGCCCTCATTCATGCAAAACTTTAAACTGTGCTGGGAGAAATGAACAAAACATTGACTTCGAAATCTGCGCCTGTTTTAGGAACCTGTGAACACACTTCACATATGAATGTTCCTACACTTAATTCACTCAGCCTGATTACAATTGAAAGCTAAAACTTTGCACAGAGGTCAAGCAACTTCCAACTTAGACTTGTACAAAAGCATTTCACAATTGATCTACTATAGAAGGAGAACACGCAGAAACATCGGGCGCAAAAATTTTCATTTACTCAGAAGAAATACAGTTGAGTGATGAGAGCTAACTCAACTAACTTTTTCTCTATCTCATGACTTCTAACTTCCTCAATCTTGGCTTCTAACTATTGTCACATATGCTCTCATACTTGCCCCGACTTTTCTCAAAGTATTTATAGATAAATTTGTACATGATTCTTACTAAACAAAAGATCTAAGTCATCTATGACTATACTAATGTACATATGTGTACACTTCTCTTGTCCTCTGAATGTAATCTTCTTCCACACTTTAGAAATTGATTATTCCTTCATCATTTGATCTTCCAAGCCTTCAATTGGTGATTGGTCTGCACCAACATTGGAAACGAATGGGTGTACAAGGTAAAGAGGCATGCAGATGGGAGCATCTCTAGGTATAAAGCAAGGCTGGTTGCCAAAGGTTTTGCTCAAAGCTATGGCATAGACTTTGAGGAAACATTCAGTCGAGTAGCTAAGATGTCCACCATCAGAAGTTTGATTGCAATTTTAGCCTCAAAAGGTTGGAAGATGTACCAGTTGGATGTGAAGAATGCTTTTCTAAATGGAGAGCTTGAAGAGGTAGCCTTCATGGACCAGCCCCAAGGCTTTGAAGATGAGAGGTTTCCACATCATGTATGCAAGCTAAAGAAGGCTCTTTATGGACTCAAGCAAGCCCCAAGAGCTTGGAACCAAAGACTTGTGGACTACTTGGTAAAATGTGGATACAATCAAAGTCATGTAGACCTATCACTCTTTGTGAAGAAGAAAGGTAGCAAAATTGTTTTCATTTGTATATATGTTGATGATTTGATCATTATAATGGATGATGAAGCCAACATCAAGGACATAAAGAGCTTGGATGTGACTTTAAAATCTCAAATTTAGGGATTTTAAGGTACTTCCTTGGGATTGAGGTACTATATAAAGAGGAAGGTATATACTTGATGCAAAGGAAATACATTCTTCATCTTTTGAAGAAGTTTGGCTTGTGTGATTGCAAGCCCATTTCAAATCCATTAGAAGTAAATGTTAAACTAAGTGCTCATGAAGGTGAAGAAGTGAAGGATGTGACCATGTATAGGTCAATAATTGGTTCTCTCTTGTATGCTACTATGACAAGACCTGATATTTCACATGTAGTTGGAGTGTTATCTCAATTTTTGCAAGCTCCAAGAGTGCATCATCTCGTTGTAGCCAAAAGGGTACTTAGGTACCTCAAAGGATCAGTGAATGAAGGTCTATATTATCCATTTGGTGATGGATTAAATGTACAAGCTTATTGTGATGTTGATTGGGTAGGTTCCAAAGATGACAGGAGGAGCACTAGTGGATATGTTATAATGCTAAGGAAGAAGACCATCTCATGGATGTCAAAGAAGCAACCAACCATGGCTCTTTCATCGATCGAAGCTGAGTATAGAGGCTTAGCACAAGTCTCATGTGAGCTTATGTGGCTCAAGAAGTTGTTTGTTGATCTTGATTTGCAGGTTAGGCAATTACCTATTTTTTGTGACAACATAAGTAGCATATGCTTGGCTCAAAATCCGGTGTTCCATGCAAGGTCGAAGCATATAGAAGTGCATTACCACTTTATTCTAGAGAAGATCATGTCAAAGGATGTCAAGGTGGAGTATATCAATACAAAGGACCAATATGCAAATATTTTTACCAAATCATTGGATGGAGTAAAGCTACAACACTTCAAGGCATGCATTGGAATGAAGGACCTAGGCATTGAGACTTGACGGGGAGTGTTCAAAATCAAGCCTCAATCATGCAAAAAGGCTCAACCACGAGTTTTGCAAGTGGACCAATAAAAAAGGAGGACCCAAAGTCGTGGAATAAAGTTAGAAGCTCCACCAAACTCAATCAAATTCAAATCTCATCAAATCAGCCACCAAAAAGTGCACCTAAACTGATCGGTGGGTGGTTAGCTAGATTGTAGGAAAAGTAAAACTCTATATAAGCATCATCCTGCCTTTGTTTCTTGCGTTTTATGCATTCCATGAGTTTCCCACTTAGTTTACTGAAGTCATAACCTCCAAAAAGCAGCCCCCTTGCTTTCTTACCTCATTTTCTCATGATTTTGCTCCATTCTATCTAGAGGTGTAGTTAGGCTTTTCCAAATCTGATTGTACTAGATTGCAGAGCATTGTTTGCTCTCTCATTGTACTCATTTTCATTGATTTCAAGATTCATTTGGTCTCTCATATTGTGCCCTGAACTTTTCCAAAGTTTCAAGTTATTTGGCTGAGTGAGTTGTGAGAAATTGCCAACTTTGTGAAGGTATATCTCTGCACATAGGCAGAGAGTGTTGCAAACAGGTAGCCTGTTTTGCAGAGGGTGATTCTCGCAGCTGGAGAATCCATTTGGGTTGACTTAAAGCATGTTGGGTATCTCTTATAGTCTACTACAAGTATGCAAAATCTCACTTTAAGTCTCTGTACGGGTGCAGAGAAAAGTTCAGAACAGTGAGCATATATCACTACTTGTGGACCTAGTGGAGGGCAGCCATCTTCCATTTTTGCATTGGGGTGTTAAAATCATCCCCCATCATGTATATGTATGTATTTATGTATGTATGTATGTGTGTGTATGTATTTTTATATATCTTTCTCTCTTTATCTCTCTCTCTATCTTCCTCTTTTTCATCTCTCTTTATCTCTCTCTCTATTTTTCTCTCTTTCATCTCTCTTTATTTCTTTCTCTATTTTCCTCTCTTTCATCTCTCTTTATCTCTCTCTCTTTCTCTCTCTCTTTCTCTCTCTCTATCTCTCTCTCTATCAATAGAGAATAAAACATTCACTTACAGGTATGTCCCTCTTTTGGATCGTTGTTGTCAAATCGTAATGTATGTCGTCTATCGTCGAATTCTAAAGAATCGATGCCAAAAAAACTTCTGCAAAATCAAAGAGAACAAAAATTATAAAATATCAAGCATAGAACAAGACAAAGGGTAAGAGCATGCACACCACTTACCAAGATGCGAGATCTAGAGAGAGAGAGAGAGTGTGTGTGTGTAGAGAGAGAGATCTGTGTGTGTGTGTGCACAAGACAATGCAGGTCACAATTCGATTCACACGTGCAAGTTTGACAGAAGCAAGTAGTACGTAGTGTAAAACACGTGCAATATGTTGATTTTTGCTCTTGGGTTCCCGGTATGTTTAAAACACGGCCTTGATATAGGCATCGGTATAAGCATCGGTAATTCCCAGTTAATTACCGATGCTTATACCGAGATTACCGACACCTATACCAAGGCCTATATCGGTGGTCATGAAACATCCCGACAATCTATTTTAAATGGTCATACTGATGGTCAAGTGATTGTCAGTATGCTTAGGTGCATTTTTCCAACGTTTATACCGACATCGAGACTAACCATCGGTATAAGAAGCATCGGTATGCCCTCATATGTTGTAGTGTTTAGGTGATACATCTTTTCTAAGGTATGTACATCTTTCCTCTTTCTCCTCCATGGTTACTATCACCTTTTTTGTTTGTTCCTTATTATCATATGCTTCTCCTTCCTAGGCTTCTCCTTTTGGCATTTGAATTGCTATTTTCTGTCCTTCTATTTCATACCACTTGAAATTTTCTGGAACTTTGAAAAGATCTAGCAGCCATTCTATTCGATCTAGCATTTCTTCACTGTCATGTCTCATTTGAATTGCTTCTATATGTCACGAGGAAGGAGATAAGGAAGAGAGCTCACACACACACTCTCACTCTCAAGGAGAAGCACACACACAAATTGAGACAGGGAAGAATGATCTTCTTCTTCTTCTTCTATTACATAAAAGGAATGTACAAGAATGACCTAAAAACAAGAATACAACAAGTGCAATATATAAAGACCAGTACATAAGGAAAAACCTAATGTCCGTGATGAGTGAGCTGGCAAGAAACAAATGTGCCATCACTCTCGGTAGATAAATCTAATAAAGCTCAATGAAGTATCCCTCACATATACCGGCATGACCACTATACATGTCAGAGAAACAAAAAACGGGTACGTGTCATCCTGGATCATCACATGTTGAGCTTGATATCTCAACACTCCCCCTCAAGCTCAACGCCATATCCTGTAATCCAAGCATCTTCCGAAACTTCTTCAACTTCTCAGCTCCAAGTGCTTTGGTGAAAATATCAGCAACCTGCTCATCTGTTCTCACATAAACAAGATCAATATCACCTGCTAATACCTTCTCTCTGATGAAGTGATAATGTACCTCGATATGCTTTGTTCTAGCATGCAAAACAGGGTTCCGTGCTAATTGTATGCTGCTAAGATTATCACAATAGATAGTGATAGGCTTTTGCACTTCCACACCTAAATCTGCAAGTAACATCTCCAGCCATGATGCCTCACATGCTTCCATTGCAGCACCTCTATACTCAGCCTCTGTACTCGACAAAGCAACAGTGGGTTGCTTCTTATTGCTCCATGTAATAGCTGCACCTCCAAGTGAGAAAAGAAAGCCACTAGTAGATCTTCTATCTGGAGTACTACCAGCCCAATCTGCATCAGTGTATCCATGAACCTGCAAATCTACACCAGCTTCATAAAACAAAGCATAATCCAAAGTAGCACTCACATAACGTAGAGTGCGCCTCAGAGCATCCAAATGTGGCTTCCTGGGAACCTGCATAAACTGACTTTCAAGTCAAACGGTGTAGCTTAAATCAGGCCTTGTAATTGTAAGATATATAAGACTTCCCACAATTTTCCTGTACATAGTAGCATTTTCCAATACTTCACCTGATGTAGTATCCAATTTCAAATTTTGATCTAAAGGCATAGAAATTGGCTTACAATCAGCCATACCATACTTTTGCAGCATATTCAAGGCATATTGCCTTTGCGATATCCATATACCTGTTTCTGTATGAATAAACTCAATGCCCAAGAAATAGCGCAGCACACCAAGATCTTTCATGTCAAATTCCTACATAAGAAGTTTCTTTACCTCTTTGATGCTTTCTTCATTATCACCACCTACAATCAGATCATCAACATAAATAGCCACAATAGTGATGCCATTATCAGCCTTCCTTGCATATAGTGAGTGACCTGCATCACACATAGAGAACCCAATGATGGTTAAGTAATCAACAATCCTTGCATGCCATGCACGTGGAGCCTGCTTCAGCCCATACAAAGCCTTTTGCAACCTAAAAACATATTCTGGATGCTTTGAATCTTCATATCCTTGTGGCTGGTCCATATATACTTCTTCCTGTAACTCACCATGTAGGAAAGCATTCTTCACATCCATCTGATGCAAAGTCCATCCTTTTGCTATAGCTAATGCAACAAGTGTCCTAACAGTAGACATTTTAGCTACAGGGCTGAATGTTTCCTCATAATCAATGCCATATGTATGTGCATATCCTTTAGCTACCAATCGTGCTTTATACCTACTTATGCTACCATCAAGATTATGCTTTACCTTGTAAACCCATTTACAGCCTATGGGTTTCTTTCCTTGCGGCAATGGAACCAGCTTCCATGTATCATTTCCATAAAGTGCAGCCATCTACTCATCCATAGCTTTTTCCCAATCTGCATTACCAATTGCATCTTCAAAACAAGAAGGTTCAACATCTTGTATTACCTTTGTCATGTAGGCACAATGGCAAGCCATGTAACTATCATATGTCAATCGTTGCACTGAATTACGCATCCTCCCAGATCTTCTTGGTCCTGGGTCACTTCTCCTTGTATCATCTGCATGTGCCCTTCTTACTCCTGGAGTCTTCACAGAGGGCAATCCAAGTTCCTCATCAAGACTCTTTTCTGAACCGCTTGAATCTCCATCAACTTCTTCAAAACCTGCACATGTTTTATGACTAGCAGAAAGATTTTCTTTACCTTTCTTGGATGTATTTGATGAATTTGCTCGACTGAAATTCCCACATAATCTTCCACTCCATGGATTTGAGTTGGAACTATTGCTTGGTGATGCATCCGGTCCACTCAAAACCTGAGATTCTGCACTTGATTTTCCAACATTTTCTTTGTCATTTGGTTCAAGACTCAGTCCTTCTTTGGCATCTGCATAGAAGCTTGACATTTCATCAAATACCACATCTCTGCTCACCTTTACATGTCGTGTGAGTGGGTTATAACATGTATATCTCTTTTGCTCAAGGGAGTATCCAATGAAGACACACTTTTCTGCTTTTGGATCAAGCTTCGTCCTCAATTCATCTGGGACATGTACATATGCAATACAGCCAAAAACTTTCAGATGTGATAAGTTTGGCTTTTTACCTGTAAACTTCTCTTCAGGTGTAACTTGATGTACAGCAGCAGTCGAAGTTCTGTTCATGATGTATACAATAGTATGCACAGCTTCTGCCCAATAACAATGAGGCATATTCTTCTCAGCCATTAAGGCTCTTGCTATTTCTGCAATATGTCTGTTTTTGCGTTCAGCAACACCATTCTGTTGTGGTGTGTACCTGCATGAAAACTGACTCCGAATTCCATGATTTTTTAGAAAACTGTTGAACTCATTTGACATGTATTCACCTCCTCCATGAGATCTTAATATCTGAATGTACTTCCCTGTTTGCTTTTCCACCATAACTTTAAAATTCTGGAAGTGAGTAAACACCTCGCTCTTCTCTTTAATGAAATATACCCATACTTTGCGTGTATGGTCATCAATGAAAGTAACATAAAACCTGCAACCAGTTGTAGGTACAATGTGTCTCTTCCCCAATCTTGCACAACTCTTAGTTGTCTCATGAAATGTCATCCCAAAATCATTTCATAATTACTAGCTTTTTCGAACTAGCATATGGCTAAAGTACTTCAAATTACACTCTGCATGTGGTCAACCTAATCTTTTCGAGGATTCCTAAAGGTCTCTCCACATGGCCATCCACTAGTTGGAGTTTCATGCGAGTGGGTCATAGGGTTGGCTTTCCACATTTCTCCCAAATCTCCTTGGTGGCTATGCCTACACCCACTCCCATGTCTAAGATTGCTTTCATCATGTACCCGTTAAAATTGATGGGTAGACATGTGTTTCCCTTGTCTCCCTCACTAAATTCTCCTACTTTATCTATTGCAATCTGGATGGTTGGAGGAGCTTCTACTCCTTTATTCTCATTGATAGATTCCTCCACTTCTATCTTCAATTGTTCGACTAATTGTTTCCATAGTTGGGGTTTCACTCGAAGCAATTCTTCAATCATTAATGACAATTGTATTTTAGTTTTCTTGAGTTCTTATAGGTTTTGTGAGGTCTCGTTTCCTGACTCTTTCTTTTTGCCCTTGATAGTGGGAACATGGAATATTTTTTATTTTCTCTTGTATTCTCCCATATCATTGGGTAGCATGTATATGTTATTCGCTGCTTCCCCATTTTGATCTAGGATGAACACTTCTCATATACCTCCTCCAAGTTCGTTACAAGTTTATTTTTCCATGCATCTCCACCGTTCCTCTTGAATTTTGGCCCATAGATTGTGAGGCCAATTTGTCTCTAATTTGGGAATCACTGAGACTCGTTTTGTTTCTCCAATTTTCTTCCTTCTTTTGTTCCTTTGGTTGTTCCCTAACTGGGTCTTAGTTGTTAGTATCCATGCATTCCTTGAATAGGTTTTTTGGTATTCTCATCTCGAGGAGGGTTGGAATAGTCCGTTCAAGTGTGACTTGAGCTCTTTCGATTAGTTTCTTACACATTTCCAATCTTTCCTTTTCCAACTCTCCTCATGGATAGAGTTTTTCATGTTGCTCTACATTTGGTCTCGTCTTGATTCTAGATTGAGAAGCTTTCAACCACATGTTCAAATCTTCTAGCATGGGGTCTGCTAACATTGATCTCTTGGCTTAGATTCTTTGGTAATTTGATGAGGGGTCCTTTGTGCCTTTCATTCTTGATGCGCTTCCTTTCTGTTATAGCTTTCTATTCTTCTTCAATTTTATTCCTCACTTGTTTATTCTTGAGTTTTTCTCTCCGAGCCTTCCATCTTCGTGACTTCCTTGTCTTGTTAGTTTCCTCTAGGTCCTTTGAGTCCTCAACTACTTGAATCTCTAGTTCTGATCTTTTATCCATCCCAAGCTTGGATGATGTTTCTTTTAACACATTCTCCTTAGCTTGGGCTCTAGTAATAGCCTTTAGTGGTGCGATGTATTCCTTATAACTTCCTGATGATTCAATCACTTCTATCACATTGATCTGAGTACTGGTGGGACCCTTGTTGGGGTTCTTAGGGAAACCTCTAATCAAATGTTCCTTCTCGCGGTCATTACAATAGCTTTCCGGGTGGTGGGTGGTATGGCAAAGTGCATTCCCATATAAAGTGATCTCCTCCACACCTATATTATGGTCCTCTTGGGGGAGGTGGTCTAGTGGGTGGTCTCATTGGAGCTTGGGCCTTCCGTCTTGTGTACATGAGATTCTCATACTCTGATCCATAGGAATTTTCATATCCCTCATTTCCATAGTATTGTTGATCATAAGTCTAGTCATATTCTATTATGCTGGCATCATAAGAGTAATACTCTCCTTAGGTCTGGTCAAATCCTTGATTGATTGTTTCTCCACTGGCCAAGGGTGTTGCTGGTACTATAGCTCTTTCTAAGTTTTCCTCTGATTGAGTCTACTTAATTGGCACTACATTCTGTGGATGGGGTGGTTGTTGTCCTAGTATAGGTTGTGGTTGACCATATCCTCCATGTTCATACGGTCTGGGTGCTCCCTGTGGTCGTGGGTAAGGGTTATACCTTGGAGCTTCTCTTCCTTGTTCCCTAGGAGGGTATCCATATGGTCTATACTATGGTTGTACCACTGGTCTTGGTTGCATGTTATATGGGCAATTCTCGGTGTTGTGGTTAGTGTATTTTTGCTCAATGTGATAGTACATGGTGGGTCCGTGAATTGGTTTTCCATGGTAGGGATAAGGTTGTGACATCCCTACAACTCCTCTTGTGCAGACATGGGATGGGTGGTCTCCTCCACACAATGTACATCTTTGTAACATTGGTACTCTCAAAGGGAGATTCTGCTAGTTTCTCTCTCCTTGCACTCCCAATTTCTTCACTACCAACTCTGCCAGTTCCTCTACATTACTTGACCTAGAAGTCACATTGCTTCTCATGACCTTTGATTTAGTAGAATTTTTTGTAGTTTTGAGATCGTCTGCTAAATTGTCTTCCAAATCTATATGCTCTTGGAGACACTCACTCAGAGTCAGTACTTGTTTTATGTATACTAAGGCTCTCAATGCTCCATTAGTCTGTCTGTCTAGAAATAAGGATATCATTTTTTGCTGAGAAGGCCTCTCTGTCATAGGGCATCGATCAACATACTCACTAAATCTTCTAGCTGCATTTTTCACTGTTTCATTAGGAGCTTGTTTGAAACTATGGATTAAGGTTGATGAATTATGCTTAATCCCTCGTTTGGTGAGTTCCCCAATAAATTATTAGAAGAATTGTTTGATATTGCCAAAACCATTTGGATCCAAGGATTGGAACCAAGTCAAAGTTGTCACTATAAGGGTTAGCCCAAAGGATTCATATTGCACAAAAAAATTGTCCATTTGCTTTTCTCACAACACTTTCTTGAATTCTATTATGTGGTCATAAGGTTCTCATGTTCTATCATAATGATTCTGCACGCATTTGGCTACTTGGATTGGTCTTGGTCTTCTCCCTAGCTCTGGGGGCCTGATTACTATTGGAATTGCTGGCCTTAATGGGTATATTCATGGTCCTACACCTTGAGGGGTCCTTGCCCTAAAGATTGGCCTATTCACATTTCCTATTCCATGGCTAGCTTGGCTGTTGGGATTCACTCCTAGCATAGAAAATTGCATGTGAGGTCCAATGGGGACACTGCATTCGCTAGTTTGTCTTGATGTCACATTTCTTGCACCTTGGTGGGCTCCAAAGGGATTTTGTGAGGTAGTTGTCTGCTCTCGAGGAGGGAATACATTCAAACCCATATACTTGAGCCATGACCTATCCACTTCGTCTACAGGCCAATATCTCCTTTGATTCTAGTCTAGGTAGGTAACTCTAGACACATCCTCTAGATCACTCAGCTTATATATAATTACTGGCTTTATCACATCGCCTCATGTAGGTGAATCAGTTTGTAGGAGCAAATTTGATCCATGTATCAAATACACATCCATTAAATAGTCATCTTGAGGTATTAGATCCCCTCGCAATACTTGAGTCACTATCGACTTTCCCCTTGGGGTAGTCACCGTGTCTCTGTTGTTGTGTCTTCCTGTTCCTTGTCCCTCTAATTCCCCTCTGTCGTTAACTTGATTGAGGTTTTCTGTTACTATGTACATCTAACCTCTCTTGCCCATGTAAACAACACCTTCATACTTGACGGCTGGTCTCGGGACTATTTCTGTATCCGTAGTGTTTACCATTCTCGCTACTAACCTATTTAGACCATCGAGCTAAATGGGTACTCCTTGTAGGTTGGTGGACACATACTGTAGAGAGGTCCGGTATTTGCCCTTTATAATAGACATAAAGCCTTCCCTCGGTATTGAGCTATGCATGTCTTCTGAGGCCATGGGTATTTTCTTCCTTTGAGTCACTGGATGTGTCAGAGTAGATGGAATGATGTCTTGATTGGACTGCACTTCCTGCAGAAGATATGACACTTCTTTGATTGTCCAACACTTGTTTGGATCTCAAGTTCATTCACCACCTAGGTGTTAGGTTTCTTGTAGTCTCCCAAGTTTTTGTTTCTTTTCCATATTCCCTTCTAGGCTCTTTTAATTCCCCTAATTACACGATATCTCTCTGGGAGATACCTCTTTTTGCAATACACAATACCTCTCGGGGATGATACGATACTGGTTTACATGATGATACACGACACTAGCTTCCACATGATACGATACCACTCAGCTTGTGATAGGCGATACTACCCTAGATGATATGATGTTCCTGACAATATGATACTAGGGTTTCTAGCAATTTGATATCAATCCTATCGCGATATGATACCTGTCTTCGAATGATACACGATACCTTATGTAGGTGATACACGATACTACTATGCATGATATGATACCTCGTGACTCATGATACATGATACCTCTGAATCCAACGATATACGATACCTCTCTTGATGATACGATATCACTTTTGGCTCACGATATGATACTGCTCAACTCGTGATATGTGATACCTCTACTTGGCAATACACGATACCTTGCTGGTATCATGATACCTCAAGGAGGTGACACACGATACACGATACCTAGCGAGTATCGCGATACTAGGGAATTCTAGTATCGCGATACCAGAACTCAATCGACTGCAATACTACAGCCAAATGTGATCTAAATTTTAAAAATTTATGTGCAAAATGTGTCTTCCATACTCCTCTTCTTTCTTGGCCCACTGTGTATGAAAATTCCTCACTAAAAACCCTCTATGCTATCTTGCGATACCAGTAATGTGTCGTGTCACGTCTGTGAGTGCCTTTTTTATTTTTAGAGATTATGGAGGTACAGTTCTCACCTTCAAGAATATGTCTTCCAAGTCTTGCCCTCAACCAACTACTAAACTCAGAGTTCTTTGTGATACCAACCCCATGATACCGCACACTGCTCTCACACGATACTTGCTTCAGAATAAGTGACTGGGAACTCAAATGAATTTTTGTTTTATGGCCTGCACTCCTAACCCTAAAAACTCATTACACACACTCCTAAAGTGTGAAGTAACAAGTGTTGAAATATTTTGTGACTTGCCGCTACTGAAACTACCTCTACTCACATGATTTGTTCACTTCATAGCTATCACCATCACGAAGGCACCTTGATTGGACTAGTTCCTCGGCAATGGTGCCAAAATCATGTGTACCTAAGTCGTAAGACTTTAGGGACTTGTATCAATTGAGACTGTACCTCAATCACCCCACAAGTGCATATAGGGATTAATACATGTTTAATTATCAATCTGTGAAAATAGAAATATCAAGTGTAGGAGGACATGTGCACACATGATGGTAAGTGAAGTGGCAATGTTACAATGCATGTAACTCAATTCAGCTACCTCTCATACTCATTAATCCTTTGAAAATGCACAACGCAATATTTGCAACAATACTAAGCACAAATTCAAACTTTCCTCTTAGCTTCAAACACTAGATATGGTCAATAATAGGCTCTATTTGAAGCTCTCGATGAGATGCATCTAATAGTAGCATTTTCAATTGAATCTGATTAATGTGCTTCAAGTTATGAGTCAAATAGTCATCTATATGAAAACCTACTTCAGCCCAACGATTCACTAAGCTTCATACATGCATTACAGTCATGAAAACAAGAGGAAATGGGGTAAAAAACACTATCGAACACAGATTTCAAGCATCAAACACACACAAAAGCTCTTGGAGAAGAAGATACACAGCAAAGAAGAGGCAAATTTGAAAATTCAGCTTGGTTCCTCACAATGGCAAAAAGTGCTTACAAAGAGTCATCAAGTGACTTATATACATGTGCCCTAAAAATGTTCCTTTCACACAAGAGACCGGCACTTTTATTGAAAAATGCTACATTCCTACTATGTTACAAGGATTATGTTACAATATTTGGGGATATATTCATCTAGAGAACTCCTCTAGTGCACTTACATGGCTCATAAGGTATTTCATAGAAGCTTGAAGAAGAACATTTGTGTCCATAATTTGAAATTTTTGGGCTTGATTCTTCCGTGCTTCTTTCCTCTGCAACACTTAACCACTAGGCTAAGTAGATTACTTGTTTAAAAGAGCACATGAACTTATGATTAAGTCTAGTCTCGAGATCTTTGGCCATACACATGAGTGACCAAATGGTGTCTGATTTCAGATCTGTCTGAACCAGCCAGACCCTTATATCATAGACTTAGTTTATTACATTCTTCCCCCTTGGGAAAGATTTTCATCCTCAAAAATAAAGCTATATATAATAACCATAGACACCCCCGAGCCTCATGTTCTAAAAATCGAAAGAACATGTTTCATCTCTATGGTGGGATCCCTACCCAACTGATTCAAAGCACCATCTTGCTTTGTAATTTGATGAACTGGTCAGTACGAAGTAGTGAATGAATGCTAAGGATGGATCTAAAAACATCCCTAGCCACTTCATTGTGTCTCAATGTGCATTCTAGGCACAAACATATGAAATGGATGGATTCTAATTACTAGTCCATTTTTGGGCATAACTGGTGCATAAACTTAGTAATTAAGGTGGTATTCTTAACCCTTACAAGAATTTGAGAACTCTTGATTCATATGAATTTGATTGGGAAAGCTCAAAGTTTGATTGGCCCAAACATCTAACTTAGATGTTTGTACAATAGTTAACTCCCATCCAATAGTTACTTGATTTATTCACCTCATTTGTCCTTATGGGCTTGAAAATCCTATGAAAAATGTAAAGAAAGTTTTCCATTTACTTTGGGTCAACCATATTATAACTTGACCAAGTCAAATCCAAAATGAAAATTGTCCAACTTAGGACACTTTTCTCAAAGACTTTATCTTTAAATTCTTGGGAATTATCAATATGATGAGGAACTCCTAACTTCTCTATTCTAAAGTATACTGGATTCTGGGAAATCATGAGAGTTATGCTAGTAACTAGAAGCAAACCTGAATAAATAAGTTAATCTCGAACTTTTCATCTTTTGAAGATTGAATAAGTTCTTATACAAAACATCTATCTAGGATGTTTAATTTAGTTATCTAACTCCAATTGGCTAACCCTAGACTTTTCCAAAAGGAATCAGATACCTTATCTAAGTCAGTTCCAAAAGATTTGGAAAGTGGAAGGAAATAACTAAAACTTTGTATAACTAAGTCAAAGTTCTAGGATACTTAAACTTGCAATGAGTCAATTTCTAGAAGACTCAAGACTTTAACTATTCAAAGATCTATTTCAACAAGGTTTTGAAGCAATGTATCTATCTTTAAGAGAAATAATCTGGATTCTCAAAAAGATTCATAGAGGAAGTCTAAAACATCATGCAACCACAAGATAATAGTGTAGTATCTAACATCAGTGTGTCGACCCATTGAGGTTCTATTGGTGAGTTTTTTACTTCAAACAATGCTTCACTTGAGACTAAGTTCATGCTTATATTCAATCATTTATGACTCCTGCTAGGAATGCAATTCTTGTGCATTACTTTTGAGTCAAAAGATTGAATTTACCGAGTTACACTAGAAACTTGGTGTCTGAATTAGTCAATCTTATTCTTAGTTGAAAGGGTCTTTTCAATGTCAAAGTCCTACTTCTTCAAACATTTATGAAATATTTCTGAATCAACAATTAATAACACTTTATCTTGAAGTGTTTCATGATTCAAATAAGAACAAGCCTGTGTCTTTTCGAAAAATAAGATCCTGGAAGTTACTAAGTTTGTATCTTCTTGATCTTGAAGTATCTTGAGATAATACTTTTATCCTGTTGGAGTTCAAACTTCTCCTTTGAAGAGGATCAGATATAACTTCAAGATTTATTCTAGGACTAAAAGATAATTATCATCCCATGGTCTGATGTCCCATACCATCTTTCCTACATCAATCTGAGTATAAAATCTGGTGTCCCATACCCACCTATTTTATATTGACATTGATGTGTGAGTGATACTTATCCTAAAGTCAAAACATACCTTGATATAGTACCTTCTCGCTTCCATTCTTTAAAAGAATTTTGAAGTTTCAGGCATTACCTCTAACTTGATATTCTAGGTTTTGCTTCCTTCACATGATCGTTTCATGATCCCGTGCTTTTATCCTAGAAACTTGAAAACCTTTGATAGAATATCCATTCTTCTTTGCAAGGTTTTCAAAAGAAAAACCAATTATCATTCCAAGTTCTTGAATTTTACCAATTCAAGTCTGATTGGTTATACTTGACCAATTTTGTAGCGACATGAGTTGTTTACTTCTTTTCTTTAGATTCCTTTCTAACTAAATTTTAAGTAGCTACCTCGAGGATTTTTTTTGGAATCTCTCTACTGCTTAAGTTTAAGCATCCACTAATGCTTTTGGATTTCATCTTTAAGAAATCCCTTTAAGGATAGGTAAACTTTTACATTATACCTTCCACAGACTTAATTACCATCATCACGGTTGTAGACTATATACTTGGAATATTTACCCTGTTTAGACTTGGAATAGCTTACTCCTTTCATACTTTTCCATTGAATAAATGGAAATTGAGTGAATTTTTTTCAAAAGGAATTTGATTGTCAATACTTGGGCAAACTTCATAGTAGTTCCAATTGCAATTGTCTTGGCCAAACCTTGCCAAGCTTGATCAAGGCTTGTTGACCTTGCAACAAAAATAAAGACTTATTCTTTATTTTTAAGATCTCTTGAACTATTGAAAGCTTCTTTGCTTACCCATGGGATTTTAGAGATATTTTCCCTACTCAAGTCCAAGCATGTACTAAGATCTTTTAGATTCTAAAGCTAGGAATCTTTGATACACCTCTAGGTGATATCAACCATTGGACTTTAAGTAGCACTTATGGTAGTTTGGGACTTTTCGGGAACTACTTGTTGTCTAAAGAGTTTGAAAAAAATTTCATTCCCACTACTTGAGAGAATGTTATTCTTCAAGGACTTGAGATTCATTCTAGGGAATCAAATAACCTAAGCATATGATTCATCTTGGAATCTTTTGCAATGCTTAAAGGATATTTGAAAGAAACTCTTAGACTTTCAAACAATATCCAAAAGCTTTACTGATTTACTTGTCTTCATTTCCTGAGTATCAAACTAGAAAATAAATATCACCTTTAGGATATGGTTTCCCATTCCACTATGAAATTTTGACTTGAACTTTCATTTATGTGATATTGATCCTTGTTCTTGAGTTTGATACAAGATTTATTATTATTGGCCAATCTTTAGATGTAACTAGAGTACTTTAAACTTATTTTGACAATCAAAATTATGTTTAAAGTCCAAGCATCTTTTGATGAGTGATCTAATAATAATGCTAATATGAACACATAATTTTGAACTTTATAGCTTGTTTAGGAAAAGTTCATGGATTGGAGATCCATATCTTGGAACTTTGTATTCCTAAATGAAAAGTTCACAGTTCGATTCATGTCTTTAGGAACTTATCTCATTTCCTAAAGATTGCTTGGTTTGGTTTCTTGATGCTTCAATTAGCTTAAATGAAACCAAAAATTAATTCTCTAATCCTTCTAAAAGGAAAAGTTCTTTCAAGTTTTCATGCTTGCTTAGTAAGTTGCATCATTAGTAGAGATGAAATCATGGAACCTAACATCCATCTATTGAATGTTCAAGTTCAATTGATGCTAAGGTTTAATCACTTCTCAGATTTTCATCACTCCTTAGGATGAATTCAAAGTGAAAACTTCAAAAACTTTGGTTTTTAACGAACTTGGAACATCTCAACTATCTTTTTAACTTTAAAAGTTCAATTAGTTTAAGTTCCATTAGATTTTATTTGATTGCTATCACGTCTTGGGATAGAATCAAATAAAAACATTCCAAATCATCCTACTTGGATGCATGAATTTTTACATGCAAGCTTGTTGTTAAGATTCTCTACGTTTTTCATAGACTTAGAGTCATTAAGGAAATTTGCAAGTAGCCTTATTTTCTTGCTCATTTGAATGGCAAGAAAATTGAATGCTTGACTTTCAGCGAGCCTACTTTTCTTAAGCAAGACCCCTAATATGTGATACCTAACTATCACTTAAAAAAAAAAGTGAACTAGTTACTTGAGTTGCATAATAGCTAAGAGATTTGCAACTAACTAGTTTGCTATTTTCCCTAATTGTCTAACTCGAGTTAGAAAAAGTAGGTAACAATTAGGAAAGTACATTTATTCAAATACTTAACAAAAAATCAGCAAAAAACCATGCTTCTTCATATGCCAATGCATCTTCTTGCACATAAATGTATATGAGTGCAATCATGTGTTTGCATGTGTTTTCCTTTTCATGCTTTTCATGCACCAAACTTAAATCAAGCAGTTCTTGAGCTTGCCATGCATGCATCCAAGCATCCATGCACAAACAATCTACTTTCTACCTTTCAAAAAGATATAAACATACATGTGCACAAACTTGAGTGCATCTTATACCTTTTCCAAGCAAGAAGAAAATGTGTGTTTTGCATGAAAACACTCTTTTGAAAGGACAAATGCACCAACAAACATTCTTTTTTGGGCATGAACTTTTAGACACATGCAAGTGCTTGATGTATTTCCCAATACTTCTATGTCCATTCAACTTTCATTGAATTTGTAGCATTTGCATAATCATTATAAAAAACAAAGACTACTACCATGCTTCAATAATATTTAGATGCACGCTACATGAGCAATGAATAAAGCAAGTATTGAAATGAAAACATTAACTTAAAAAATACTTATCTCCCAACTAAACTACATCCTTCCATTGATCCTCAGGAAGAGCCATTCTCCATCCTTTGGTAATGGGAAAAATTATATACTCTTCTTTGAAGATTGTTGCTTCCTCTTGTCCTCTTCTTTGAAGAAATGAAGCCTTCCTTGGACTATGCTTGTCTTAGCCCATCCTTTGCCTTCTGATGATGTGTGGATGATGCTTCACTTGAACTAGGTTTGAATTGAAGCAAAGAGATCAAAAGCCAAAGCTCTTTAGAGGTCAAATCAACAATGAGCAATTGGCTAGACTTAGCTCTGGCTGGTTGTAGTACACATAATCATATTAATAAGGAGAGAATCCCAAACATGTCGTAGCATAGTGGCTACAGGGATTGAATGCCACTGAAGATGTCACAAGATCCAAATTGGCTTGAGAACGCCTTATCAAAGAGGGCTTTTAATAGTGAATCTTAAGCAATTACAAAGGTTTAGGTAGCGCTCTGTGAATAAAAGCATCCAAGAAGACCGTTCTTGGTTTAGTTCAGTCATCTTGATTTGTGAGGTCCATGGATCAAGTTTTGCTCTCGCCCGATTGACCAAAATAACTTTGATCATAATCTTCATTCTACACAGAGTGTCCATAAAATTTTCTAGAGTGCGATTAGTTGAATGTGTAATACATCGTGTGCTTGGCTAGCTGAGCTACTTGTCAATGATAAGATAGTAGTTTGATTCCTAATTGCTAGACATCTAAGAATGAAGTTTCGTGCGTCCTTTTTATTGATCTCCTCAATCAGAGTTTCGAGTTGCACCACTAAAAGAATATAGAATTTCTTCAATTGCTTTCTACATAAACACCTTAAGATAACCTTGTGGATAACGTTGATTTAGCAGCAATCGAGGTCACGGGTTCTACTCCCCCACCCAGAAGTCTTGAAAAACTACTATTTTTATTTTTGACGTCGCTAGCTGTCGGCCTTCTTGTTAAAGCAATATGTTCTATATAGATTCCCTACATAGCAATTTGCATTTAGCGATAGTAGTGATAGTTGTGATAGTTGTTCTCATGGCTAGAGGAATGACCTCTTCTTGAAAAGTGTCGGCTTCAACCCTGCAAAGAGACTATATAGTGTCCACGCGTATTTGAAATTCAATCATCCTTTTGCTTTTGAAATTCAAAGAGAGATGGAGAAGAGTATTCGCGTGGCATGGCGAAAATAATCTCCTTTGAAAACATAAACAAACTATGAGACTAGTCCTAAGAAAATTGATTCTCAATACCAAAGAAGATGATAAGAAAATTGATTCTCAATACCAAAGAAGATGATGATGCAAGGTGCAAGCTTTCCATGAAAGCTTGCCTAGCTCTCATACCAATGTAAGAAACTAAGAATTATGACCACCACTTGCTAGAGAGATGAATCTCCTCCCAAACTTATGCCTATATATATAGCTGCTCGAATCAACGAGGACCACAAATGTAACTAGAGTCCACAAGTGCATGTGCAATCTCCTCCAATGTTTTAATATCTTCCATTAGAGTCTACTAGTGGTTGAAGTGATCTATTAGTGGTAGGAGTGATCTCCTTTACCACTGCTTTAGTACCTTCCACTAGAGTCCACTAGTGGTTGGTATACTCACCACTTGAGTTAAGTCTCGCTAGTCTCAAGTTATCTCACATTAACTTGAGTTAGAATGCTCAAAAGCTCTTTGGGCGAAATGCTCTTCCCATGCTCCCCATGGGGGTTGAACCCAAGACCTCCTCCTTCACAACCTTCAGACTTAACCACTAGGCTAAGTGGATTACTTGTTTAAGAGAAGGGATAAAATTTCCAAAAGGATATCATATGCATTAAATGGATATCTACACAGAGATAAATGAACAAGAGAAGTAGGTAGTGTCTGTCAAACACTCTTCCTACAAGGGATATGAGCCTTGTAGTTCTTGCTATGACATACTCTCTACTTGGATAGGTCTTGGCACTCCTTGGGCTTGCTCCAAAGGTCCTCCCCTTTACTCCACACACTTGAATGGCCTTGATTGCACCTTCTCAATGAGAATATGACTATATAGAACTTCTTATGACCTTTCACCTACCCATGTGTGAACCTTATCTCTTCATCTAGCCTAGGCATGAATGGATGAGGATTCAAGTTTTTCTCTCCATTGGAGTCTCCTTTAGCTTTGGAAACACCCTTACTTCACTCTAAGGTTGATGAGCTTGCCCAATTCATAATTTCAACACTCCCCCTTAAGATCATGGTGGTAGCTCCCATCTCCAAGAGACTCATTGCTTCCTTGAACTTTTTTAACTCTGTAGCATCCAATCCTTTGGTGAAAATAACAACAACCTAGTCCTTTGTACCTATGAAATTCACAAACACATCTTTGCTAACAACCTTTTCCCTCTCATAATGATAATGTACATCTATATGTTTGTTCCTTGCATGGTACATGGGATTATTGGTTAGACGTATGCTAGACATGTTGTGTCCATGGAAGGGGATGGTGTTAACCTGCATATCTAAGTCATTTAATACGTTCTCTAGCCACATAGGCTCACATGTAGTGAGTTCTAATGCCCTGCCACCACAAGGAATACGGGCGCATAGCGACAGTTAAGGTGACATAATTTCATCGCTATAAAATTGCAAAAAGCATCACAAGAAGCATTGAGCACGGACCTCGATTAAACGACGAGCTAAACAATGTTTTTTTCGACGTGTGGTGCAACGAGATGTGCAATGCTCACATTGAGCGTCGCTAAAGCGATGGTTTAAAAAAGCGTCGCATAAGCGATGCTAAAAATGTCGCTTATGTGATGCAAATTCCAGTGCTTTTTACGACGCATTATCATCGTTTACACGAAGGTCTGTGGACGAAAAAAATTAAAATGTTGGAGGCTCTTCGATGGACATATTCATGCATATGATCGAAGAGCTCTCCAATGTTTCTCTCTTTTAATTCTCTCTCTCTCTGTCTCTGTTTCTCTCTTTCTACCTCTTTCTCTCTTTTAATTCTCTCTCTCTCTCTCTCTCTTTATTGCAGGTTATTCATGTTGGTGTAAATCACAAGCCTACACATTTGGCTTGGAAGATATCATGAAGACTCTACATGCATGAAGAACCATAGGAACATATGCTAGTGATTACTTACCACTTTACCTCATTGTAAAGGTCAATTTGACTTAGAATCTTTTGTAATCACCTACCCAAATGATTCATGGAAAAGGTAGTTCACTTGATTGAGAGAATATCTCCAAGCTTTTAGAAGCTTGATTAGAGGGAGCCAAGAATTTGAATTTGAATTCAAATTTTTACACATTTCATATAAAAGGTGAACTTGAAAAGTCGCAAGGAGAGGGATCACTCCCGAGCTTCATTCTACTGTCATTGAGTGTGTGTGAGGACTACATCATATCCTACACCTCTCTAAACCATTAGGCAATGCTTGTCATGCCAATGGGATTGTACACAAGTGTTAATTTATAGATACATTTACATCATTAATCTCTGTGTTCACTGCTTGTCTACTCCAAAGTCTGTCAACTTGTCAAGGGCATATCTCAGTCAATACTCCACCAAATTCAGTGATTCAAAGCTTGTTGGATTCAGCTCAAAGTCATCTACATGCTGACAAAGTTTGAAGTGATTTCATTCAGCCAATTCAGAGAAATCGTCATCGAGGTTCTCACTGGTCTATTTCTACTACAGTCCTAAAAAGTCGGGGGTATAGCTAAGTTTGCTAAATTAATTTCTCTGAGTATAGTTTGTCATTTTACATCATTCCGCTTGAAAATGGTAGCTTAATAAGTTAATTGAATACCCCTAGAAGGAATTTTATCAATTGCTACTGTGGTGGTCACACTGAGCAAAACATTTAGCAGGTGTCATGACCAAAATAGAAGGTTTTCTTGACTTTGTGACTTCCAAAGTTATCTGTTTTGATTCAATCATTACACACTTCATTTCCAAAGGACATAGGCCATTTCTTGGTGTCATTGGAAAGCTAAGGAAGTCTACTAATCAAGTCTGAAGCTAAAGAGGACTGGTACAAAGTAGGTTTTAGCAGTACCTACTCAATCTCTTGGATCATCCATCCATCTTTCCCAATAGTGGTATCAGAGCAAATAAGGTAAAATGGGAGATGGTTTTCCTTCATTCATTGATAAATTGGACAGGAACAACTATCAAGCTTGGTCTCTAAGGATGAAGACCTACTTACAAGGAAGGAGTCTCTATGGATACATCTCAGGAGATGAGGAATTGCCCTCATTCAAAGCAAGAGGATTGCCAACCAAGGAAGAACAAGAGAAGCTCAATACATGGTGTGCAAAAGATGCATTGGCAAGTTCTTATCTACTCAACTCTATATCTGACTTTCTTTTACCTCATATCAGAAATTGTAAGACTTCCCAAGAGACTTGGGAAACCTTTTCATCATATTTTTCCTCTAATACAAGGGCTAGGAAAAATCAGTTGTGGATTGAATTCACAACACTAAGGAAGCAACCTAAGCAAGCTGTTTCAGAATTTGTGACCAAGATCAAAGATGTTGCAGATCAGTTAGCAAGCATAGGAGAAGAAATTGAAGAAGAACAGATTGTGAGGCAGGTAATTAATGGAATCAAGGCTGATGACAAGTGGGAAAGCTTCACCACTGCAATGGATCTCTACATGGACATGCATACCCCAGATCTTACAACTCTCATGGGATAACTATTTACACATGAAGCAAAGCTCACAAAGAATGGAGATACATCCAAAGGTAACAACTCTTCTACCCTATACACTGATAAAAAGTCTAAGGATAAAGGTAAGAGTAAGAAGGTGGAAGATGAAGGCTCTACCTCCCAAGCCAACTATGCAGGGAGAGGTAGATCTTCAAGAGGCAGGGGCAGAGGAGGTAAGCAAGGTAGGGGGAGACCCTATAATTCATCACCATGTAACATTTGTGGTTTATCAAACCACACCACAGATGAGTGTTTCAGGAATTACAAAAATTAGAGAGGAAGAGGCTACCAAAGAGGTGGATACTCTTAGTCTAGAGGAAGGTTCAACCATCAGCAAGGCCACAACAACAATTACAACAGCAACTACAACAACAATTACAATGGTAACTACCAAGGAGGATTCAAAACTAGAAGGGACTACAACAACTACACAGAAGAGCAGGATGACTCTCTTCTGATCATGAACATGACTTCAAAGACAAGTACAAATGATGATCACTTATTTTATATTGATTCAGGGTGTTCAAATCATGTGGCTGGTAATGTTGCACTACTCTCTGATCTTGAGGAACCAAAAGGCAAACACCAAGTCCAAACAGGTGATGATACAAAGCATTCTGTAATTAAAGTTGGAAATGTGAAAACTAGTGATGGTAATCAGAATTTGTTGAGCAGGGTACTTTATGTACCAACAATTACAAAGAACTTAATGAGTGTTGGTCAGATTGTAGAGAAAGGGTTGTAGGTCAGATTCAATCAATATGGAGCATTTGTGGAGGACCCAAGACATGGATTCAAAAGGATAGCTAAAGGAGAAAAATCAGGTAGACTTTTCACTTTTGAGTTGGAAGATACAAAAAATATTGCATTATACAGTTATAAAGATCAAACACTTTCAGAGCTTGAGATTTGGCACAAGAGATTAGGGCATATAGGAGAAAGGACCTTGAAGCAAATGTGCAGGGACCAATGTGTGCTTGGGATACCTAATGTATCCAAGCAACATATGATTTACAAGTGTGGTGCTTGTCAATTTGGTAAGTCTCACAGGTTACCCTTCTCAAGGAAAGGATATATGCATGAAGACTACCTAGAGCTGGTACACACAGATGTTTGGGGACCTAGCAAAGACCCCTCAGTCTCAGGTTCAAGGTACTATGTGTCTTTTATTGATGACTATAGCAGATGGACTGTATTATACTTTATGAAGCACAAGGATGAGGTGTTTAATTGCTTAAAAAAATATCTTGCATTAGTTGAAAATCAGACAGGAAGGAACTTGAAGAGGCTAAGGTCAGATGGAGGAGGTGAATACTTCTCCAATGAATTTGAGGACTTCTTGTAGGACAGAGGCATCAAAAGGGAAATAAGAACAAGGTATTCTCCTGAACAGAATGGGGTAGTAGAAAGAAGAAATAGGTTAATTGTTGAGACAGCTAGATCTATGCTTAATGAGAAGAAATTACCTAACTATCTATGGGCAGAGAGTGTTTCTACTACCACCTATCTCATAAACAGGTTACCATCAAAATCACTTGATGGTATGACACCTTATGAAGCCTGGCATGGTAAGAGACCATCATTAGATCATTGCAAAATTTTTGGATGTGTAGCATATGTACACATACCTTCACAGGTTAGAGGTAAGCTAGATCCAAAGGCTGAAAAATGTATTTTCATTGGATATGATTTAAATAAAAAAGGTTACAGGTTTTATAACCCTACTAATAAGGGATTTATGGTAAGCAGAGATGTGATTTTTGATGAGAATGATTCTTGGTATGAGAATGAATGCAGGAAAGTCAAACTACCCTATGATTTGGAAGAAGAATTTCCAAAACTTACAAAGGAGGAACCTACTCAGAATGGAGAGTCAAGCTCAGATGATGAAGATACAATCAACCTTGAAGAGTTCAAGGCATGGAAGTCCAAAGGCAAAATGAAGATGAAGAATCTTGAAGACATACCTGAATCTTCAGTTCAACCCTTTAGGAGATCACAAAGGGAAAGTAAAAAACCTATCAGATATGGGTATGATACATCTCTTGTTACTAAACATTCAGTTTATCTTGCCAAGGATTTGCTAAATGAAGAACCAGGTTCATATGAAGAAGCAATCACAAAATCAGAATGGAAAGAAGCTATGGATGAGGAGATTGAAGCACTCAAGGAGAGTGATACATGGGAATTAGTACCCAAGAAGGACTCCATGAAGGTAATAGGATCCAGATGGATCTATAAGTTGAAAAGAAAATTTGATGGCACAATTAACAGGTACAAGGCCAGGTTAGTAGCCAAGGGTTTTGCACAAACCCAAGGCATTGACTGTGAAGAAACATTTTCTCCTATGGCCAAGATGCCAACAATCAGAGTGTTGGTTAGTGTGGCTGCATCAAAGAATTGGAACATGTACCAATTGGATGTCAAGAATGCTTTCTTGAATGGATGGATCTCAGAAGAGGTTTATATGTCACAACCTCCTGGCTATGAAGACCCTAAGAAGGTAACTTATGTTTGAAAATTAAAGAAGGCTTTATATGGATTGAAGCAGGCACCTAGGGCATGGAATTACAGGCTAACTACATACCTCCAAGACCAAGGATTTGTTATGAGCAAGGAAGATACTTCTTTGTTCATTAAAAGAAGTAATTCAGAGGTAATATATCTTTGTGTTTATGTTGATGACATCATCATTATAGGTAATGATGTCAATGGAATCAGATACATCAAAAGTCAAATGATGAAGGAGTTCAAGATCAATGATCTTGGATTATTGAAATATTTTTTAGGGCTTGAGTTAGTTTACACTAATTCAGGGATATACATTACTCAGAAGAAGTATGTACAGGACATGTTGAAGAAGTTTCACTTGTAGGATGCTAAAGCAGCAACCACTCCAATGGAGGTGAACCTAAAGCTAAGTGCCCATGAAGGTGATGAAGTCCAAGACATTACAGGTTATCAAAGTATGGTGGGTAGCTTGAACTATGCTACCTTAACTAGAATTGACATTGCATATGAAGTTAGTGTGCTAAGTCAATTTATTCACAAGCCAAGATACCTCACTTAGGGGCTGCCAAGAGAATATTGAAGTATCTCAAGGGTACACAGAACCATGGTTTGTACTTTCCTTACACTTCAAATATTGATATAAAAGTTTATTCAGATGCAAATTGGGCAGGATGCAAGGATGATAGGAGGAGCACTTCAAGATACATTTCTTTTGCAGGTGACAAACCAATTTCATGGTCTGCAAAGAAGCAACCAACTGTTGCATTGTCTTCTACAGAGGCAGAATATAGAGGGCTAGCTAATGCGACTCAAGGAGCAATTTGGATTAAGCTTTTGTATACAGAATTGGGCCTATATACTAGGCCTCCAATTATCTTTGGAGATAATACAAGTTCTCTTCACCTTGCCGCTAATCCTATCTATCATGCTAGGACAAAACACATAGAAGTACATTACCATTATGTAAGGGAGAAGTTGCTAAGCAAGGACATTTAGCTTACTTATGCGTCAACCAACATGCAATGTGCAGATTTGCTGACTAAAGCTTTGGATGGAACCAAACTTTGCAGGTTCAAATCTATGATTGGATTGCAGGATACACTTGAAGATTGAGGATAAGGACTTAAGCCAAAATGTTTGGCTTGAGGGGGAGCTATTGGTGTAAATCACAAGCCTACACATTTGGCTTGGAAGATATCATGAAGACTCTACATGCATGAAGAACCATAGGAACATATGCTAGTGATTACTTACCACTTTACCTCATTGTAAAGGTCAATTTGACTTAGAATGTTTTGTAATCACCTACCCAAATGATTCGTGGAAAAGGTAGCTCACTTGATTGAGAGAATATCTCCAAGATTTTAGAAGCTTGATTAGAGGGAGCCAAGAATTTGAATTTGAATTCAAATTCTTACACATTTCATATAAAAGGTGAACTTGAAAAGTCGCGAGGAGAGAGATCACTCCCGAGCTTCATTCTACTGTCATTGAGTGTGTGTGAGGACTACATCATAGCCTACACCTCTCTAAACCATTAGGCAATGCTTTTCATGCCAATGGGATTGTACACAAGTGTTAATTTATAGATACATTTACATCATTAATCTATGTGTTCACTGCTTGTCTACTCCAAAGTCTGTCAACTTGTCAAGGGCATATCTCAAGTCAATACTCCACCAAATTCAGTGATTCAAAGCTTGTTGGATTCAGCTTAAAGTCATCTACATATTGACAAAGTTTGAAGTGATTTTATTCAGCCAATTCAGATAAATCGTTGTCGAGGTGCTCACTGGTCTATTTCTGCTACAGTCCTAAAAAGTCGGGGGTAGAGCTAAGTTTGCTAAATTAATTTCTCTGAGTATAGTTTGTCATTTTACATCATTCCACTTGCAAATGGTAGCTTACTAAGTTAATTGAATACCCCTAGAAGGAATTTTATCAATTGCTACTGTGCTGGTCACACTGAGCAAAACATTCAGCAGGTGTCAAGACCAAAATAGAAGGTTTTCTTGACTTTGTGACTTCCAAAGTTATCTGTTTTGATTCAATCATTACACACTTCATTTCCAAAGGACATAGGCCATTTCTTGGTGTCATTGGAAAGCTAAGGAAGTCTACTAATCAAGTCTGAAGCTAAAGAGGGCTGGTACAAAGCAGGTTTTAGTAGTACCTACTCAATCTCTTGGATCATCCATCCATCTTTCCCAACAATTCAAGAAGCTAACTAAGCACAAAGTATGGCTAACTATTGGAAGTACAATTTCCATTCTTTGTATATCATTTGAATGGTGTTATTTTCATTAGTTAGCATATTCACACTTATTGATATGCACATATACACTTATACATGATGAAGATGCACGTTCACACATATACACATATACACATGCACATACACACATATACATGTGCACATACACATGCATATGCACAAATATTTTTACAACCACATAAAAAGACTTGCATGCATGCATTATTGCATATATATATGTATATATATATATATATATATATATATATATATATATATATATATATATATATATATATATATATATATATATATATATATATATATATACATTAACATATGCATAAATACATGTATATGCACATTGTTAAAGTGGCATGTACGCATGGGCATTTTTAGTTTTTAAAGGTTTAATTGAAGGGTTGACTAAGGGGGTGCAATGAAAAGGTACAAGTCCCATACGAATGGGCATGTAAAGTTGTATAAATATATGCCTTTGTTTAATGAAAAAGAAGCGCATTTGGATTCGTGTAGCATATGAGTTGTCGGTACTTCTTCTCTCTCTACCCCATCTTCTTCTTTGTTAAAGTCTGTACATTGTCTGTGGTAAGCATGTATTGTCTTCCTATTGTGATGGATGGATGTTCGCCCGTTAACACTGGTGCCGTCTGGGCTTACCCCCCCTTGGCTCTATCGGTTGGAGCATATGAGGAAGGCATTGCGCTTCTGACATCTACACTTTTGTGGACAACCATGCTTCTTGGACGATCCATCGAGTACTGGATGGGGTTGACGTGGAACGTTGCTTCGGGCCAGTCGTTGTCCATGACGATGCTACGTGCATGTGCGCCATTCAGTTTTCAGTGCACCGCTGCAGACGCCAAGGGTCGCGCCCCTTGTGCATGTGCAATCTGCGCATGCAGACGTCGTTTGTGCACGTCGCTGGTTTGTCCTTGCTGCCTCCGACGCATGAGGCTAATGCTGGAGAACATCGAGGTTGTTGCAGTCGCAATCGGACGATGCTGTGTGTCGAACCCAGGACCCCGGTACCTAGTAGGAACGTGAGACGCGCTGACCACAGAGGAAGAGATAGCGCTCCGTGTTGGCAATGAAGCAAAGTAGGTTTAGAGCCACAACAAGATAGGCAATCCAGGAATTGGGCTCGTTCCCACACCATAGCCGCCATGTCGGAAGTCCTACAAATGATGGTGCATAAGCCTGAGCGACTGCGTTCGCAGGACACGGAAGCGATATGCTAGTGAATCAAAGGCATCCTAACACCTCTTCTACGTCATTACTGCTGCTACAGCCAAGCTTGTCCAAAAGACGGCAATAGACACGGCGTATGGATGCCTCCATGCGGCACTCTACAGCCCCCGGAAGCACCATGTCTGGCTGCCATATTTTCCGTTCACGATCCACCCAAGAAGGATACCAGTAGTCCTCCTGCGGCACGTCGCCCAACAATTGTCCCATTCATTTCTGCACCATTCTAGAACCGAATCTGAAAATAAAGATTACAGTCGTAATTGTTTTATGGGATTTGCGCTCACATCCCCCATCGTAAATCCGGTCCAATTCTGGTATTCGTTCTCAGTCCGGTGGATCATGGGCAGTCTGGTGCTCTGGTAGAGTACTCTCCAATCATTCTGGTGTTATTATGTGTGCAATGAACACTCTGGTGATACTGCCACACTCCGGTGCTCTTGGCGCACTCTGGTGCTTCGTTGATGAACACTCAGGCCAGTGGCGGTGGGCACAGAAGACAGCGAGAATGGTTTTATTCGAAAGTCCGGTGCCCGAAAGAGAATATCTCGGATTGGTGTATTCTGTGAAGAAATTCCGGCATTATTTGCTAGGCCGAAAATTCACCTTCCACGTGGATCATGCCGCGCTTGTGTATCTGGTCCGGCATCAACATTTAGGTGGTCGCTTGGCTTGATGGGTTTTATTATTGCAGGAATTCGACTATGAAGTTATTCATCGACCCGGCACAACACATGCCTTGGCATATTTTCTATCTCGGTTGGATTTTGGTGAAGCTCCGATGGGGGTTGATGACACTACACCAGCAATTTATGCTACTGAGCCGGCTAGGGACGAATCTACAGAACCTCCTGTGCCATCTACCTACTATGATACATTACTAACTGTAGCTCAGTGATGAGTAGCACCTCCTTTAATGTCAATCCGGGAAGACATGAGGATGGTATGAAGACCTCGAGCAAGTGAAGGCACAAATGTGTGAGTGCGAAGCACACTAACATGCACACACATACACACACACGCGCACACACGGCAAGAACAAAGAGAGTAAGACAATGGAATCACTTCTATTGCAACAAAGTTCTCATACAAGCTCAAAACTACAAGAAGCTCTCCCCAAAAATGAGCTCTCTAGCTCTATTTATAGTTTTTTACTAGCTTTGGCCCTGTCCAAACCTAGTGTCCGGCCTAATTAAAAATTAGGTTCCAAGGCTTATTTGAGGGCTCAAACGAGATCTAAAAAATATGAAAATTGGCAGGCGACTACTTCTAAGGCTCCCCAAGCTCGAGGACTCCTCGGCTTGTACAAAATGGAGCTACAAAAAGGTGAAATGATATTTACAAGGGTTTTTAGTGATAAGAATCACTTTTAAATGGTGTAGGGGTTTGGAAAAAAATAAAGGGTTGCCTTAGTGCTAGACCTGCATGTATGCCCGTATTTGCTTCTTCCCGTATACTGCCAACACTCTCCCCCCCCTAGCGTCTGTCGCCTCTGAGAGACCTTTGATCTGCGGTTTGGTCAATATAGTCCTGGAGAATGTGAGCTGCCACATCATGTTCTTTGATTCGCAGCCCTCGGATCAGGTCTCTCTGAAGGGTATCCCAATTGACTGCGCCCGGTATGTCCGGTTGTGGCGTTGTGTAGAGTTCTGAGTGCATTGTTTGTTCGCATGCAAAGAGGTGTAACAAATGGGTGGGCCTTGGCGCGAACACCTCTGAGTGTGCTTCCCAGAACCCTGTGGTGAACATATCATCGAAAGTTTGCTTGTAGCAGGCAGGGAGATATCTGATGCGTGCGTGCCATGCATAAGCAACTCGTATGCTCGGGGTGGTGCTCATATCGTATAGTAGGTCATAATTACCATTAACAAACCCGGGAATCGGAGGTTGAATATGACATACATTGCGGAAAGTTTTGAGCACAACCTGCATCATATCGAATATCTTGAGCATCATCTGGGCAGCTACATCTGGCATGGGGTGGAGGCATGGCATCCAATGTCTGATGGTTGCTATCATGTATGATACTGTGGGGGTGCCGGTTGGGGGTGCAATGGCGGGGTAATTGAGCCATTCTTTACAGTTTACATTGTTCTGAACCTTGATGGCGAAGGCTTTCCATGATCTTCTTCTTTGTACTGGCCCATAACAAGGGTTATACTTCAAATGCATGGGAGCGTGATCCCATGTTCTAAGCATTTCCAGGTATGTTTCAAGCAAGGGTTATACTGGCATGGGGTGGAGGCGTGGCATCCAATGTCTGATGGTTGCTATCATGTATGATACTGTGGGGGTGCCGGTTGGGGGTGCAATGGCGGGGTAATTGAGCCATTCTTTACAGTTTACATTGTTCTGAACCTTGATGGCGAAGGCTTTCCATGATCTTCTTCTTTGTACTGGCCCGTAACAAGGGTTATACTTCAAATGCATGGGAGCGTGATCCCATGTTCTAAGCATTTCCGGGTATGTTTCAAGTAATCTTTGCCTCCAAGTAGGTTGGAATATAGCCCCTTTTTTGGCTGCCTCTGGTATATCTTCTGGTTTGAACTGGGTGGCGAAAGTAGGGCACTTGTTGGTGAGTCTTTTGATCTCTGCGTTGTAGTCGGCCAACAATACAAAATATGGTTTATATTGTAATTCGGAGCTCGTGATGAGTCGTCTAGGAGCAAGGTGCCTGAAATACTCAGATTGAAGTATAGTTTCCTCAATAGCCTTCATTGCTAGCATCTGAGTGGAGACACGTTCCTGATGAGTTTTCCCCATTTCTTCTACTTGTTTCATCCAGGCTGATGCGGGTTCCTCATAGGTATCTTGCCCTTCCTCCGTGATTCGTCCTCCTGGAAGTGGTTGAGGCTCATAGTTCTCTTCAAATGCTTCCTCCACTGGAATAATAACTGTTTCTTCTTCTATGGGTTGCTCAGGTGGGGAAGGAGGTCGTTCATATTGTAACAACTTGATTTTCAACTCTGCAATCTGTTGTCGTAGCTCACTGTTCATTGAAGGTTCAGGTTCTGGCGAAGTAGCGGCATCGACCGTCTCTTTAGGTGTGGGTGGTTGTGTTGTCGGTACTTTGGATCCTTGTAGTTCCTTTATCTGGTCTGCCAATCGATCATGGGCTTCCAAGAGGGTTGCATAACCTTCTAAAACCTGTTGAATATGCTCTGAGGGGACAACCTAGAATTTTGCAGGGTTAGGTGCTTCCGGGGCGTTTTCCATGGCCGCTTCTAGGTTCTCCTGGTTTTGTTGTTGTAGCCTTCGGTTCTCTTCTTGAGCCACTGCTAGATGGCAGCGTAGTAGGGCCATGTTGTGCTGAAGTCTCGCATTGCGGCCCATTTGATCTCGGAGCTGTTCCTCCATAGCCTTACTTGATTCCGTACACCTAGCTTCCATCTGTGCATTTGATTGTTTGAGAGCGGAAATTTCGTTTTGTGACGCCGTATTGCTGAACTCCAAGGCATTGACACGCTCCTGGAGTTGTGCCGAGAGATTGCAAAGCTCATTGTTATGCTCTTCCAGTAATTTATACTCTTGTTTAATTTGTGTGGCTGCATCGAACATTGTGTCTAGTGCATGACTAAATGATGTGAATGTGGGGTTAGAGGTGGAAGATGCAAGGGGACGGGGGATGGGTAAGGGCAAAGTGGATGATGTGCCTATGAGTGAAGTGAATTGTGCTGCTGTTGGAACAAATGAGGTGGTGGGTGGTCCGGTGGATGGTGAAATGTCCATGGGATCGGACGTGATAGTGTGTGAAGTGTGAATTGTGAATACAGGAATGGTGGGTGGTGTGTTACTGGTGGTAGTGAATGTGGGGGAGTGGGGTTGGGGAAGGGACTTTTTATTATAATTCTCAACTTGTTGGAGTATATTTACAAGGTTTGTCCAGAATGAAGGTTGGGTGACTTGGGTTGAGCCTGAGGCAGTTACAAGGGAAGTGGTGGATAGGGTTTGGGAGAGAGGAAATGTGTGGGTGAATGGAAAAGGATGGGATAAGGTCTGGCTAGTGGCAAGTGGTTGTCCAAGGGCGGGGAGATAGGAAGGGTGACCTATTATGGTTTGATCGGTGGCAGGATGACCTGTGTGGGGTTCAAAAATTTGGGCAGAAGTGATGGATGTCGGTAAAGGGAAGGATGTAAAACCGGAGGTGTGTACAATGGTTTCACCATGGGTGGATATCAGTTGGTCAGAAAGATTAGTGGAGAAGGGCTCTGATGGCTGGATGGAAGGTGACGGTGGAGATGGTACCTGTGTATTTACATCTTGTTCATCAGTGGGACTTGGGCTAGTCATGTGAACATCCTCTGAAATTGTGGTAGGCAATGCGGTAGAGACTTCCATTTGAATAATTTTTCCCCGCCCTGGTCCTGTATCAATCCTTCGTTGATCATAGGTAGGGTTCTCCCGATAGACCATTGTCCTCATTGCTTCCCCGATCCCACATGTGTCCGCCAACAGATTCAATGATTCAACAAAATGTGAGTCTACATTCTCGGCTTGCAGCATTTGGTTCACTAGGGCTCTATTCGCCTCTTCTGTCATCTTATGTCTTCTCTGTACCTGTTTGATTGTCTTGTATAGCCGTTTGAGTTGTGCCGTGTAGGTAGGGGCCTCCTCTTCACTCTCCTCTGGTTCCTTTCTCCGTTCTTCTTCCTGGTTTTGTGTGCTTGGATCATGAGGATGTTGTGCCTCATCTCCCCAATGTACCCTGCTTGCCTCGCCCTATGGCTGTTCTCTTCGGAATGATGATCTCGGATCGGCATTGTCAGGAAAACCTTCACTATCAGATAAGTGGGCCGTCTACAAGAATCGTTCAAAATCAAAATTGGGATCCTCAGTTAAGGTGGCCATAGATGCAAACTTGGCATCGGTAGGTAGTGGAGGGATGGATGGAGTGGGCTGTGCCATGCCCCCTGATTGAGTTCCTTGGATATGTATTGTGAAAGGTGCTACATGTGCTTCTTCTCTAGGGGAAGCTTCGGTTGTGGCCTCGTGAGGGATCATGACCTGGGAGAGTGATCCACGCATTCGTTTCGTCGGTTGATTCCCTGACTTCCGCCCCTTGAAAAACTCCAGTTGTGAGTATTTAAGGGCCCTGGCTATCAGCACGTCATATGCAAGACATCTATAAATAACTCTGGTAATTGCACAGCAGCCATGTAACATATGCTTCCTCACACCCCGCTTGCCTGCTTCATACAATTGGTCCAGAATCCATACAGGTGTTAGCAGCAGTCAGGGAACCGAAGGAGCCACAAGACGAAGAGAGTCAGAGCGAAGGGACAACACAAGCAGACATGGCAGTCAAAGAAGATCTGGCAAGTAGGCCATCTAAATTTTTCAGACATCAAGGAGTTGAGCACACAAGACAAAGAGAGTCAGAGCGAAGGGACAGCACAAGCAGACATGGCAGTCAAAGAAGATCTGGCAAGTAGGCCATCTAAATTTTTCAGACATCAAGGAGTTGAGCACACAAGAAGAAAGAGCAAGTAGGGAGCTCAAAGAGGTGTATGACCAATCAACAGAGAAAATCCCTACACAAATAGTGATTTTAATCACTAAACACCATTGTAAATAACATTTCATATTTTTGTAGCTCCATTTTGTGCAAGCCAAGGAGTCCTTGAGCCTGAGGAGCTTTAGAAGTATCTACCTACCAATTTTCGTATTTTTTAGATCTCGTTTGAGCCCTCAAATAAGCCCTGGAACCTAATTTTTAACTAGGCCGGACACTAGGTCTGGACAGGGCCAAAGCTAGTCAGAAACTATAAAAGGAGCTAGAGAACTCATTTTTGGGTTGGATTGTAATTGAAAGGAACCTGTAAGAGCTTTTTGAAAAGTAATCTAAGAACTCCATTGCTTCTCACTCTTTGTCTTGCCGTGTGTGCGCGTGTGTGTGTATGTGTGTGCATGCTTGTGTGCTTCTCACTCACGCACTTGTGCCTCCACTTGCTCGAGGTCTTCATACCATCCTCATGTCTTCCCGGATTGACATTAAAGGAGGTGCTACTCATCACTGAGCTACACCAAATTTTGGCGCCGTTGCCGGGGATCGAGCTTTGAGGACGAGCGTGTGATGGTAAGATGTAGATTGGAGACGTTGGCGTTGTAGGTAATTTCTTTACTTTTCCTATTTTTCTCTTTCTTACCTTACCACCATCATCACCATCATCATCATCACCATCTTCCACCTCCATTTCCATCATCGCGAAAATTTCAGTTTTTTGATCATATCACCATCTCCACCTCATTTCCCTCATTCTACTTGTGAGAGAGAGCGAGAGAGCGATATTGCGTGCGTTGTTTTTTGCATGTTTTTTGAGCATTCTGCAGGTTCTTGCTGTATCACCATCCCCAGCACTCTGCACAGGTACGAAACTGTACGGTCTTGTCTCTGTGTCACCGAGCTCTGTCAATCGCGACCGATAGAAAAATTGCTCTATTTGCTAAACAAAGTGCATATCCATGACCTACAGGCCTAGAGCTTCCCAAAAATGTGTTTAGTTTCTTGAAATTCCTCATATTTCTGTCAATCGCGATCGCTCTGTCAATCGCGATCGACAAACCACGACGGACAGACCTGTCAATCGCGATCGACCAGTCAATCGCGACGGACAGCCCACGACGGCTCTGTCAATCGCGACCGACAGAGTCAACGACCGATTGACCACGACGGACAGAAGCTACGTGTGACACGTGTCAATCGCGATCGAGCCATCAATCGCGATCGACCTGTCAATCACGATGGACAGCCACGACGGACCTATCAATCGCGACTGACACAGTCAACGACTGTTTGACCACGACTGACCGAGCCTTCGCGACGGACCTGTCAATCGCGATCGACACATCAATCGCGATCAACAAAGTCAACAACCCTTTGACCACGATTAACTGAATTTTCGGCCACGTGTCAATCGCGACTGACCAGTCAATCGCGACTGACAGCCACGACGGACCTGTCAATCGCGATCGACACGTCGATCGTGACTGACCTGTCAATCGCGACCGATAGACTTTGCGAACACGTTAGAAGGGCAAATTAGGTCAAATTTTTAAGGCAAAAATAATGGTCTAAATTTTGGCCAAGTGTGGGACAAACACTAGGGTGTAGTATTGCATTACGAGGGCATGACCCAAGTAACTCAAGAATTCAGGGATCTCTAGAGTTGTGTCCAAAAAGTCATAGTGCAAATTGGTGAAGTGTTACATGAATGAAAGTGATTGGTTCTGTCTTTTGAATTTAAGTCTTGAGCTAACCGTGGGCCTTTTCCAGGTCCTTTGAGAGCAACGAAGGGTACGCAGAGCAAGAGTAAGTGCAGGCTTGGGAACATGCGTCCTGGGCACACCAGGGCA
The DNA here is from genome assembly GCA_020310875.1 of Ceratopteris richardii. NCBI lineage: Eukaryota > Viridiplantae > Streptophyta > Polypodiopsida > Polypodiales > Pteridaceae > Ceratopteris > Ceratopteris richardii. The sequence goes on along the minus strand of CM035423.1, from coordinate 77,757,582 downwards.
ACAACACAAGGAAAGGAACTCAAGGTTGGAAAACCCGCAACACCCTCTGTCAATTCTTAGTTTAGGCTAAGTGCGGGTAGTGTTAGAAGTAATTCCAGGCAACGATAGGCACGAGATAAATCAAAGACTATCTAAGAAATCAAGTTCAAGTCAAGAGATAACCTGTGTGTGTGAACGACAACCTTAAAGGAAAAGAACCTAACGTGAAACGACCAAACTAAAGTGCGAAATTAAACTTAAGTATTCCTAACGAAGTGATATCAGACAAGAGTATAAACACGATAATCAACATAAAAAGGAGATTAAGTAATTGATACAAAGGACTCAGAAACGTGGTTGTACCTGGAAAAATTGGGTTAATCAGTTAGGCATATGAACCTTAGATCAGGACGACATCTAGTAAGAGATAGACAAAGCCTTAGGTCTTCAGAGGCTAGTGTCAATCATATTGCGAGGTCTTGGGCCCAGCAGTTGAGTCACCACTCGCATTACCCTAGCTCTGATACCAGTGAATCAGAGATGTCTCAAGGCATGGGCAGACCTACGGGAAGTTCAGGAGTGCCATACTTGCACAGGGTAGAAGGCCCTTACAAAACACAGTTGGAATACCTTAGGACCAACCGATTAGGTGCCAGCATCTATGAGACGGCCTAGGAAGATCTGTGGTACAGATTAAGAATCCCGATCAATCCATTGGACTAGAGCGCCCAGCTGTCAAGTTTGAAAACGGAGCATACTTGGACAAAGAAGGAACCATATACGTAGTCATCAGTCACCCAGATAGGACGGACGAATTTGGAAATGTGATCCCAGAAGCGGACTTAGGTGACCTAGAGCAAGGAAACATGGGTACAGAACCTAGAACCCCTCGAGGCAAATCGGTTCTCACTAGGATTATCACACCAGAGTGGATTCCCCAGGATAATAAGAGCATAGATTTGCTCCTCAATCGAGAAACTGACGAAGCCTTTTGGAGGTATAAATCTGATCAGCCAACTGATATAGGAACAATCATGATCTATGAGTTTAAGGATCCTGATAGCCCAGGCAGAGTGACCTACTTAGATCACGCTTCGGAGAGGATCTTTGTGGTTACGGAAAATGATAGGCATGCTTACACTTGGAAGGGTGAATTCATTTTCCCCCAACCAAGATCGAACGTGTCCTTTGGTCACCCAGGAGCTGGAACCTCCCACGCTCACGGAACTCAAAGAGACAGACATAGAGATAGGCCAGAAGTAAGCTTTGCCACCCCAGGGGGCAGAGAAAGAACGAGAATGGAAACGAATAGAGTAGAACCTGAGATGCTTAGAGCTCACAGGAATCAAAGAAATGCGGATGAATTCCCTCTACCACGACCTAGAGAGCACACAAGGACTTTGAGACCAACTCAGCTAGTTAAGTCCATGAAGAACTACTTCGATGGCACTGGAGATCCATACGATCATGTGGCTGAGTTTAGACAAGTCCTGAGAGCCGAACAAGTGGAGGATCTATTCACGCAGTACAATGCCTTTGGTCTAACCCTTAGGAACACTGCCCTGACATGGTTTCAGCCACTAAACGAGAGACAGTTCAGGAGCATAGACCAACTCCTAGAGGCCTTCATTATTGAATTCTCTAAGAGTGGCATAAGACATAATACCTCCTCGCTGATTCACAGCTTCAGGCAAACCCCTCAAGAGACCGTGAGACTTGCAGGAAGGAGATTTAGGCAATATCTTGAAAGATGCCCTGTCCCTGAGCTACCCACACTAGCTAAACAAGTGGCTTTATTTTTGGATGGATTGCTAAGTACCAAATTAAGATCATATGTGTACTTGAAGGACCCTAGGACCATAGAAGAGTGTGTACGCATGTGTATTGACATTGAGGATAACCTAGGGGAGGAGTTAGAGCTTTCCAAGATATACAAAGATTCAGATAGTGCCTCCAGCCTCTCTTCCACGCAATCCACATCAATTGAGGAACTTGCAGAGAAAGTTGCTCAGAAACTAGGTGTCTCTAGTAAACAAATCCCAAGGTTCGCCCCTGTAAAAAGATGCTATAATTGTGGAGGCGACCATATGGCAAATGTCTGTCCCATTATGGCTCAACCCCAAGTAAATCCTAGTGGCCAATACTGCACCATAGAACGGAGATACACAAATCACACAGCGCAAGATTGCCCATACAACAAGCAAGCAGTTAGGCAAACCTACCCTCAGACATACCCTCAGCAGGGAAGATACCAGAACCCGTACCCTCCACAGTCATATGGCAGGCCACAACAACCCTATCAGCAACCATACCAAAACCAACAAAGGCCTCAGCCTGTGTTAGCACAACAACCCCCTGCCCCAGCTAATGTGATCCCAGTAAAATATGCAGCAGCAGAAGAAAACCTGAATAGAGCTATAGTCCCTGTAACACCATTGCTTTCTGAAAGTGACACCAGTGACCATAGCTTTGATTCTACACATGTTGATAGTCCCTAGGCTTACTACATGCAATCTCCTGAACATGGTGAGTCCTACTACAGTGAGGAACCGAGTGAACCTAGTTGGGAGTCAGATTACACAAACGTCATGTATGCAAATCCCAACCCTAGGCCTCAACCTAGGCAGGTAAGACCCCCATTCCCTAGAGGACCATGCTACAGATGTCAGGGAGATCACCTCATTCGTGATTGTCGCTTACCTCCACTTACACAACCCCAGTCAGTAACAATTCAGGGCTTTTGCCAAGAATGTGGAAAGGAGCATCTCTTACGAGATTTCCCTAAGAATCCTCATAATATGCCAAAAATCACTCCTATCAACGTTGTTGGGTTGGTGGTAGACTCCATAGGAAGTGTGACATCCACCGCACCGATACAGGTAGTGACTAGAGCTCAGGCATTGCAGCAGAACCAAGGGGTAAACCAGGATAAGAACCCAGAGGCTAGTGAAACCGAGAGCATGACAAAGAAAAGGACTAGAGCGTGGAAAGATAGTCGGGAAAGAATGAAAAGACAATGGGCTAAAAAGATGAGTGAACTTGAGGAAAGCATAAGAGAAACCAAAGCCAGAATAACTGAACTCACATCTCAAACTCCCTCTCACACTACCCACCATTCCCATCGCCATTCGACCCGCCACCTTCCAACCCACCTCATACGATTCCACCACCCCCTAGAGTAGGATCAGTATTAGCTGATCCCACTCCTGAAGACATAGACATGATGCTTAAAGCATATCAGGCCAGAATCCAAGAAGGGCCAAATGTCACAGATCATGACAAGTGCTACCCTAGAGCTGACCTAGAGATAGAAAGAACCAAGCTTTGCGCGAAAATGGTCGCATTAGCTCAGACTATGTTTGAAGCCAGTCGCCTTTTCAATTACTCGGGCTCAGACAAGACGCAATTACACTTGGATGGACTTCTAGAGAAGTTAGAGGGCATAATTGCAAGATCTGCCAAGGAAGAAAAAAAATCAAGAAAGAGATAAAGCAAGCAAAAACATGACCCATCCCCCATCAAAAGCTTATGAGCCCAATTCCACTGAACCAGACAACCCCCCTCCCTAGAAATAATAGAGAATCTAATGGCACAATCACAAAAGGAACTCGCCCCTCAACACCATGATAAGGCTAGTGAAAGAGCAGGTCTTCCTACCCGGAAAGCCTATGTGCCTGAGGCCTACGTGCCTAACTCTACGGAGCCAGACACCTCTTCTTCTATGAATCAATACACACCAGAATTCTTGCGAGAAATTCAAGAAGAGAAATGGGCTAAAGAGAGTGAAGTTCCTCCTCCCATTGAACTGGTGGATGACACACACAATCAATTCCCACAAGACCTTCCTTCCATTTATGGAGAGCAGGAGAGTGCCCATTCTCAAGAAAGATTAGACTTCGAGTCTAATTCTTTACAAGAACTACCCCATTTCACAGGCCCATGGGAAGCAAAGTCCACCTGTATGAGAGCACCTACAGTCATGGTAAGAAACGAAGATTCAGTCATACCTAGGAACACAGAGATAGTGAAGAACACCAAAGTGCAGTGCAATCTCACTTTGGAAGAGCTGCTTAAGGTTAGACCAGAAGTGTGGAAACATGTAGCCAATCAAGTGCCCGAGATAGCAAAACCTCGTTCCCAGGTAGGATCACATAGGACAGTCCCAGAGATACCCTTGGATAAGATAGGAGATATGTGTGAAGGTGAAGAAGGGAACACCTATCTTCCCATTACCTACCAGGAGTACACCACCAAGGCAATTTTGGACTCAGGTGCAGGAGTTGCAATTGCCACCACTTCCCTATGGAAGCGTTGGGGCAAGCCAGCACTCAGGCCAACGAGAATGAAATTGCAGATGGCCGATGGTCATATTAAGAGACCCTTAGGATTACTAGAAGGAATAACTCTCACCACCTGTGGTGTCGAGTTCGAGCATACCTTTGCCATATGTGAATTTAGCAAGAACCATGCCTATGAAATGATCTTGGGACGACCCTTTATGCGGCAGTTGCAAGTGGTACAGGATTGGGGAACCAACTCCTTGTACCTGCAGCACTTAGGTGTTACGACCAAAGTGAATCTCAAAGATTACTCTCATAGAGATGTTCCCCCTATCCAATGGAACCCCATCCATAGAGCCAAAGATGATACGGAATCGGTGCATTCCCTAGGATCAGGATCCTCATGGATGCATGAAGACACTCACTTATGGATGTGTAAGGTAGCAGTAGAAGAAGAAAAGAGAGAAAAAGCCAGGGAGATAGGTGCAAAAGAAACCCATAGATCAATCCAAGACCCAGCCTATGCACCTGTAGTTTTTCCTGACGAAGAATTTGAACCCCACGGCTGGGCAGAAATCCTAGCAACAATGGATGTAGCCATCAATGAGGAACAATGGACACCTCACTGTGATGAGGATGGCTATGACATTTCAGTCTTCACCATAGAGCCAATCATGGGAGAGGCAGTTCTAGAAGAATGCGAACCTAGCCCTGATGCATTTGAGGATGCAAGTGACTCCGATCTAGAGTCAATCATTATGGACCCACCTTTTGCATCAGATGAAGAATACTTCCATGAAGTTGAATTTCAACCCCAGAGGTATGGAGAGCTTACAAATGATGTAAGATTAGCCACACATGTGACCCCAAAGGAAGAAGGGAAGAAAAGAAAGAAGAGAGCAGTCACACCAGAAGAGGAAGAATCTTTGTTTGAGGTCCCGGAAAATTTTAAGAAGTATGAGATAGACGACAGGAGAGTTATGATAAGAATGCCTAAACGAGAGGCACAATCAGGAGAGGCCTATGATAACAAAGAAACCACCAAGAAAATAGTAGTGGCCCTAGAAGAAGGAGAGGAGAGATGCACGTACATAGGCCATGACCTAACAGAGGAAGAAGAGCATGCGTTAATAGCCTTGCTAAGAGAATACAGAGATGTATTCGCTTGGAGTTACAAGGATTTGAAAGGTGTTGATCCAGACATATGCTCACACACCATCCCCATGACCTCAGATGCTAAACCCTCTAAGCAAAAGCCCTATACATATAACGATAATTACGCTGCCAAGATTAAAGAAGAGATAGATAGACTGGTTGAAGCTGGATTCATCTATGAAATTGAGCACACTGAGTGGGTATCCCCCATCGTAGTGGTGCCCAAAAAGAATGGAAAATTACGTGTATGCATTAACTTAAAGAAGGTCAATGCAGCCACAATCCGAGATAACTATCCGCTTCCCATCACAGAACATCTCTTAGAAAGAGTGGCAGGCAAGGAAGTGTACAGCTTCCTTGATGGATTTTCGGGCTACAATCAAGTAGCCATAGCTCCGGAAGATCAGCATAAAACCGCTTTTGCCACAGAATGGGGTATATTTGCCTTTCGTGTAATGCCATTTGGGCTTACCAATGCACCAACTACCTTCCAGAGGATGATGTACCATGTATTTAAAGAGTTCTTGAGGAAGAACTTAGAAGTCTATGTTGATGATCTTTGTGCTCATTCCAACATTAGACAAACCCATATTGTTGAACTCAAACAAATCTTTGACAAATGTAGAGAATATCAAGTCTGCCTGAACCCAGAAAAATATGTTTTCATGGTCAGGCAAGGTAAGATTTTAGGACACATAGTGTCAAAGAATGGCATATCCACCGATGAAGAGATAGTAAGAGCCATAGCCGAGTTACCTAGGCCAAGGAATGTCAAGGAAGTACAAGCTTTCATGGGACATTGTGGTTACTACCGACGGTTCATTCATATGTACGCTGTCATTGCAAAGCCCATGTATGGACTTCTGACAAACTTTGAGTGGACTGAGGAATGTGAGAATTCCTTCAAGAATCTTAAACAAAGATTATGTTCAGCACCAATCTTGACCACACCAGATTGGAATAAGCCATTCCATGTTCACGTGGATGCATCCAATTATGCTATTGGGTGTGTGCTTGCTCAACCTACTGGTGAAGGCAGTATGGATCTTCCAATTGCCTATGCCAGTAGACAATTGAATGCAGCTGAACGAAATTATACCACTACAGAGAGAAAAGGCTTAGGCATGGTATATGCAGTCAAGAAATTTAGACACTATTTGCTTGCAAATAAGTTTAAATTTTTTATTGATCACCAAGCATTGTTATATCTCGTGAACAAGCCATGCAATACAGGAAGATTAGTAAGATGGTTTCTCTTACTAATGGAATATGATTTCGAGGTTGTGGTAAGGAAAGGGAGGACTCATTTGAGAGCAGATCACCTTTCTACGCTCACATCTGGAGAAGCCCCACAAGGAGTATCAGATGACCTTCCTGATGCTTACTTGTTTAACTTGGAAGTGGTACCGAAGTGGGCTAAGCCATTAGTGCCAGTATTGACATACGGACCTAACCATCCAGTAATAAACACGCAGGATAGAGAGGTAGTAAAAGCCCAAAAATATCACATCATGGCAGGAAGTATGTACAAGCACACAGATCAAGGGATTTTGGCTTGTTGTGTGGAAGAGGATGAGTACACTAAATGGTTGCTATTAGCACATGTAGATGCATTAGAGCAACACTACTCAAAACATTGAACCCTACAGACACTAAGGAGACTCAGAGTGCATTGGCCAACTATGGAAGCTGATGTCCAAAAGTTGTGCAACGAATGCCCAATCTGTTGCACTAAACCACCTGTGGAACATGCCACTCTTTATCAAGTGTCCATAGTGCCGGATTGGAGTGAACCACTAGTATCCTTTCTGAGGACGAAAACATTCCCTCCAGACATGACTCTGGCTAGGAAAAGGAGTTTAGAACAAGAAGCCCAGGATTACTCACTTATTGGTGATAATCTATACAAACATGGTAAAGACGGTTACCTGAGACTATGTGTCCATGAGAGTGAGTATCTCAAGATCTTGGACACTGCTCACCAAGGTGTAGCAGGAGGACACTTTGGACCAGATCGGGTGATCAAGGCAATACTATTTGCGGGCTTCTGGTGGCCGACCCTTCACATGGATGCACATACCTACGTGAAACGATGTGATGTCTGTCAGAGAACTCAGTATCCTATACGTAAAGATGAAATGCCACTGAAACCTATGATGGGTGGACGTGCATTCTCTAAGTGGGGAATAGACTTCGTAGGTCCTATTAATCCCCCAGCTAAGGGTTCCCATGCAGAATATATCATTGTTGCGACAGACTATCTAACAAAGTGGGTAGAGGTAAAAGCCACGACGAAGAACGATGCTCAAACAACTGCTAAATTCTTGTTTGAGAATGTGTTCACCAGATACGGGCTACCTATAGAGCTACTTAGTGATAGAGGCACTCACTTCTTAAATGAAGTTATTGAAAATCTGCTCCAAGAATTCTTGGTAGTACATAAGAAGTCTGCCCCCTATCACCCTCAAGCAAATGGCCAGGCTGAGAGCACCAACAAGATCTTATGCAATGTATTGACGAAATTAGTGAACAATAAACGCTCTGATTGGGACAAACAACTACACCATGCTGTTTGGGCATACCAAGTTGCCTACAAAACGGTACTCCAAGCCACTCCCTTTCAAATGGTGTTTGGTCAAAATGCTATGCTACCTTTAGACTTTTTGATACCTACATTGAAAGTGGCACAAGAGCATGAATGGACGGGTCATGAACTCTCCTCTAGACTTTTTGACCTTGAACGATTAGGAGAAACAAGACTGAGAGCAGCTGTAGGGATATATGCATCAAAGAAACGACAGAAGGCATACTTTGATGCCCACGTTAAGGATAAAGGTTTAAAGGCAGGCGACTTAGTTTTAGTCTACACATTGAAGCAACATGCGAGGAAACTGGAGAAGAGAGGCTACGGACCCATGATCATTAACAGAATCTCAACAAGTGGAGCAGTGCAACTAGCCACATTAGAAGGCGATGTTCTCCCAAGTTATATCAGCGGATGCAGAGTCAAGTTGTATCAGGAACCTCTCACAGAGGAAATGCTAAGTCAACTCAATATTGCTAAGAAACGCAAAGAGGAAGAAAAGCGAATTCGAGAAGAAGCTCAAGCAGAAGCCCTAGAGCGCATACAGAGAATGAAATTAAGAAGACAAGGTAGAGAGCACCCTAGGCAAGATGCATATGCAGATCAAGGATATGACGTGGCTATGTGTGAAGTTTCAGGTATTAGCTCACATAGGATAACTGATCCACGTCCTTTCATAACCTTAGATATAGGACAAGGAAAGAGTGCAAGGACTGTAAGAGCCTTGATTGACTCAGGTGCATCCACTAGTGCTGTTAAATTGTCCTACTGTCAAGAGTTGCAATTAACTGTCAATCCTGTGGAAGCATATCTCATAGGATTGGGAGGTGTGGAAACCCCTTGCATGGGCGAGGTGGAACTTCCCCTCTATATTCATGATGAGGCAATGACAGTTAAAGTACTAGTATGTCAAGATGAGGACCTCACTGAACCCCTTGTCTTGGGTCAAGACTGGATCTATGACCAAGCAGTCAACTTAAACCTAAGGAGTGGACTTCTTCAGGTATGGGTGAATCAAACTAGAATTACAATTGAGTTAAATAATGGAGCACTCAAGGAACTAGGAAAGGCACAGACTCCTGGTCCCTCCAGGGGTACACATGAAGTTGACCATGCTGTTCTTGTCCAAGGCTATGTGATACAGAAGAACGAAGATCTCAAAGAAAGAGTCAGAACCACAATGGAACTCCCTTCTTTTCCAAAGGCCAGAAGGAGGCAGCAACTAAGGGTAGATCAATCACTGAAGACTCTCCAGGTGAGAGACCAAAAGAACGCGCGAAGCAGAACAACTCAGCCGATGAAACAAATGTGGGTGCAGAAAGACGAGCGGCCGACCGTAACTAAGTCGCAACAACGGTCTCAACTTCCTATTAGTAATGAACGACTTGATGCTAATAAGAGGACTCCTAAAACCTCTGTTGAGAAAGTGAAATCCATTTGGGTACCCAAGAAGTCGATGAGGGCTGACCCACAATCAAGACAAATTTGGGTGCCTAAGGCTTGCTTGCGGGCTCAACTAACCCCACACAATTCACATCATACACGACAGGGTTCACTCGCTCAAGCAGCCGCGACCCACTCTTGTCTGATACACTCGAACACGCTGCCACCTAGAAGCACGCACAGACTCACTCGTAAATGGGTCCCAATGACACAACAACTCCCAGCAGAATTACTCATGCAACCCTCCCGAATCTCCACAAAACCAAGACCAAAAGCCATCCACGGTGTTTGACAACCTAAGACTTGTAATAAACCCCCCGACCCCAATCTGTGAATTCACCTCCACTTACTAACTGCACTGGTCAGACTGTGCATCTTTCCATCTAGCTCCTAGGACTATCCAAGCATTAACTACACACACTGTCATCGTGCACTCACTGACCACTGACTCATCATCTACCTCATATTAATGTTGTAACGAGGCAACAACGGGTTTATTCTGTCCATTACAATGTTAACACATGGTTCTATATTCTCACAGAACCAACAAGCAAGCAGGGCCATGGCAGAAGCCGGAGGTGCCAGTTCTCACGCCGGATCCAGCGCACAGATTGTGGATATAGAAACACTCCTCCTCGAACCACATCTCACCGAAAGACTGCAAGAACTTCAAGCTGTGCATGTACTCCCAGTTCAGGATCCTCCCCAGGGGCACACCTCTCAAGTGGGAAAACACGCTCATTGGTTCAGTGATGTTGCAGGACCATTGGGTGATGGAACCTATTTTTGGGAGGCTGAATTGGAGTTTAATGGTAAATGGGGACGCTACCATTTTTTCACGCGCTAATTTGAGAGCTATCAGAATGCCGAAGTAATGCGTGCAGTGTGGACCAAAGCTGGCCTGGACAGTTATTTCAGGGCCCACTTACCGAAGCCAGATTTCTTACGTTGTTCTTATCTTATCGGTACCATCACTCCTAGCAGGGCCAAGGGAGGCGACAGCACTTTTGTGTTACCCTCACTATTGCCGGGCCACGAACTTAAAAGATTCAAACTGACCCTCAATCTGGTACGAGAAGCATTGGGCATGTATGGTATGCACATTCCTACTGAAAAGGAAACAATGGTTCCAGGCAAAATGAAACATAAAGATCTCAATAAGCTAAAGGATATGGTAACAATGAGACCATCGCTCTTCACCTACGGACCGTCATGCAGCATTTTGCTTTTCCAGCCCAGGAAAGATTCACCATGCCACCAAAGAAGATATGGTTTAGCTTGTATTTGGTAGAGACAGAAAACCTCCCTATCAACGTACCACATTGGATCATAGATCAGATCCACCTAGCCCATCAACGGTGGAACAAGAAGCAGAAAAATGTGCTCCACGGGTGTTGTGCTCTGACCAAAATAATCTATCGATGTCTAGCCTATGACGTGCCTATTCAGCGGGCACTCGTATGGTCCCGGGCCCAGGAGTTCCAGAGAAGGCTATCAGCGGCAGGCCCTCCATCAAAGAAGATGAGAGGGGAAGTCCAATTACCCTGCGCTCAACCAAGGGGAGCCACCACTACACCAAAAATTACCCCTCCCCAGACACGACGCATTAGACCATTCACCATTCGGCTACCAAGACCAAGTACAGAGGGACCCAATCTGGTGTTTCCACCCGTCCCATCGGACTTGGAATTTCCACAGGGCTTTACTCTCAATGATCTCACTGATGAAGAAGTGGCTAGGCTAATCTACGACTCTAATCTCGAAACGGAAACAGAGCGAGCTCAGGAACCACAAACCCATACAACAACGTCAGCCCCCACCTGACCGCAAGTGGTAGAAGTCGACGTAGATGAACAAGAGACCGAACAAGAGGAAGAAGCCTACGAAGAACAAGAGTATGATGAACTTTCAGAGTTAGCAAGTGCCCCCGCGTATTCGGCACAAATAAAAAGACTATATCAAACCATGCAGCTAGTTCAAGAACAGCATAAAATGTCACTTGAAGCAGGCAAGAAACTCATGAACCAATTGCTGGCAGAGGAAGGTGTGGATGATATGTTCATCGAGTCCATCAACCTACATGCAGATGCAGTAGGATTGGATGAGGCCATTCATGAGGCAATGGCCTACATTCACCGATTTGAGAAAGGAGTTCCCGCCCGTCCCATGAGATCCGGGAAACAAATTCATATCAATGTATCAGCACCAGGAAATCCAACGCAAACAGACGAGCATCAGGAAGCACCACTGTCACCACCCTCCCCACCCTCACTACACAACTCACTCCACCACATGACACTATCGCCACCACGTCCAATATCACCACAATCGTCATGGGAATTCCACTCTCTCCGGGAATCCAATTCGGCGGAGTCACTATGCCACCTTCACCACTCTCTTCACTAACGTCACATCCACCCCACCCACGGTCCCCTTCTACACGGTCACTCAAACATTTGACACTATGGAAACATCTCCTGCCACAGCACCACTCCCTTCCCCCATGCAACCTCCGTCCCCCATACCCCCTCCACCCACGTCTCCACTCGACTCCACATCATTCACAACTCCCTTTCCCGTCCCCATTCCCCCTGCATCTTCATCTCTCCCTGCATCATTTAATGTAAATAGTATATTTCTAGCATTAAATCAATGTGTATATCAGCTTCAAAATGAGTACAGAGCTCTTGACGACCGGTATCAACAACTGACAACAAATCACCAGAACTTACAAAGGCAACTTACAAGTCTTGAAGAGGAAAATGCAGATGTGAATCAACGTTATACAACGCTTGAGCAGGCTCACCAAACACTACTGGAGGCACCCCAACCATCAAAAGAATCAGGCGTCAAACAACTAGAAGCCTTGCTCGAAGTATACCAGGCCGATAACCTATGAGTCAGACGTAACTTGGCGCTACTCAGGAAACATATGGCCACAGCACTTGAAGAGAACAAGAGACTGCAGAAACAAAATGAAGAGAATCTGGAAGCGGCAATGGAAGGCTCTCCCCACGAAATTGAACCAGAGCAGTTTAAAGCCGTACCTTCAGAGACAATGAAGACCATCTTAGAAAGCTATGCAGATCTATTAGATGCTCATGATGAGTTGGAAAGGGAACATGATGAGCTGCGTGGCCAGCTCAAGGAACAGGAGGCTCCAACCAAAGTAATAGAGTCGGCCTCGACTTCAGAGGAAGTGAAGGCATTGAGAGAGCAGGTGGTTGAGCTCCAGAAAAAGTTACTAGAGTATGAAAGGCAACCCTCTCCAGTTATTGAACCTGAGCCAGAAGACTTGGTTCCCATTGAGGTAGATGATTCGTACGAGGAACCATATGTTCCTATGCCAATGCCAGGAGGGCAACGAACCTCAGAGGGACTAGACACCTTGGAAGTGGAAGCACCCGAGTGGCTTCAGACACTGGAAAAGACAGCGAACACCCACGAAGAACGGGTGGCCATTCAGATCCAATCACTAGCAAACCTAGAAGAAACTGTCATAAAGTCAGAATATTTCAGAAGCATGTCTCATCATAGATGGATCGGCACCAATAATGACCAATATGTGCCATACTGCATACTTTTGGCCGATTACAACGCCGAGATACAACGACAATGCGGCAAGCCTCCCACATTTGCTACACAATTTGGTCCAGACGATATACCGGAAAGTGCTAAGCGTGGGTCCATCCATCAACCCACCTGGAGGATCAGGCTTTTGGAAACATATCCTGAAATGGTCCGAACCTGGAATAATATGCCGTTGTTTATTAAATATAATCCTTGTTACGTTCCAGTTCTTCGAAGACGCACCTGGCCTGAATTCACTATTGCCGTCAGAGACATCAAAGCCTGCGCAAAATGGTTAAATTATGTTTATCTAGCACCTCCACGAGGACCCCCCACGGTGAACTACATGATTTCTACAATCCGTCACTGGAGCATTCGGCTACGCAATAATCCTGATGTGATGGCCCAGATGTGTATGAAAATATTTGAATTAATGCTGATCACTTTCAGGACGTTTAAGAATATTAAGGACCCCCACTTCTCAGGAGCAAGCTTCGTGACAGGAAACCAGGATCTGGTGTACGATATGAGTACCACCCCCTCAATTGAAGTAATATATGCTTGGCACGCCAGAATTAGGTACCTCCCAGCCTGCTTTAAACAGACATTTGAGGAGATATTCATCACAGGATTCTGGGAATATCACTCCGAAATCTTTATACCTAGACCATCACATCTCCTCCAATTATTTGCTGTGGAGAGAACTATTCACTCAAAACAATTGAGGGTGCCTCATCCAGATGTTCCCGGACCTATGAATTGGGATGATTTGCTCACAGATCTAGCACGCGGCTTACGACTCGAAGAACACCACCTAGCCTCCGATGTTGTCCAATATTATGTTCAAAAACCCTCTAGACAAGGTTCTGTCAGGGGCGACAGACGCGAGAGTGGGGGGGGTGTTGGCAGCAGTCAGGGAACCGAAGGAGCCACAAGACGAAGAGAGTCAGAGCGAAGGGACAGCACAAGCAGACATGGCAGTCAAAGAAGATCTGGCAAGTAGGCCATCTAAATTTTTCAGACATCAAGGAGTTGAGCACACAAGACGAAGAGAGTCAGATCGAAGGGACAGCACAAGCAGACATGGCAGTCAAAGAAGATCTGGCAAGTAGGCCATCTAAATTTTTCAGACATCAAGGAGTTGAGCACACAAGAAGAAAGAGCAAGTAGGGAGCTCAAAGAGGTGTATGACAAATCAACAGAGAAAATCCCTACACAAATAGTGATTTTAATCACTAAACACCATTGTAAATACCATTTCATATTTTTGTAGCTCCATTTTGTGCAAGCCAAGGAGTCCTTGAGCTTGAGGAGCTTTAGAAGTATCTACCTGCCAATTTTCATATTTTTTAGATCTCGTTTGAGCCCTCAAATAAGCCCTGGAACCTAATTTTTAACTAGGCCGGACACTAGGTCTGGACAGGGCCAAAGCTAGTCAGAAACTATAAAAGTAATTTTTAACTAGGCCGGACACTAGGTCTGGACAGGGCCAAAGCTAGTCAGAAACTATAAAAGGAGCTAGAGAGCTCATTTTTGGGTTGGATTGTAATTGAAAGGAACCTGTAAGAGCTTTTTGAAAAGTAATCTAAGAACTCCATTGCTTCTCACTCTTTGTCTTGTCGTGTGTGCGCGTGTGTGTGTATGTGTGTGCATGCTTGTGTGCTTCTCACTCACGCACTTGTGCCTCCACTTGCTCGAGGTCTTCATACCATCCTCATGTCTTCCCGGATTGACATTAAAGGAGGTGCTACTCATCACTGAGCTACACCAGGCATCTTAATTGGCAAGCTTCCAGTCTCTGCTAGATATAATCCATACCATATCTTCTTGTGAGGTTGGGTAAAGCGGACTTGAGCTGGAAATGCGAAGTGTTGAAGGCACATTCGCAGGGGTATGGTGATGTTAGGGGTGAGGGCACACATTTCCTTCAACTTCTGATTCTGTTGCTCTTCATTGACTCTGGTATCAAGGGATCGCGATCGGAAGGCACATGGGTGCCATACATCTGAAGGACTTCCCTGATTACAGTAGTATTTAACTCAAATTTCTTCATTTCCTCCTGGTTCGATAGGGAGGGTACCCAGAATGTGCCTGAATGATCTTTATCTCCTGTCGGCTTCAGTGTGGCAATCAGGTAGTAGCACCTAAGAAAATCCGGTTTCGGCAAAGCCGCACTAAAGTAGTCTTGTAATCCCGCTTTCTGCCATATATCCTGAAGGGGAGCTGCATTTTGTAATGTTTCGAATTCTCTTGAAAAGAACTGGAATGTCCACCATACTCCTCCGAATTCCAATTTGGACTCCCAAATATGATCAGCATCGCCCAAGTCGCTTGGCATCTCATTGAACCAATGCGAGTGCCCTTTCACTCTTTCTGTCAGTCCACTTGGTGGATCCAGAATGGGAATTCTTCTTACATGCAGAAGTTCTTCAGGTCTTGCTGTCAGGGGAGCTTCCACAGGCATGGTATCCCAATTAATTTGAGTGCTAGTGCCTGCCTAGGAGCTTGTTCCTGCTATTGCTGCCATGAGACTCCTTGCAGTAGTTGATGTTTATCTGCTGGAAGAAGAAAGCACATTGTTGCATAGGAAACAGGATATAACGGTGTTCCCTTCAGAATACTAACATGACATTCTAGAAGGTTAGTGGTTAGAGGTTAAGTGTTTGTGAGAGATGTGAGTGGTGATTAGAGGTTAGTGTCATTCTAGATGCATACTTTGGTTGTGCAATGGACTTCAAGCCTTTATCCTTCACATGTGTATCAAAATATGCCTTTTGCCTCTTCTTCGCTGCATAGATTCCTGTTGCAGCTCTCAATCGTGTCTCGCCTAGATGTCCAAGATCAAAGATTCGAGAGGAGAGTTCATGGCCTGTCCAGTCATGCTCTTGTGCTACCTTCAATGTAGGTATCAAAAAGTCCAAGGGTAGCACCGCATTCTGATCGAACACCATCTGAAAGGGTGTGGCTTGGAGTACCGTTTTATAGGCCACTCGGTATGCCCAAATAGCATGGTGTAGCTGTTTGTCCCAATCAGAGTGTTTATTGTTCACTAATTTTGTCAATACATTGCATAAGATCTTATTGGTGCTTTCGGCTTGCCCATTAGCTTGAGGGTGATAGGGGGCAGACTTCTTATGTACTACCAAGAATTCTTGGAGCAGATTTTCAATAACTTCATTCAAAAAGTGTGTGCCCCTGTCACTTACTAACTCTATAGGTAGCACGTATCTTGTGAATACATTCTCAAACAAGAATTTAGCAGTTGTCTGAGTGTCGTTCTTTGTCGTAGCTTTTACCTCTACCCATTTCGTTAGATAGTCTGTGGCAACAATGATGTATTCAGCATGTGAACCCTTGGCTGGGGGATTAATAGGACCTACAAAGTCTATTTCCCACTTAGAGAATGCACGTCCACCCATCATAGGTTTCAGGGGCATCTCATCTTTGCGTATAGGATACTAAGTTCTCTGACACACATCACACCGTTTCACATAGGTATGTGCATCCATGTGAAGGGTTGGCCACCAGAAGCCTTCAAATAGTATTGCCTTGATCACCCGATCTGGTCCAAAGTGTCCTCCTGCTACACCTTGGTGAGCAGTTTCCAAGATCTTGAGATATTCAGTCTCATGGACACATAGTCTCAGGTAACCATCCTTACCACGCTTGTATAGATTATCACCAATGAGTGAGTAATCCTGAGCTTCTTGTTCTAAACTCCTTTTCCTAGCCAGAGTCATGTCTGGAGGGAATGTCTTCGTCCTCAGGAAGGATACTAGTGGTTCACTCCAATCTGGCACTATGGACACTTGATACAGAGTGGCATGTTCCACAGGTGGTTTAGTGCAACAGATTGGGCATTCCTTGCACAACTTCTGGACATCAGCTTCCATAGTCGGCCAATGCACTCCTAGTCTCCTCAGGGTCTATAGGGTTCGTTGTTTTGAATAGTGTTGCTCTAATGCACCTACATGTGCTAATTGCAACCACTTAGCGTACTCGTCCTCTTCTACACAACAAGCCAAGATCCCTTGATCTGTGTGCTTGTACATACTTCTAGCCATGATGTGGTACTTTTGGGCTTTTACTACCTCTCTATCCTGTGTGGCTATTACTGGGTGGTTAGGCCCGTATGTCAGTACTGGCACTAATGGCTTAGCCCACTGCGGCACCACTTCCAAATTAAACAAGTAAGCATCAGGTAAGTCATCTGATACTCCTTGTGGGGCCTCTCCAGATGTGAGCCTAGAGAGATGGTCTGCTCTCAAATGAGTCCTGCCTTTCCTCACTACTACCTCAAAGTCATATTCCATTAGTAAGAGAAACCATCTTACTAATCTGCCTGTATTACACGGCTTGTTTACTAGGTACAGTAGAGCTTGGTGATCAGTAAAAAATTTGAACTTATTTGCAAGCAAATAGTGTCTAAACTTTTTAACCGCGTACACCATGCCTAATCCTTCTCGTTCGGTGGTTGTATAGTTCCGTTCAGCAGCATTCAATTGTCTACTGGCATAGGCAATAGGGAGATCCATATTACCTTCACCTGTAGGTTGTGCAAGTACACATCCAATAGCATAATTGGAGGCATCCACATGAACATGGAATGGCTTGTTCCAATCTGGTGTGGTCAAGATTGGTGCTGAACATAATCTTCGTTTAAGCTTCTGGAAGGAATTCTCACATTCATCAGTCCACTCAAAGTTAGTCAGAAGTCCGTACATGGGTTTTGCAATGACAGCATACATGTGAATGAACCGGCGGTAGTAACCACAATGTCCCATGAAAGCCTGTACTTCCTTGACGTTCTTTGGCCTAGGTAGTTCTGCGATGGCTCTCACTTTCTCTTCGTCAGTGGATATGCCGTTCTTAGACACTATGTGTCCTAGGATTTTGCCTTGCCTGACCATGAAAACACACTTTTTTGGGTTCAGGCAAACTTGATATTCTCTGCATTTATCAAAGATTTGTCTGAGTTCAGGTATATGGGTCTGTCTAATGTTGCAATGAGCGCATAGATCATCAACATAGACTTCCAAATTCTTCCCCAAGAACTCTTTAAACACGTGGCACATCAATCTTTGAAAGGTAGCAGGTGCATTAGTTAGCCCGAATGGCATTACCCGAAAGGCAAATATGCCCCACTCCGTGGCAAAAGCCGTCTTATGTTGATCCTCTGGAGCAATGGCTACTTGATTGTAGCCCGAAAACCCATCTAGGAAGTTGTACACTTCCTTGCCTGCTACCCTTTCTAATAGATGCTCAGTGATAGGAAGCGGATAATTATCTCTGATAGTGGTTGCGTTAACCTTCTTCAAGTTAATGCATACACGTAATTTGCCGTTCTTCTTGGGCACCACTACAATGGGGGATACCCATTCAGTGTGCTCAATTTCATAGATAAACCCGGCTTCCACCAGACAATCTATCTCTTCTTTGATCTTGGCAGCGTAGTTGTCATTGTATGTGTAGGGCTTTTGCTTAGAAGGCTTGGCATCTGAGGTCATGGGAATTGTGTGTGAGCATATGTCTGGGTCAACACCCTTCAGATCCTTGTAGCTCCAAGCGAATACATCTCTGTATTCTCTTAGCAAGGCTATCAATTCATGCTCTTCGTCTTCCGTCAGGTCATGGCCTATGTACGTGCATCTCTCCTCTCCTTCTTCCACAGCTACCACAATTTTCTTGGTGGTTTCTTTGTTATCATAGGCCTCCCCTGATTGCACCTCTCGTTTAGGCATTCTGATCATGACTCTCCTGTCATCTATCTCATACTTCTTAAAATTTTCTGGAACCTCAAACAAAGATTCTTCCTCTTCTGGTGTGACTTCTCTCTTCTTTCTTTTCTTTCCTTCCTCCTTCGGGGTCACATGTGTGGCTAGCCTTACATCATTTGTAAGCTCTCCATGCCTCTGGGGTTGAAATTCTACTTCATAGAAGTATTCTTCATCTTATGCAAAGGGTGGGTCCATAATGATTGATTCTAGATCTGAGTCACTTGCATCCTCAAATGCATCAGGGCTAGGTTCACACTCTTCTAACACTGCCTCTCCCATGATTGGCTCTATGGAGAAGACTGAAATGTCATAGCCATCTTCATCATAGTGAGGTGTCCATTGTTCTTCATTGATGGCTACATCCATTGTTGCTAGGATTTCTGCCCAGTCGTGGGGTTCGAATTCCTTGTCAGGAAAGACTACAGGTGCATAGGCTGGGTCTTGAGTTGATCTGTGTGTTTCTTTTGCACCTATCTCTCTGGCTTTTTCTCTTTTCTCTTCTTCTACTGCCACTTTGCACATCCATAAGTGGGTGTCTTCATGCATCCATGAGGATCCTGATCCTATGGAGTGCACAGATTCCGTGTCATCTTTGGCTCTATGGATGGGATTCCATTGGATAGGAGGGACATCTCTATGAGAGTAATCTTTGAGATTCACTTTGGTTGTCACACCTAAGTATTGTAGATACAAGGAGTTGGTTCCCCAGTCCTGTACCACTTGCAGCTGTCGCATAAATGGTCTTCCCAAGATCATTTCATACGCATGATTTTTGCTAAAATCACATATAGCAAACATATGCTCGAACTCAACACCACATGTAGTGAGAGTTATGCCTTCTAGCAATCCCAAGGCCTCTCAATATGGCCATCGGCCATCTACAATTTCATTCTTGTCAGCCGGAGTGCTGGCTTGCCCCAACGCTTCCAGAGGGAAGTTGTAGCAATCGCAACTCCTGCACCTGAGTCCAAAATTGCCTTGGTTGTGTATCACTGATGGGTAACTGGGAGATAGGTATTTCCTTCTTCTCCTTCACTCATGTCTCCTATCTTATCCAATGGTATTTCAGGCACTGTTCTATGAGATCCTACCTGGGAACGTGATTTCGCTATGTCTGGCACTTGTTTGGCTACATGTTTCCACACTTCTGGCTTAACTTTGAGTAGCTCTTCTAAAGTGAGATTGCACTGCACTTTAGTGTTCTTTACTACCTCTGTATTCCTAGGTATGATAGAATCTTCATTTCTTATCATGACTGTGGGCGCTCTCAGGCAAGTAGACTTGGTTTCCCATGGGCCTGTGAATTGTGGTAATTCTTGTAGTGAATTAGACTCAAAGTCAAATCTCTCTTGAGAGTGGGTGCTCTCCTGCTCCTCATAAATGGATGGGATGTCCTGTGGGAATTGATCGTGTGCATCATCCACAAGTTCAATGGGAGAAGGGACTTCACTTTCTTTAGCCCATTTGTCTTCTTGAATCTCTCGTAGGAATTCTGGTGTGAACCGATTCATAGAAGATGATGTGTCTGGCTCCATAGAGTTAGGCACGTAGGCTTCCTAGGGAGGTAGGCTCACGTTCTCACTTGCCTTGCCTTTATTTTGAGAGGCGGGTTCCTTTTTTGATTGTGCAATTAGCCTCTCTATTCGTTCTAGCAGTCCATCAAAGTGTAACTGCGTCTTAGCTGAACTAGAGATGTTAAAGAGGCGACTGGCTTCAAACATAGTCTGAGCCAATTCCACCATCTTAGCACAAATTTTGGTTCGTTCTAGCTCTAGTTCTGCTCTAGGGTAACACTTTTCATGATCAGTTACGTTTGGCCCTTCTTGGATTCTGGCCTGATATGCTCTAAGCATCATGTTTAGGTCCTCGGGAGTGGGATCGGCTAGGACGGATCCTACTCTGGGTGGTGGGTGGGTTAAGGGTGGTGTATTGAAAGGTTGGGGAATGGAAGAAGATGGATTGGCAGGTAAAGGGAGAGGTGGTGGAGGGGTGGTGTGAGAGTGGTTTTGAGATGCGAGTTCACTTATCTTTGCTTTGGTTTCTCTCAAGCTTTCTTCAAGTTCGCTCATCTTTTTTGCCCATTGCCTTTTCATTCTTTCACGACTATCCTTCCAGGCTCTAGTCCTCTTTTTGGTTATGCTCTTTGTTTCACTCACCTCGGGGCTCTTTTCCTGACCAACACCTTGCTTTTGTTGTAGTGCTTGGGCTCTTGTGATCACTTGCACAGGTGCAATGGAAGTCACACTCCCTGTGGAGTCTACTACTAACCCAACGACATTGATAGGAGTGATTTTAGGCATGTTATTAGGGTTCTTTGGGCAATCTCATAGGAGATGCTCTTTTCCGCAGTCTTGACAGAAACCCTGAATTGTCACTGGTTGGGGTTGTGTAGGGGCAGGCAATGGTCAATCACGTATAAGGTGAACTCCCTGACATCTGAAGCATGGTCCTCTAGGAAATGGGGGTCGTACCTACCTAGGTTGAGGTCTAGAGTTGGGGTTTGTGTACATGACATTAGCATACTCAGGCTCCCCACTATTTTCACTTGGGTCCTCACAATAGTATGACTTGTTATGCTCGGGTGACTGCATGTAGTAAGCTTCTGGACTATCAATATGTGTGGAGTCAAAACTATGGTCACTTGGATCACTATCTGATAGCAATGGGGTGACTGGGACTATGGCTTTGTTCGGATTTTCTTCAGCAGAGGCATATTTCACTGGGATCACATTGGTTGGAGCAGGGGGTTGCTGCACTAGGACTGGTTGAGGTCTCTGCTGCCCTTGATAAGGTGGCTGATAAGTTTGTTGTGGTCTGTTGTATTGTTGTGGTGGGTACTGATTCTGGTATCTACCCTATTGTGGATATGGCTGAGGGTAATTTTGCCTAACAGTTTGTTTGTTATATGGGCAGTCCTGTGCAGTGTGGTTGGTGTACCTTCGCTCTATGGTGCAGTACTGACTACTAGGATTCACCTGGGGTTGGGCCATAATGGGACATACATTTGCCATATGGTCACCTCCACAAGTGTAGCACCGCTTAACTGGGGCAAATCTCGGAATTTGTTTGCTAGAGACACCTAGTTTTTGAGCTACCTTCTCTGCAAGTTCCTCAATGGATGTGGATTGACTAGTGGTGAGGCTACTAGAGCTATCAAAATCCTTATAGATTTTTGATAGTTCTAACTCCTCACCTAGATTGTCCTCAATGTCTATGCACATGCGCACACACTCTTCTATCGTTCTGGGGTCCTTCAGATACATATGACCTGAGCTTGGTGCTCAACAATCCATCTAAGAACAAGGCCACTTGCTTGGCTGGTGTGGGTAACTCAGGCATCGGGCATCTCTCTAGGTATTGCCTAAACCGTCTTCCTACTAGTCTGACCGTCTCTTGAGGTGTTTGCTTGAAGCTATGAATTAGTGAGGAAGTGTTGTGCCTGATGCCACTCTTAGAAAACTCAATGATGAATGCCTCTAAGAGCTGTTCTATGTTCCTGAAATGCCTCTCGTTCAGTGGTTGGAACCACGTGAGGGCAGTGTTCCTAAGGGTTAAACCAAAAGCATTATATTGTGTGAATAGATCCTCTACCTGTTCAGCTTTCAAGACTTGCCTAAATTCTGCCACATGGTCATAAGGGTCTCCAGTGCCATCGAAGTAGTTCTTCATGGACTTTACCAGTTGAGTTGGTCTTAGGGTTCTAGTGTGTTCTCTCGGTCTTGGCAAAGGGAAATCGTCAGCATTCCTTTGATTCCATGGGGTTCTATGTCCCTCAGGTTCCACTCTATTCCTTTCCGTTCCCGTTCTTTCTCTTCCCAGGGAGTTGGCAAAACTTACCTCAGGTTTGTCTCTACTTCTATCTCTTTGAGCTCCATGAGCTTGGGAGGTCCCAACTCCTTGGTGACTATATGACACATTAGTCCGAGGCTGGGGAAAAACAAATTCACCCTTCCATGTGTAGGCATGTCTGCCATGCTCGGTGACCACGAAGATCCTCTCTGATGTATTGTCTAAGTAGGTTACTTTGACTGGACTATCAGGGTCTTTAAACTCATAGATTGTGAGAGCACCTACTTCATGAGACAAGGTAGGCGTATACCTCCAAAAGGCCTCATCAGTTTCTCGATTTAAAAGCAAATCTATGCTTTTATTATCCTGGGGAATCCATTCTGGAGTCATGATTCTGGTCAAGACTGATTTACCGCGGGGAGTTCTCGGCTCTCTCTCTAAATTTCCTTGCTCTATATCACCCATATCGGTTTCTGCAATCACGTTTCCAAACTCGTCGGTTCTATCTGGAAGAGTGGTGACTACATATATAGTCCCCTCTTTATCTAGGTATGCTCCATTCTCAAACTTGACTACTGGGTGGTCTAGTCCATGGGGTTGATCGAGGTTCTTAATCTAGACCACAGATCTTCTTAGGCCATCTTCGTAGATGCGAGCACCTAGATGATTAGTCCTGATGTATTCCAATTGAGTCTTGTAAGGTCCTTCTGGCTTTTCTAGATAAGCCAACCCTAAACTACCTACTGGTCTCTCCATGTGATAGGACATTTTAGAATCACTTGTTTCTGATCGTGGGGTGTATGGGTAATCACTCAACTGCTGGGCCCAAGACCTAGCAGTGTGATTGACACTAGCTTCAGAAGATCTGAGGCTTTTTCTGTCTCTGCCTAAGTGTCTACCTGACCTAAGGTTCATATGCCTAGTTTCTCTACCCCCTTGGTCCCAAGTACACTCTCGTTGCAGGTTATTTAACACCAATCACTTTGTTCTTTTTAGTTGATTATTTTGTTTATGATCTTGTCTGATATCACGTCGTCAAGAGTACTTAAATGAATTTCGCACTTGATAAGTGATCGATTCAAGTTTACTTTAGTCCTTTAGGGTTTTTGCACTTAAGCCCTACTTAATGCTTGCACTTAGTTGATTAGTTCTCTTGGACTTGAATCATGCCTATCGTAGCCCTAATTAATCACCACACATAAGTCGTGCTTAGCCTAAGCTAGGAATTGACAAAGGAGGGTTGAGAGAACTTCCAACCTCAATTCTCTGGTTGCTCAGACTGCTGCACAAGCCCAGGAAGCCTTCTCCCAAGCTTGGTACTCACCTTTGCTAGCTTCCCTTGGAATGTCTTGCTTGCACACAATGTTCCTGCAAAAGTTTACAAGTCAATATAGCTCTATTACCCCAAGGGATTGAAAGACACACATCAACATTTATAGGTCCCCCTGGAGTAACTCACTGTACCCCCAAATCGTTATGACCACTTAGTACCACCTAAAGGCCAACTTAAAAATACATGTTCTAAAACTCCGTGTATGATTCTTACAAAAACCAGTCAAGGTCCACGTAGGATTCTCAACAAGCTTTCCAACGAGACCAAAATCTCCTCAATCAGAGTTTGTATAGCAAAGTTATGACCATTCAGGCACTTAGGGGTCAAAACAGGCTCTCAGGGTTCAGGAGATCCCTCTCTGGTTTCTAAGTCTTTTGCCCACTCCTAAGGCTCTAATGTTATACCAAGGTGCCTAAAATTAAGCCCAACTATACCTCAATTCACTCAAGATTAACCCTAAAATTTTCATGCGTTAAGGCCGTGTATCGCGATAGGTCGGGTCGGTGTGTCGCGATAGGTGGAAGTGTCGCGATACTTGGGAGTGTCGTGATACTCCGAGGTGTCGCGATAGGTGGGGTCGGTGTGTCGCGATAGGTGGAAGTGTCGCGATACTTGGGAGTGTCGTGATACTTGGAAGTGTCGCGATACTCCGAGGTGTCGCGATAGGTGGAAGTGTCGCGATACTCTGAGGTGTCGCGATAGGTGGGGTCGGTGTGTCGCGATAGGTGGAAGTGTCGCGATACTTGTGAGTGTCGCGATACTTGGAAGTGTCGCGATACTCCAAGGTGTCGCGATAGGTGGAAGTGTCACGATACTCTGAGGTGTCACGATAGGTGGGGTCAGTGTGTCGCGATAGGTGGAAGTGTCGCGATACTCCGAGGTGTCGCGATAAGTCGTGAGTGTCGCGATACCTCGAGGTGTCGCGATAGGTCGAGCTATGGTGAATTTTGTGGTTTTGTCTTGTGATCCTAGGTGCTCTCGACCTGCGCAGTGTCGTGGTACTCTCAAAAACGTGATTAGTCGAAGTTTTTGAAGTGTTGCGATAGCTCGAGCTCGACGCCTCGGGGCTTGTGCAGAAAGATTCTGTACCTACTGAGCTTGCTGGAGATGGTGATGGAGCTGGTACCTGCAAGAAACATGCAAAAAACACACAACACAAATGCATGCACTCGCTCTCTCTCAAACTCGCACACAACAAATGAGGAGAATGACAAGGAAGAGGGAATATGTAGTGGAGAAGGAGGTGGAGGTGGAGATGGAGGTGGAGATGGAGA
Organism: Ceratopteris richardii; assembly: GCA_020310875.1. Lineage (NCBI taxonomy): Eukaryota > Viridiplantae > Streptophyta > Polypodiopsida > Polypodiales > Pteridaceae > Ceratopteris > Ceratopteris richardii. The sequence continues at coordinate 77,732,398 of CM035423.1, read as the reverse complement.
TGGAGAAGAAAACCAGAAATTTACCTACTACTTACCATTCCAACACGTCCTCTCTACGTCTTACCATCACATGCTCGTCCTCAAAGCTCAAATCCCCAACAATGGCGCCAAAATTTGGTGTAGCTCAGTGATGAGTAGCACCTCCTTTAATGTCAATCCGGGAAGACATGAGGATGGTATGAAGACCTGGAGCAAGTGAAGGCACAAATGTGTGAGTGCGAAGCACACTAACATGCACACACATACACACACACGTGCACACACGGCAAGAACAAAGAGAGTAAGACAATGGAATCACTTCTATTGCAACAAAGTTCTCATACAAGCTCAAAACTACAAGAAGCTCTCCCCAAAAATGAGCTCTCTAGCTCTATTTATAGTTTTTTACTAGCTTTGGCCCTGTCCAGACCTAGTGTCCGACCTAGTTAAAAATTAGGTTCCAGGGCTTATTTGAGGGCTCAAACGAGATCTAAAAAATATGAAAATTGGCAGGCGACTACTTCTAAGGCTCCCCAAGCTCGAGGACTCCTCGGCTTGTACAAAATGGAGCTACAAAAAGGTGAAATGATATTTACAAGGGTTTTTAGTGATAAGAATCACTTTTAAATGGTGTAGGGGTTTGGAAAAAAATAAAGGGTTGCCTTAGTGCTAGATCTGCATGTATGCCCGTATTTGCTTCTTCCCGTATACTGCCAACACTAACTTTCCTAACTGACGGGTGTCTTCCTTCTCATACTCCTCCTGCTCTACGGCGGAAAATTGCAGTTTATAGTCGCAGATTCCGATTGATTGTAGGTCAGCTATACTACATGGATCATACTGGTATCTTACTTCGTTGTATCCCACCACATGAAGCAGACTCGGTTATTGCTATGGCACATTCAATACCCTCCGGTGGACATTTTGCAGCCGATCTTACTCACCAAAAAATTCTGCAAAGTGGGCTTTGGTGGCCTACCATGTATAAAGTTGTGACTCAGTTTGTGCAGTAGTGTGACACTTGTCAAGGGTCTGGCCAGCCATTACAGCGCCACTTCTTTCCTCTGCAACCTGTATTACCTTTGGAACCCTTTCAGAAGTGGGGTCTTGATTTTATTGGGCCAATAACACCACCACCGACCCTTAGCCACAATTGATATATACTGACCTGTACAGATTACGCTACCAGGTGGGTGGAAGCTTGGGCCTTACGATCCGCCACAGCTGTTTCGGTGGCAAAATGCCTGATGAAGGACGTTTTTCCGTGTTATGGATTACCTCTGGAACTTGTGACAGACCAAGGCACACATTTTGCCAAGAATTTAATGCGAGTACTAACGCACACTTTTCAAATTCTGCATAAATTCAATTCACCATACTATCCACGTGCTAATGGTTTGGCTGAAAGCACCAATAAGACTCTGTTGACTATGCTTCGCAAATTGATCGTGGAATCTCCAGAACGTTGGGATCAGTTACTTCCCCCAGTTTTATGGGCATACCGGACTACATACAAAGTGGCAACCGGAATGACGCCCTTCAAGCTTGCTTATGGGTTGGAAGCAATCGCGCTGATGGAGATTGTAGTGCCAAGCCTACGCGTGGCCCTCACTCAGAAATTGTTGCCCGAAGACTCTTTGCCATTTCGGTTGGATGCACTAAGAGCCTTGGATGAACATCGTTGGGAAAGCTTTCTAACTCTTCAAGAAGTTCAATTGCGGCAAGCTCATACCCATGATCGTTTCGTCAAGACTCCAGTTTTTACGGTGGGCCAACTTGTGCTATTTTATAATGCTAAAGCAAATCGTTCTGCTGGGAAATTTAAATTACGGTGGTTCAGTCCTTATCGGATTAGTGAGCAAGTGGGACCGGCTACTTTTTGGTTGACTACCTTGATCGGAGTTCCCCTTCCCAAAGTAATTAATGGTTCAAAGTTACGCCCATATCACCAACCGCCTGATCATCACTGATGTGTTTCTCGTTTTTCCGTGTGTCACTTACTTTCTTTTTATTTCTGTATTTCGGTTGAATATAGATTGTAACTCTCCTCGTTTTGATATCTAAATATGATTAATTGCCGCCCTGTGTTACTGATTCTGCTCATGCATGCATGCCGTAATTATGGAGGTTATCATTTCAATACCGCGTGATGATTAGGGTTTTCGATCACCTCACGTTGTCGTATGTCTACTTAATCTTAATTCTTTCACTGTTAATCGCTATTGTGTTTGTGTGATTCTGTGTCCTGTGTTTTCTGTGTTCTCTGTGTTCTTGTGCTTTCGCGTGCGCGTCATGGAAGCATTAGCCAATGTCGCTACCTTCCGTGAAGGACTCACCCCTAAAGTGAGTGAGTATCTGCGTATTCGTGGCCTCTTGAACTTCCCTGAATTGCCTTGGCATTCAATGGAGTGTCACCCATTTTATGCACAGATTATTGCCGCTATCGCTGCCACACCTGCTACGGAGCAGAGTTGGCCTATTCTTTGTTTACCGACACGCATAGTGATCACTCTGGCCTCGTTTGCTTAAGCATTTCGACTTCCCATGGAAGGCTTGGAGAATGGTCATCTCCTTCCTGTCGCTACCATGACCGCATTATTTCCACGGCACTCATCTAATGAGTACGCCATACTATGTCACCCTAATCCTGAACGTACCGCATTACAATTCTTAGTTGCGATCTTGAATTTACAGAAACGTACCTACGGAATTGTGCGTCCCTTTTATTCGATGATTGATATGGCTTCTCGTGAGCCTGTCAATTTCACCTCTTTTTATTTCCGGCGCATTCACCGTGAATGTGTTACGGTTATTAAGCATGTTAATAAGGGTGATCTTCCATGATCACGTCTTCCCCATATCCTAACGTTTCTCTTTCCAGCAATTCAAGTTGCGCAACCTCCACCCAATGCTCCCTTCTTATTGCATGAAGAATCCACTCGGATGCTCGAATATGAAGAGGATGAGGATGAAGATCTCTTCCAACTTCTTCGCCGGAAACATCCCCGTATAAGTCCGTCTGAGAGCTAGGTGCAAGGATCTAACGTCACCCATGAAGAAGAAGTCTTCCACGACACCGCCACTTCTATCCATGTTGATTCTTCCGCCCATTGTTCTCCGAATCAGCAGCAGGAACAAAGTGCATCCACCCCCGATTCTGAAGAAGTTTCTTCTCACGAGGATTCTCGGCAGCAGCATCAAGAAGCTGTGGATGAAACTGTTGCTGAAATTCTTAATGAGGTAATAACCATGATTTAAGTAGTAATCGACAAGGTTGAAGCAAGCAGGCAGACAATTCTGATATCTACTCCTCCACCCATAAACCCGGTTGAGTCCCTTGTCGTTGTTCAACCTATTGTTCCTGAAGAACCCGCTACCTCATCTTCTTCACCCAATTATTCTCCACCACCTTCCTCTCGCCTATTATCAGCCTCGTCATCCCAGCCACTTCCTCCTCTTCTACCTCCGATTCCAATGTTTACTGAGTTAGAATCGATAGGTCGCATGTTGATCCAGTTCTTACAGCAGTTACCAATGCAAATGAAGATGGCTACTGACAATATCAGACAAGAATTGCAACACAAAGTCGATGTCTTAGAAGCTGATATTACCCCACTACAGGAAGAAGTAGATGCAGTGAAAGCCGAAAATCATGCCCTACAATTACAGATTCAGCAACTTCAAGCACAGATTGCAGAGCAGGATTCTTTGATTGCCCAAAGAGATGCAGCGTTGGCTGAATTAAAAGTCAGGGATGATTTGTTAACTGCTCGTGATGTAGAAATCCAACAAATCACTCAGTTGGTACAAGATAAGGAGGATGCTCGAATCGCTCTCGGCAACCTTTTGGAAGAAACACGACTCTAGCTCGATGAAGTTTTGTAGAGAGGACAGGAGATGGCGGATTTAGCTAAACAAACTACTGCAGAACTTCAGACCGCAACTGCTGATTTATTTCAGGCAAACTCTGATCTTAAAGCCAAAACGACTCTGACTATTCAACTTTAGAAGGAGATAGCAGGGATTAAGAAGGAAAGAGATACATATTACTAGACCATTCAGTATTAAGCTTAAGAGCTGTAGAGAAGAGAAAAGCAGTTGGGATTTCAAGCAGAGCGCTTATCCAGAATCGATAAACAAATTGAAGATATAAGATTGAGCCGTGACGCAGCCCTTGCCAATGATTTTTATTTGCAAGAGGCATTTTTGTAGACCCAGGCTGAAATGTTGATGAGTCAAGTCATTGCGGCCAGTTCTGTTCGCACTGACACACAATTAGTAGAGCCGGAAACCTTAAAGATGATGCTGGATTCGCTAAAACGGAAAATTACCAGAACCTTCAAGTTAGCAAGAACCATGTATATACAAGGCATCGTAGACGAGCCTTAATTTTGTTTCCGTTGCGGGTTCAAGTCCACCGTGCATGCCAATGTAAGGTCGCCGGATTGGCATTATGTAATTCCTATTTTTCATTACCGCACGCACCGAAAGGTCGTAGCGAAGTGTTGTATCTTTCTATCAATTAATGAAAAGACATTGCGGTGGTTCTCCGGTAGCGAGGAGACGGGATCGCCAGACTATCTGTCTGGGCGATTTGCGACCTGTGGAGACACCGTAGTGCAGCATTCCTTAATTCTGAGTACTGTTACTTTTACCTTGTTAAGTTACATTAATTGGTGATTAACGCAATAAGGGTATGTTGTTGATAATAAGTCTGTGTGACGTTAATTAATAATTCCTGCATTATCTACTGTGGAAAGCTTAACCGAAATATGAACAGTAATACTGTGTAGAAGGCATTATATTGAACTTTAACGTACTACTTACTTGATAAGTTAAATGGGAAAATAAGATACAGGGCCTCTGATTTATCAGACCCCTACCATCCCCAAGAACCCGAAATAGCTTAAAAGTGTATGTGATGGGAAACGCACTTTTAACAACATCCACATGCATGCACATTCACATGCACGCACATGGATGCAAATGGAAATGCATCCACATGCACATGCATGTTTCATACATATACACATGCATATACATACATTTGTATATGTTTATACACATACACATACATATGCACATATGTATATATACACACACATACACATATATACACATATATATGCACATACGTACACACACATATACACATTCACATACATACATATACACATATACATGCACATACACACATATATATACACATACACTTACACATATACACACAGATACACATCCACATGCACATACTTATATACACATATACACTTACACATGCACATGCACATACATACATATACACACACATACACATGCACATACACATACATACACATATACACTTACACATGCACATGCACATACATGCATATACACATATACATATGTACATACATTCATATACACACACATATTACACATATACATGCACATACGTACACACACATATATACATGCACATACGTACACACATATGAATGAATTATATAATTAAAGTACTAAAACACATGCTTAATATAAACAATAATAACAATCAATAGAACAAAACTTTTCATTACTTAATACCATACACACAATTCAAAACATAACTGAAATGAACAATATATAGATTATATATATATATATATATATATATATATATATATATATATATATATATATATATATATATATATATATATATATATATATATATATATATATATATATATATATATATATATATATATATATATATATAATTTAATAATACTCACAAAGGCATCTCGATGATCTCGCATATAGTCGCTCAAACGCCGATATCCAAAATGTGTAGCATACTTGATCTCATGTTTTGTAGGATATCGTCCATAATCCTTTCGCTACATTGAAACAAATAAAAAAGATTAGTTTCTTGCATTTTAACTAAAATAAAAAATATACTCACAATAACACGTATACTTAGAAATGTAGCTACAAAACCATGATGGCCCATTTGGCGTAGGTGCGATGTGTGGCCCGAATCAACTATCTTCTTTGCAGTAGCCTATTTATTTAATAAAAAAGAAATACATAAATTAAATGTAAAAAAATTACTAAAATATATGAAAATTATAGATATAAACTATTAATTTGTATACCTTCTGCTGAGGAAATGACTCCTGAAGGCATAGCTGTCTATGAAAAAACTACCACATCTCAGGTGGTATGTTAGGTCGCCTCTTATTTTTTTCCACCATACAATATCTCCTGTTAATTTAATCTCAAAAAGAAAAAAAGAATCAAAATACATACACATATATACACACACATACACATACACATACCCACATACACATATACATGCTAACATATACAGATACATTTATGCATACATATACACATATACATACATATAATATAAACACACATACACATATCCACATATATATGTACACACACATGCATGCATATACACTCATTCATACAAAATACATGCATTTATCCCACAATAATGTGTATTTGTGTATATGTGAATATGTGTGTATGTGTAAATGTGTATATGTGAATATGTGTGTATGTGTAAATGTGTATATGTGAATATGTGTGTATGTGTAAATATGCATATGTGAATGTTTATGTTTGTAAATAATCAGATTATTAATATCAAATACCATTATTTGTAGATTTTGATCAATCAGATGGAACTCCACCACCGTCTCCTAATCGTGCAAGGACTATATACTGTAAGTATATCAAACATTTAATTTTAAATATATTTGATAGATACATAACTTATATCTTTCTTTTTTCTTATTATAATCAGATTTTGATCAATCAGAGGGCACTCCACCACCTCCTACCCATGCAACGACTTCACATGTGTCCTCCGATAGGAATTATGATGAATTTTACTATCAAGAGCATATTATATGTTGGTGTAACTCTTGTTATGGCACGTATCGAAGACCACGATTGGAATGTATTGAACATGAGGCAGAGTATGGTACTTTTGAGTGTGCACCATCACCTAGTCAACGTGATAATGCTTGGGTATGTATTTTTTCTATAAATTCATGTCATTATTTTATTTAAAAACCATATACAAAATCAAATTACTATTGATATACAGGAATACTTGCTTGATGATGATGATGATAATTTTTTTCATAATGTTAATATATCTCTACACATCATCGACTTGTTGTTCATCAATTACAAGTAGCAGTTTCTAGAAATCCTCTACCTCCTGGTTTAGAGATTGAAACGGCTGGAGATTATCGTTCTCTAGTACAAACATATGATAGAAGAAGATATGGAGGATGGAATAGAGGACCATTTTCTTTAGATGGAGAGGTTTTCAACTTTTGGGGTAATCGCTATATGATTGCTCCATCCACTATTACTAATGTTGGTCATGGTCTCTTTATTGTAGAGGATTTGTATGTGCCTTCAAACTCTAAAGTCACTCTTATGTCATTTTGTGTTCCTACATATGGATGAGGAGATTGGCATCGACTTGCACATTATGTTCAAAGCATGAGTACTTATGGAATATGCTTGAATGGGATCCCTTACTAGTAGAAGGATTTCACATATAGAAAATGAAAGATTATATATTGATGGAAGACCTTATACACATGGAAATATAGCAGGTTTAATAAAAAGTAGTCGAGGGTTACATAATAGTTCACGGACTAATTGCACATTTGAGGAGTGTGAAAATAGTCATGATCACCATACATGAGTAGAGATGTATCAAGATACATAGTTGTCAATGCTATTACTACATTACATGTTGGTGATGAATTATTAGTGAATTATGGATGGCGTAGACCTCCAAGAGCACCTTTTAGCTAGAGAGAGAACGAAAGTTTTCTATGCATATTTAATAACTTATATATTTAATTTTATGTTTAAAGTTTACTTTTTATTCATTTATGGAATACTTATGATTTTTATTCGTGTGTGTAAATTCCAACATATGATGTTGATGATATTCCTCCACACCATTCACAATTGTCAGTAAGACCTCATTTATCAGAAGCTTCTATGAGGATGGCTACACAAAAGTGATCCTATGGAATATGCAAGGTTGAAAGATCTATATTCAAAAGAAGATAAAGTACAAGATTTGTGCGACAATGATGAAGATGATGGCATGGTAGATTTTATTGAGGAATGGTATCAAAATGACAGTCAGAGCATTGACATTTCTAAAAATGAGAAATATCTTCGAGAGGAATATTTAAAGCATGTATATAAAGGAAGTCTTTGACACGACTAAGTGCGAGCTTACTTATTCTTAGTCTTCAAAATCGTTTTGGATAGAGTAATGTATCTGTTTCGGCACTATTAAGGTATAATTTTCAATTTTCTATCTATATATATATATATATATATATATATATATATATATATATATATATATATATATATATATATATATATATATATATATATATATATATATATATATATATATATATATATATATATATATATGCATAAATATATACATATAAATACATGCATATATAAACATACACATAATATACATGAATGTATGCACACATGTAAACATACACACACATATACACACATACACATGTTATGAGAGTAAGGTCAAATTATACATACTTGTATAGAATGAAGATGTTTTGTCCATCTAGCCTTTAGAATTGTCCACCCAACCTTTAGAGTTGACCTAATACTTGTGCTGCTAACTCTTTTGCATACAAATATTAAGTATCAGTTAGCTATGAAGGTATTAAGTCATTAGTAAAATTAGAGGACCAAATTTATCTTGAAGATTTTGAAGGATGGAAAAATAATTTTAAAGGATGGGCAGAAAAAAAGTGTCCATTCAATGCAGGTTTTTATCCTTCCTTTAGCTAAGGTAAGAACAAGAACTTGCATTGAATGGACACTTTTTGTTCGCCCATCCTTTAAAACTATTCATGCATCTTTCAAGATCTTCACGATAAATTTGATCCTCTAATTTACTAACAACTTAATATCTCCATAGCTAACTGATACTTTATATTTGTAAACAAATATGTAAGCCTTACTTAGCAAGACAGGTAATAGATTGACTATAAAATGGGAGACTACCAGACGATTCAATGGTCTAGATATGAAAATCTGCAAGCCACAATATACAAAAAAAAAAAAAAACAAAATCAAACATACATAGCTACACATGCATGCATACATATACATACATACATACACATTCATACATATATACACATACATACATACATACACACTGCAACATATGAGGGGCATACCAACGATGCCTATACCGACGGTCACTCTCGACATCAGTATAAATGTTGGAAAATTCCACTTAAAGATACCGACGATCAAGTGACCGTCGGTATGACCATTTAAAACAGATAGTCAGTGTGTGTCGCGACCGTCGGTATAGGCATCGGTATGAGCGTCAGTATGAGCGTCGGTATAAGCATCGGTAAATTAGTGGAAGTTACCGATGCCCATACCGACGTCGAGTTTTAAACATACTGGGAACCCGAGAGCAAAACTGAACATTTTTGCACATGTTTGAGTACTGGTTGTCTTCTGTCAAACTTGCGCGTGCAAACCGAATTGTGACCTGCATTGTCTTGTGCACGCACACACACACAAATCTTTCTCTCTCCACACACACTCTCTCTCTCTGTTTAGATCTCACATCTTGGTAAGTGGTGCGCGTACTCTTAGCCTTTGTCTTTCTCTATGCTTTAGGTATTATAATTTCTCTTCTCTTTGATTTTGCAGAAGTTCTTTGGCATCAATTCTTTGGAATTTGACGATAGACGACATACATTATGCTTTGATGACAACGATCCAAAAGAGGGACATACTTGTAAGTGATTGTTTTATTCTCTATTGATAGAGAGAGAAAGAGAGAGAGATGAGAGAGAAAAAGAGAGAGAGATGAGAGAGATGAGAGAGAAAAAGAGAGAGAGATGAGAGAGATAGAGAGAGAAAGAGAGAGAGAGAGAGAGAGAGAGAGAAAGAGGGAGAGAGAGAGAGATAGAGATAGAGATATAGAGAGATAAAGAGAGAGAGACTGAAAGGTAAAGAGAGATGAAAGAGTGGAAGATAGAGATAGGAAGATAGAGCATACATACACACACATATACACACATGCATGCATACACACATATACACATATACACACATGCATACATACACACACATGCATACACACATACATACACACACATATACACATATGCATACACACATATATACACACATATACATATGCATGCATGCATACATACACACACATACAAATATATACACATGCATGCATACATACACACACATACACATATACATACACATGCATACATACACACACACATGTACACACATGCATACATATACACACATATGTACACACATGCATACATACACACACATATGTACACACATGCATACATACACACACATACAAATATACACACATGCATGCATACATACACACACACATACACATATACATACATGCATACATACACACACACATACACATATACACACATGCATACATACACACACACATGTACACACATGCATACATACACACACATATGTACACACATGCATACATACACACACACACATGTACACACATGCATACATACACACACATGCATACATACACACACATATGTACACACATGCATACATACACACACATATGTACACACATGCATACATACACACACACATACACATATACACACATGCATACGTACACACACATATGTACACACATGCATACATACACCCACATATGTACACACATGCATACATACACACACATGTGTACACACATGCATACATACACACATATACACACATGCATACATACATACACATATACACACATGCATGCATACCTCACATGCACACACACACACATACATACACACATGCATGCACACACACATGAATGCATACACACACATGCATATATACACACACATACACATATACTCACATATGCATACATAGACACACATACACATATACACACATGCATGCATTCACACACACATACATACACACATGCATGCATTCACACACACATACATACACACATGCACACATATACACACACATATACACACACATATACACATGTATACAAAAATATACATATTTTAGGTCTAGATATTTAAGATTAGGGTTTTAGGGTTTAGGCATACATATAATTCAATTACATTTATATTAATAAATAATATAGAAAAAATAAGAAAAAAAAATGAATATATAAATAAACATATATAAAAAATAGGATTAGGGTTTTAGGATTAGGGGTTTAGATTTTTTTAGGTGTTTAAGTATTTAGGTTTTAGTATTTCATGTTTAAGTCTTTAGGTCTTAGTATTTCAGGTTTAACTCTTTCTAATTAGGGTTTTAGGGTTTTAACACCTACATAACATATATACACACATACACATACATATATAATACATATATACATGTATATACACATGCATACAAAAATATACATATTTTAGGTCTAGATATTTAAGATTAGGGTTTTAGGGTTTAGGCATACATATAATTCAATTATATTTATATTAAGAAAAAATATAGAAAAGAATAAGAAAAAAAATCTAAATATATAAATAAACATATATAAAATAGGATTAGGGTTTTAGGATTAGGGGTTTAGGTTTTTTTAGGTGTTTAAGTATTTAGGTTTTAGTATTTCAGGTTTAAGTCTTTAAGTTTTAGTATTTCAGGTTTAACTCTTTCTAATTAGGGTTTTAGGGTTTTAACACCTACATAACATATATACACACATACACATACACATATAATACATATAATACATATATACATGTATATACACATGCATATAGAAATATACATATTTTAGGTCTAGATCTTTAAGATTAGGGTTTTAGGGTTTAGGCATATAAAGAGAAAATATAGAAAAAAATTAAGGAAAAAACTTTGAATATATAAATAAATATACATATAAAATAGGATAATTATATAGATAAATAAATATAAAAAGAACTAGTTTTTTAAATAATTTAATTAAATATATATAATTAAATATATGCAATTAAATATATAAAAATAGGATTAATTAAGAAAAAAATCTGAATATATAAATAAATAAATATATATATATAATAGGATAATTATATAGATAAATAAATATGATAAGAACTAGTGATTTAAATAAATAAATCAAATATATATGATTTAATATATAAAAATAGGTTTAATTTTGATCATTTTAATCAGAGTAAATATATATACACATACACATACACACATATACTTATACACCTATCTATATACACATATATATACACATACAGATATATATACACATGCATACACATATATACATGTTTTAGGTCTAGGTCTTTTTTATTAGGGTTTTAAGGTTTTAACACCTACATAACATATATACACACATACACATACACATATAATACACACACACACACACACACACACACACATATATATATATATATATATATATATATATATATATATATATATATATATATATATATATATATATATATATATATATATATATATATATATATATATATATATATATACATATATATATATATATATATATATATATATATATATATATATATATATATATATATATATATATATATATATATATATATATATATATATATATATATGCATACAAAAATATACATATTTTAGGTCTAGATCTTTAAGATTAGGGTTTTAGGGTTTAGGCATATAAAGAGAAAATATAGAAAAAAGAACTAGTGTTTTAAATAATTTAATTAAATATATATAATTAAATATATAAAAATAGGATTAATTAAGAAAAAAATCTGAATATATAAATAAATATATATATATAATAGGTTTTAAGGTTTTAACACCTACATAACATATATACACACATAAACATACACATATAATACATATATACATGTATATACACATGCGTACAGAAATATACATATTTTAGGTCTAGATCTTTATGATTAGGGTTTTAGGGTTTAAGCATACATATAACTCAATTAAATTTATATAAAGAGAGAATATAGAAAACAATTAAGGAAAAAATATGAATATATAAATAAATATATATATAAAATAGGATAATTATATAGATAAATAAATATAAAAAGAACTAGCATTTTAAATAATTTAATTATTTATATATAATTAAATATATAAAATAGGGTTAATAAAGAATAGGATTAAATATATATAATTAAATATATATATAAAATAGGATTAGGGTTTTAGGATTAGGGTTTTAGGTTTTTTTAGGTGTTTAAGTATTTAGGTTTTAGTATTTCAGGTTTAAGTCTTTAGGAGTATGATTTTTAGGTTTAATAAAAAAAAACAAATGTTCTAAAATGTCCATATTGTATCAGATGGCTAGTTTGGATCCGGAGGAGAGAATGGCATATCCTTGCACTCAGTGCAAGTATCAAATTTATCGAAAACAACGGATTTGTACTGCACATGTTAGAGAGTATGGATCCTTTGACAAAAGTCGACTAGAAAATCTATGCTACCATTCGCATGGTCCCCCAGGTGAGCAGATAGACCCAAGCGACATTGCATCGGTAACCTCTCATGGACAAAAGAGAATGAAAAAGGACTTAGACGTACAATCAAGTACTAATAGTATTACATGGAATGAACATATGGAAGAGATGCTTGAAGCATTTTATGAGATGGACGAAGATCATGATGGTGGAGAAGATGTCGAGAGTTTCATGGACACAACAGAATTTCCACGATCAAAAGTCGATGAAGAATATGAAAACATGTGAAGACTATCTCGTTTACCACTTTACAATGAAGCAAAGATATCTGTACTATGTGCGTCACTCGATGCTCAATCTGCAATCCATTTATGGATGGTCAGATAGTAGTGTCACTGAATTGTTCGTGTAAGTGGATTTGAAATAAAATTTCATTATTATATCAAAATAGCTTTATTTACTAATATCATTTTAATTTCTTATTGCAGGATTCTTAAAGATCAATTTTTGCCAGAGGGAAATGATATGCCTCCAACACATGGAGATGCAAAAAAACTTTTAGAGTCCATTAGAATGAATTATACTAAGATTCATGCTTCTTCAAATGATTGCATCCTCTTTCGGAATGAGTATGAGCATCTCTATGTCCAAAGTGTGGAGCAAATAGATTTAGAGAAGACCTTGTAGGCGAACCAATGCGAGATGGACAATATTCGAGATGGAGCTCTGGTGATGGATGCGGCTAGCAAAGCAATGCGTGCACGTATACGACAGCTTTGCTCCATATAGTTTGGACACTCTATCATGTTGAAATTGTTGGTGCAATTCAAGCCCTCACAATTTGGCTTGGATTACTTCATGAAGACACCACTTGAAGGAAGGATCATAGGAACTTATGCTTATAAGTTCTTACCATTTTACTCCTTGTAAAAGTCTAAAAGACTTGACATTTCTTTATGTCACACCTACTTGATGGATTCGAAAAAAAGGTAGATTACATGATTGAGAGAATATCTCCATACTTTTAGATGCTTGATTGAAGGGAGTCAAGGATTTGAATTTGAATTTCAAATTCTTAGTCATCATGGATAACAAGGTGATCAAAAAGTCACGGGTTAGTGAGTCCTCCCGAGCTTCATTCCTGCTATCATTGAGTGTGTAAGAGAGCTACACCATAGCTCACACATCTCTACCTCATTAGGCAATGCTTGGCATGCCAATGAGTTTGTAAACCAATGTGAATTAATACATACATTTACATCTATTACTTCTGTGTACTCTGAGTTTCTACCTCCAAGTCTGTCAACTTCAAAGAGGCATATCTCAGTGCCTACTTCATCAAATCGAGTGATTCAAAGCTTGGTGGATCCAGCTCAAAGCATACTACAAGCATACAAAGTTTGAAGCAACTTGGTTCAGCCAATCTTAAGAAATCGCCATCGAAGTGCTCACTGGTATTTGTCTGCATACTTCCTAAAAAGTCGGGGATGTCCATAAATTTGCTAAAGTTATTTCTCCTAGTATAGTTTATCATTTTGAATGATTCCACTTGCAAATGGTAGCTTACTAATCTAATAGAATAGCTCTAGAAGGAATTTTGCCAATTGTAAGTGTACTGGACATACTAAGTGAAAGACTGAGCAGGTATCAACTCCAAAAAAGAAAGTTTTCTAGCTTTGTGATTCACAAACTCATCTGTTTTGGTCAAGTCATTACTCAAACCTTTTCCAAAGTACATATAGCATTTCTTGGTATCATTTGGAAGCTAAGGGTGTCCACTAATCATATCTGGAGTCACTGAGGGCTGGGGCAAAGCAGGATTAGTAGCACCTTGTTAATCTTCTGAAGGATCCATCCATCTTTCCCAACAGTGGTATCAGAGCAAACAAGGTAACATGGGAGATGGTTTTCCTTCATTCATTGATAAATTGGACAGGAACAATTATCAAGCTTGGTCTCTGAGGATGAAGACCTATCTACAAGGAAGAAGTCTATTTGGATTCATCTCAGGAGATGAGGAATTGCCCTCATTCAAAGCAAGGGGTCTACCCACCAAGGAAGAACAAGAAAGGCTCAATACATGGTGTGCAAAAGATGCATTGGCAAGGTCTTATCTTCTTAACTCTATATCTGATTTCCTTCTACCTCACATCAGGAATTGTAAGACTTCCCAAGAAACTTGGGAAACCTTGTCATCATATTTTTCATCTAATACAAGGGCTAGGAAGAATCAACTGTGGATTGAATTCACAACCCTTAGGAAGCAACCAAAACAATCAGTCTCAGAATTTGTGACCAAGATCAAGGATGTGGTAGACCAATTAGCAAGCATAGGAGAGGAGATTGAAGAGGAACAAATAGTAAGGCAAGTAACCAATGGACTAAAGGCAGATGATAAGTGGGAAAGCTTCACCACTCCAATGGATCTCTACATGGATATGCATACCCCAGATCTCACAACTCTGATGGGTCAACTATTTACACATGAAGCAAACTTCACAAAGGTTGGAGATACATCTAAAGGTAACACTCCTTCTGCCCTATATACTGATAAAAAAGTTAAAGGTAAAAGTAAAAAGCAAGAAGATGAAGGTTCTACCTCCCAAGCCAACTATGCAGGGAGAGGTAGATCTTCAAGAGGCAGGGGCAGAGGAGGTAAGCAAGGTAGGGGGAGATCCTACAATTCATCACCATGCAATATTTGTGGATTGTCTAACCACACCACAGATGAGTGCTACAGAAACTACAAAAATCAGAGAGGAAGAGGCTATCAAAGAGGTGGATATTCTCAAGACAGAGGAAGGTTCAACCAACACCAAGGCTACAATGGCTACAACAATAACTACAACAACAACCATAGTGGTAACTACCAAGGAGGATTCAGAAATAGGAAAGACTACAACAACTACACAGAGGAGCAAGATGACTCCCTATTGATCATGAATATGACTTCCAAGCCAGGTATCAATGATGATCATCTGTTTTATATTGATTCAGGGTGTTCTAATCATGTAGCTGGCAATGTGCACTACTCTCTGATCTTGAGGAACCCAAGGGCAAACATCAAGTACAGACAGGTGATGATACTAAGCATTCTGTAATAAAGATTGGAAATGTAAAAACTTGTGATGGTAACCATAACCTATTGATCAGGGTACTTTATGTACCAACCATTACCAAAAACTTAATGAGTGTTGGTCAGATTGTGGAGAAAGGTTTGCAGGTCAGGTTCAATCAACATGGAGCATATGTGGAGGACCCAAGTCATGGATTCAAAAGGATAGCCAAGGGAGAAAAATCAGGTAGATTATTTACTTTTGAGCTAGAAGACACCAAAAACATTGCTCTATACAATTACAAGGATCAAACACTTTCAGAATTAGAAATATGGCACAAGAGATTAGGTCACATAGGTGAAAGGACCTTAAAGCAAATGTGCAGGGACCAATGTGTGCTTGGGATACCTAATGTATCCAAGCAACACATGATTTACAAATGTGGTGCTTGTCAGTTTGGTAAGTCTCACAGATTGCCCTACTCAAGGAAAGGTTTTATGCATGAAGACTACCTAGACTTGGTACACACATATGTTTGGGGACCTAGCAAGGATCCCTCCATTTCAGGATCAAAGTACTATGTGTCTTTCATTGATGATTATAGCAGATGGACTGTGTTATACTTTATGAAGCACAAGGATGAAGTGTTTAATTGTTTCAAAAGATATCTTGCACTAGTTGAAAATCAAACAGGAAGGAACTTGAAGAAGCTAAGGTCAGATGGAGGAGGTGAATACTTCTCCAATGAGTTTGAGGATTTCTTGCAGGAAAGAGGCATCAAAAGGGAGATAACCACAAGGTACTCACCTGAACAAAATGGGGTAGCTGAGAGAAGGAATAGACTTATTGTTGAAACAGCTAGGTCCATGCTTAATGAAAAGAAGTTGCCAAATTATCTTTGGGCAGAGAGTGTATCTACTGCCACCTATCTCATAAACAGGTTGGCATCAAAGTCACTTGATGGAATGACACCTTATGAAGCTTGGCATGGTAAGAGACCATCATTGGATCATTGCAAAATCTTTGGTTGTGTAGCATATGTGCATATTCCCTCACAGGTAAGGGGAAAGCTAGACCCTAAAGCAGAAAAATGTATTTTCATTGGTTATGACTTGAATCAAAAAGGGTACAGATTCTACAACCCAACCAATAAAGGGTTCAAGGTAAGCAGAGATGTCATCTTTGATGAGAATGACTCATGGTATGAGAATGAATGCAGGAAGGTTAGTCTACCCTATGATTTGGAAGAGGAGTTTCCAAAACTCTCAAGTGAGGAACCAATCCAGAAGGAAGACTCAAGTTCAGAAGATGATGACACAATCAATCTTGAAGAATTCAAGGCATGGAAGTCCAGAGGCAAGATGAAGATGAAGAAGCTTGAGGATATACCACAATAAGAAGATCTCAGAGAGAAAGTAAGAAGCCTATCAGATATGGGTATGATACATCTCTTGTGACTAAGCATTCAATTTATCTTGCAAAGGACTTGTTAAGTGAAGAACCAGGTTCATATGAAGAGGCAATCACCAAACCAGAATGGAAAGGAGCTATGGATGAAGAAATAGAAGCTCTCAAGGAGAGTGACACATGGGACTTGGTACCCAAGAAGGACTCTATGAAGGTGATAGGATCCAGATGGATCTACAAACTAAAGAGGAACTCTGATGGTACAATCAACAGGTACAAAGCTAGGTTGGTAGCCAAGGGTTTTGCACAAACCCAAGGCATTGATTATGAGGAGACATTTTCTCATGTGGCTAAGATGCCAACAATCAGAGTATTGGTGAGTGTAGCTGCATCAAAAAATTGGAACATGTACCAATTAGATGTCAAGAATGCTTTCTTGAATGGATGGATATCTGAAGAAGTCTACATGTCACAACCACCTGGCTATGAAGATCCCAAGAAGGTAAATTATGTTTGTAAATTGAAAAAGGCTCTATATGGATTGAAGCAGGCATCTAGGGCATGGAACTACAGGCTGACAACATACCTCCAAGACCAAGGGTTTACTATGAGCAAGGCAGACACTTCATTGTTTATCAAAAGGAGCAATTCAAAGGTAATCTATCTCTGTGTTTATGTTGATGACATCATCATTACAGGTAATGATGTCCAAGGAATCAGGAGCATCATAAACCAAATGATGAAGGAGTTCAAGATCAATGATCTTGGATTATTGAAATACTTTCTAGGACTTGAATTGGTTTATACTAATTCAGGTATATATATCACTCAGAAAAAGTATGTACAAGACATGTTGAAGAAGTTTAACCTGCAGGATGCTAAAGTCCCAAGTACTCCAATAGAGGTCAACCTAAAGCTAAGTGCTCATGAAGGGGATGAAGTCCAAGACATTACAGGATATCAAAGTATGGTAGGAAGTTTGAATTATGCTACCTTGACCAGAATTGACATAGCATATGGAGTTAGTGTGCTAAGTCAATTCATGCACAAACCAAGGGTACCTCACCTTGAGGCTGCAAAGAAGATCTTGAAGTATCTAAAGGGAACTCAGAACCATGGTTTGTACTTCCCTTATACATCAGATATTGACATTAAAGTGTATTCAGATGCAGATTGGGCAGGATGAAAGGATGATAGGAGGAGCACATCAGGATACTTATCCTTTGTAGGTGATAAACCTATTTCTTGGTCAGCCAAGAAACAACCAACAGTGGCATTGTCATCCACTGAAGCACAGTATAGAGGGCTAGCCAATGCCACTCAAGAAGCTATTTGGTTAAAGCTTTTGTATACAGAGCTAGGCCTATATACTAGGCCCCCAATTATCTTTGGAGACAACACAAGCTCTCTTCACCTTGCAGCTAATCCAATATATCATGCTAGAACAAAATACATAGAGTTTCATTACCACTATGTGAGAGAGAAGTTGCTAAGCAAGGACATTCAGTTGACCTATGTGTCTACTAATATGCAATGTGCAGATTTACTCACTAAAGCTTTGGATGGAAACAAATTATGCAGATTCAAAAACATGATTGGATTGCAGGACATATATGAAGGATGAAGATGAAGACTTAAGCCAAAATGTTTGTCTTGAGGGGGATCTGTTGGTGCAATTCAAGCCCTCACAATTTGGCTTGGATTACTTCATGAAGACACCACTTGAAGGAAGGATCATAGGAACTTATGCTTATAAGTTCTTACCATTTTACTCCTTGTAAAAGTCTAAAAGACTTGACATTTCTTTATGTCACACCTACTTGATGGATTCGAAAAAAAGGTAGATTACATTATTGAGAGAATATCTCCATACTTTTAGATGCTTGATTGAAGGGAGTCAAGGATTTGAATTTGAATTTCAAATTCTTAGTCATCATGGATAAAAAGGTGATCAAAAAGTCGCGGGTTAGTGAGTCCTCCCGAGCTTCATTCCTGCTATCATTGAGTGTGTAAGAGATCTACACCATAGCTCACACATCTCTACCTCATTAGGCAATGCTTGGCATGCCAATGAGTTTGTAAACCAATGTGAATTAATACATACATTTACATCTATTACTTCTGTGTACTCTGAGTTTCTACCTCCAAGTCTGTCAACTTCAAAGAGGCATATCTCAGTGCCTACTTCATCAAATCGAGTGATTCAAAGCTTGGTGGATCCAGCTCAAAGCATAATACAAGCATACAAAGTTTGAGGCAACTTGGTTCAGCCAATCTCAAGAAATCGCCGTCGAAGTGCTCACTGGTATTTGTCTGCATACTTCCTAAAAAGTCGGGGATGTCCATAAATTTGCTAAAGTTATTTCTCCTAGTATAGTTTATCATTTTGAATGATTCCACTTGCAAATGGTAGCTTACTAAGCTAATAGAATACCTCTAGAAGGAATTCTGCCAATTGTAAGTGTACTGGTCATACTGAGTGAAAGACTGAGCAGGTATCAACTCCAAAATAGAAAGTTTTCTAGCTTTGTGATTCACAAACTCATCTGTTTTGGTCAAGTCATTACTCAAACCTTTTCCAAAGTACATATAGCATTTCTTGGTATCATTTGGAAGCTAAGGGTGTCCACTAATCATATCTGGAGTCACTGAGGGCTGATGCAAAGCAGGATTAGCAGCACCTACTTAATCTTCTGAAGGATCCATCCATCTTTCCCAACAGAAATGGAGTGAACAAGATAAAGATTGGCAGAATTATATCACACAGATGATTTATTAGGAGTTCCGACCAGCTGATGGACAACCTCTTGTCAGTTCAGAGTGGATTCTACACGTGAAGTTATGTCCCATCGACGATCCGAGGCTCGTGATGCTTTCAGAGCAGGCTTACCAAAGCTTGTATGGCTAGATGCTGAGGAGTGGGATGTGATTCACGACGAGCAGTAGCAGACTCCTGATCAATATCGTCAGCAGCGACATGTCACAACCACACGTTTAGATACGGTTGGACCGTCACATTTGGGCAGTGACGGATATGACACGATGCATCATGAGTTTGTAAGTACCATTTGATTTATTGAATTTGTTTGTGTTAAGTTTCTCATGTATGTTCCTCTAATGTTTTGTATATTTGTTGCAGGAGTTGGAAATGGGTTGTCCTCCAACACGAACGGAGGAGTCTTATGGATATCATCATGGATTGACTGCACTATTGGAGGACATGGAGGGACGTGGTGCGCTCGTTTCATGGGAGCATTTGTGATGAGGTGATTAATTTATAAACTTGGTTTTTACTTGTTGTTTGTAAATATTATGTGAATTTATCTAATTTCATTAATGTTCTTTGTTGCAAGACTGTCGATATGGAACACTCTTTGCATGTGTATGGCAGTGGCACACCCAAATTTTGTATTTGATTTTTATATGGCAATGGAATGCTTTGCCACATTTTGTAAAAGCGTCATATATGACAGTGGTTTTCCACACTCTTGTACATGCTTCATTTATGAAATATATAACTCTTTTTGTACATGGTTCATGATTCATTTTGATTATCTCTTTTGTGTCCAATAATATTTTGTTTTATGAAATCATATTTCGGTTGACATTACAGTACACATCACATGTACTCGGTTTTTTTTGGGCAGAGTGTATTGTCTTTTGCTAAGCAACATCATGGTAATGTTGTTGTAGAAAAAGACAACACACTCTGCCCAAAAAACTTTTTGCAGATATGGTCGTCGGTATAAGTGTCGGTGTACCCAGTAATGTAGTCGGAATAAGTGTCGGTACACCTAGCGGGCGCTAGTATACGCGATGGTGCACCCAGCAGAGGCGTCGGTATGGACGTCAGTATGGGTGTCGGTATTTCTGACGCATATATTGATGCTTATACGGACGCTCATATCGATGCCCATACCGGCGCTTTAATACCGACATGCATACCGACACCTACACCGACATCGAGCCAAAAAAATGCGCGTTCATTTCCCTCGGTAAAAACCTCGATATGCGGCCGATCTATTGTAGTGACATACGTACATATATTTTGTTTTTTTCATATATGTATATAAGTTTCTATTTACGAATTTAATTTCTTTTGCAAACTTGAATGTTCACTAATATGTGGGCTTTTGTACAACATATTAGAATCAAAACCATTGATTCTTTACGTAAAATAGAGGATTCTAGTATTGTTGCTTCTTTCAAGTAGCTATCACGTGCTAGCTCAAAAGACACGAACCTTATAGATGGCGAACTTGGTTACGTGGGAACTGTTGTTGGTATCTACGTAATTTCATTTTGTACATTCAAACAGGTAGAAAAAAAATTATATTTTTAATGATAGAGTTAGTTATTTTTTTAAGCACCTAATAATGGGTTTTTGTTTTTATATATTTTGATAGGTCATTTTGAAAGTTGACTAGTTTCGAGCCAAGTATAAAGGTAATAATTCCATATTAAGAAAGGAATTATCTGGGTTTCGGGAACAGTTTGTTGTTAGAGAGATCGAAGAAAGTCCTCTTGATGATTCACCATCAGATATTGATACATCAACATCTAAAAGAGAAATTAGAATCATTATACGTGATAATGATACTAATCTTTTTATGAAGAGGATAATACTCTACATGCTAATTCTACTGATGAGGAAGAGGAATTACCAGAAATCGATATTAATCCATCAATAGATGATGTGACTCTGTGAACACAGATTTAACAATAGAAGAAATAATGAAATCAATAAGGATAATGAAGATGAGACTATATTGATGTCTTACCAAAATGATGGCAATAATGAAAACATATGAGCAGATTAGATAGTAAATTCTACTCTAGTTATCGATCAATAACTTACAGTTTCTGAATGGATATCAGATAATAGATTCTTTATTCAACTTGAATATCGATGAATCCTACTAGAGAGATGAAATCATGTTCTTTTAAAATAGAACAGGAAGTTCGGGGGTATGCCTAATTATTTTATGTATAGCTTTATCTTTGAGGAGCAAATTTTTCTCATGTATGTATGCATATGTTTGTGTATTCATGTGTATTATATGTATACATGTGTTAGTATGCATATATGTGTTTCATGTATATGTATGTGTGTGCATGTGTGTGACATATGTATACATGTGTTAGTATGCATATTTGTATATATGCATATGCATTTGTGTAAAATATTCATGTATTCATGTAATATATGCAATATAATTGTGTATGCATGTATAAGTATACATTTGTGCATGTAAGCATATATATAGATACACACATATATACACACATACACACATAGACACACACATACACACATAGACACACACACACATAGACACACACACACATAGACACACACACACATAGACACACACACACATATAGACACATACACACACATATATGCATACACACACACATGCAGAGAGACATACATACACATACATACACATACATGCACATGTGCCTATGAGGACATGCATAGGCACCTTAGGGCTAGAGTGCGATATAGAGCCAGAGGGGAACATTGTGTACATAGGGAATGGATTGGAGTTCAAGAGAAGAATGCGAGCATTATGCGACTCTTACCTGCGCCTTGTCCACTTACAGTGGAAGTAAGTATAAATTTTACATATAAATTGAAATAAATATCTTACGTTTCATTTACATGATTTTTTTTTATTTTGTAGTGAGCATGATGAGAGTGTACGTACTTAGTTCACTTGAGACAGAGTTTGGGAAAGGATGATCACATAAGTGGTGTCTAAAAGAGATGCGGACACTTATGGCTCATCGTCGTGATAATGCACGGTACGCATGGATATGAGTATGTGTTTATGTATGTATGTATGTATATGAGAGAGAGAGAGAGAGAGAGAAAAGAGTGAAACTAGAGGTACAAATACACGTATACACTCCCATATTAGGCACATTTGCACACATATATACATACACACACATACATGCACATTTTAACACACACATACACATGCATGCAATTACACACATATAATGAATACACATAGACACATACACATACTCACATACACATACACATACACATACATAATCATATGTGCACACACATAGACTCACATAATCGTATTTACATGCATATATACATATACACATGCATACACACACACACACACAACACATGCATACCTACTAGAGAGATGTCTCTCCTCCCAACCTTATGCCTCTACATATAGCTACTCAAATGAACGAGGATCATAATATATATAAAGATATATATGCATCATGTAGATACACATATATAAATATAAAATGGAGTAGATACATTATGCATCACACATACATGCCTAAATGCATACATAAATACATATACATGCATACATATTTACATGTACACATTTACACATAGACACATATACACATATACATGTGTATGTGTGTGTGTAAATGTGTGTGAATGTGTGCGTGTGTAACTGTGTATGTGTCTATGTGTGTGTATATGTGTGTGTATGTGTATGTGGGTGTGTGTCTATGTGTGTATGTGTGTGTGTCTATGTGTGTATATATGTGTGTGCATATGCATGTGTATGTGTGTATGTAAATTAGTGTGTATATATGTGTGTGTATGTGTGTGTGTCTATGTGTGTATATGTGTGTGTATGCATATGTATGTGTGTGTATGTGTGTGTGTGTGCGCACCTAGCTTCACAGAGTGTGTGTCGATCTGTGTGTGTGTGTGTCGCACGTCCAAATCCCGGCACAAATGTGTCGGGAGAAATCGATTTTTTTTTTTTAACATTTCAAAGCATTGCTTATGCCATGCTCTGGAACATAGGATGTCGCTTATGCGACGCTAAAGCGTCACAGGCGGTTTGCTAACATCGTTAAAAGTGCCGCTAACTAGTGATGCTATTTGCGACACATAGTTTTAGCGTCGCTTAACATCGCTTGTGTGATGACATGTCTTAAAAAAAAAACAAGATCGTCGCTTATGCGACGGTTCTCGAAAAGAACTTGGAGAACCTTGTAGAAGGTAGAAAAATGTGTTTCGAAGTGACGAAGTTTGGTCTAGCTAACCGGCACAAGACCAGCCCTTGAGCTTATGGAGACTCAAATAGACCTTATAAGCATGTGATAAGTGCAAAGAAACACACTATGTACTTTGACACATCAAGGAGAATGAGTCGATACAAAACAAATAGGTTTGCGGGTTGACTCGCTCAAAAAACTTACTTATGGAAGAGACAATGAACTTCAAATGCCCATAGCAACCAGCGTGATTAAAATTAGAAAAAATCCTTTTATGGTAGTGATACACATAGTGTAGAGTGTATAGAATGCACAAAAGTATAAGGAATAAGCAAAATATGCTATAGGAATGAATGAGACATTCACCAGTGGTACTTCCTATTTTTCAAGAATACGAAGAGATCGACCCCCAGACAGAAAAACTCAGATTTCTCCCAATCTACTGAAGCAAATGGTATGAACATTTATAGGCATAAACTAGACACCAACAAATTTCCAATGAGCCATCTTTCACTCAATTTGGAGCTCTAGAGAGAGATCAGCAGCCTCTACAAGATTACTGTTGGCGAAGAAGATGATGCAGAGAATTGAAGGAGCAAGACAATGATGGTCACAAGTGTATGTATATTGCATCCATGTATTGTACAAGTGATTTCAAGTCTTTATATAGATTCTAGGAGTGCTCCACAACTTCTACAAGTGAAGTTTGAATTCAAATGAAGGTGGGAATGGTTGTTGGAGGGAATCAATTCACTTTCCTACAATCTAGGAAAAGTGAAGATCTAGTTTGATCTACTTTTAGGTGATTGATTGCTTGATTGAATGCAACTTCAACCACCACAAATTTGTGGGATTTGGGCTTTATCTTTCTACCTTTACATGTGTAAAGCTCAAGGCTTTTACAATGGTAAATGAACCATCAAAAATCTCTCAGAAAAAATACAATAAATGAGCATAAGAAAAAGAACTCTCCAACGGATATTCTTTCGATGCTATAGCCTTTGATGTAGATCAAATCCACCTCAAGCATAGTGTAAGCTTGATGTTCCAAAAACTCCCCCTCAAGCCAAAGTATGCTTGAGTCTTCATTCTCTGATAGGTTGAATACCTGCCATAGCTTTGAATCTACAGAGCTTTATTCCATCAAGTGCCTTCATCATCATATCTGCTACTTGCTTTTCAGTTGGAACAAAAGAAATGTCAATCTCCTTTGCCATGAGCTTCTCCCTGATGAAGTGGTAATGGACTTCTATGTGCTTGGTTCTCGCATGGAAAATAGGATTTGCCGCTAGATGCATGGAACTTACATTATCTCTAAATATGTGAGGTTTGGAACTCACAAGTCCCAAATCTGTATACAATGCTTTAACCATATTGCCTCTTGAGTTGCGATGGTCAAGCCTCTATACTCTGCTTGAGTTGAGGATAAAGCAACTGTTGGTTGCTTCTTGGAACTCCATGACACTAGTTTTGAACCTGCAAATGCTAAGTAACCAGATGTACTTTTTCTATCATCCTTAGCTCCTGCCCAATCCGCATCTGAATAGATTTTGATATCCAAATCTGAAGAATAAGGATAGAATAAACCTTCGTTGATTGTGCCTTTGAGATACTTAAGTACTCTCTTAGCTGCATCCATATGTGGTCTTCTCGGTGAGTGTAAGCATTCCCACACTATATGAGATGTCTGCCCTTGTATGAGTAGCATATATCAAGCTACCTACCAAGCTTTGATATTCTTTTAGGTCTTCATTTTTCTCACCTTAATAAACACTAAGTTTATGATTCATCTCCAAAGGTGTACCTGCAGGTTTACTGTTCTCCATTTTGAACTTGAGAAGAAGATCCTGAATGTATCTTCTTTGAGTCAAATACATTCCTTCATATCTATATATCACCTGCATACCTAGGAAATATGTGAGCTCACCTAGGTCATTGATTTTGAACTCCTCTTGCATGTGTCTCTTGATCCTTTGAATGCCATTTAGATCATCACCTGTCACAATAATATCATCTACGTATACACATAGATAGATAACCTCATTGTGATCCCTTTTGATGAATAGAGAATGATCTGAGCTGCTAGCTTTGAACCCTTGATCTTGAAGATATGTAACCAACCTGTAAGTCCAAGCTCTAGGAGTTTATTTCAATCCATACAATGCTTTGTTGAGTCTGCAAACATAAGATGGATGATTAGGCTTTTCAAAACCTGGTGGTTGTGACATGTATACCTCTTCACTTATCCAACCAGTTAAGAATGCATTTTTCACATCAAGTTGGAGGAGTCTCCAATTCCTTGCAGAAGCTACACTTATCAATGTCTTGATTGTAGTCATCTTTGCAACTAGTGATAATGTTTCCTCATAGTCTATACCATGAGTTTGTGAGCATCCTTTGGCAACTAATCTTGCCTTGTACCTGCAAACTCATCCATCTGAGTTTCTTTTAACTTTATATACCCATCTGCAACCAATTACCTTTTGATTTGGTGACATTGGAACCAAATCTGAAGTGTCCATTTCCTTCAATGCATCTATCTCTTTTTTCATGGCCTTTTCCCAATTAGGGTTTCCCTTTGCCTCTTCATAGGTTGAGGGTTCCTCTGAAATAGAGTCTTTTGCCAAGTATATTGAATACTCCGTAACAAATGTGGAATCATATCCATACCTTTTTGGTTGTTTCTTCTCTCTTGCTGATCTTCTAGGTGCTTATTTGGAGCATTCTCCAACCTCTTGCATCTTTGCTTTTCCTCTTGACTTCCATAGCTTGTAATCCTTTTCTCTTTCATCTTGGTCATCATCTATATCACTTCTTGGATCCTGGACCTATGTATCATGCTTGCTTCCTAATTGATAAGAGTCAGAATCAAGATCATATGGTAGTGTTACCTTTTGTTTGTCTTCATCATGCCAAGACCTGTGTTCTTCAAACACAACATCTCTACTTGTCATGAATTGCTTGGTTGAAGGATTGAAGAACCTATACCCATCTGAGTTGAATCATATCCAATAAACACTACCTTTGTTGCGCTTTCATCTAGCTTACCTCTTCTTTGTGATGGTACATGAAGTGATTTGGATGGTAGTCTATTGACAAGGTACACAGTAGTTGAAATAGCTTCTACCCATAAATAATGTGGCAACTTCTTCTCTTCAAGCATTGTTCGGGCTGATCCAACTAGTGTGTTGTTTCTCCTCTCTGCAATTCCATCTAGGGGAGGACAGTACCTAGTAGTCACTTCCCTTTTGATACCTTTATCCTACAAGAACTCATCAAACTCTTTGCAGAAGTATTCTCCCCCTCCATCAGATCTGAGCTTCTTTAGTGATCTAGCTGTATGATTGTCCACAAGTGCAAGATACTTCTTGAAGCAATCAATGTTGATATATTTAGGTTGTGATGTGTGTGAACACACTAGGACCGCTGGGGCACTTTTTTCCCTCTTTAGGAGGTTTTTTCCCCCGGCTTGTATATACGCCTATTGCCCTAATGGGCTACTTATCTTTGTACATTCTCTAGTAATACATTCAGTATTGTGTGTTTGTGCTCCAAGCTTCTTCTTCTTCCTTGTGCTGTTCGCGTGCTTCTACAGACGTCTAACTCCAACAATTGGTATCAGAGCAGGTCGTCTCTTCATCTAGGGCACCGTCGACACTCCTCCGTTTGCAGTCTCAAAATCGCACAAATTTTGGTGAGCATACTCAGCGTGTTTCTAAGATCAAAACAGCTTCGTTCTGCGGTGCCGAAATCGGGATCTGAGCTCGTTTCGGCCTCCGAACGCACTATCACAGCGCTTATGCAGGCTATTTCATCTTTTTTGTGCCAAAGGTATATACCAGTTTCTGTTCGCCAGTTTAAGCGTCTCGAAGTCTGTTACAAGTCTAGCAGAACTCGTCTGGGCAATTCTGTTCAACTTTTTGAGATACAATCAATTTTCTGCATCAAGGTATTTTAGTCACCGGCCATGGCTGAAAGCAGTGATGTATTCCGTATGTTGGTTGTTGAGGATAAGTTGGATGGTACCAACTACCCATTATGGGCTTATATGATGCGACATGTTTTGGTTGCAAAAGGATTGTGGAACGTTATGCAGGGTGTTGAAAGACGTCCTGTTACACCTGTAACGACAGGTACTACAAATACAGGTGCTGGAGCTGATGAAGATGATGTCGAAGATGATATTCCGCAGATTCCTGTTCGTGCTGCTATTTCTGTTGCACCTATCGTAGAGCAAATTCGTTGGGATGGCAGAGATGCCCAAGCACATGCATTGATAGCTTTATCTGTCAAACGTGCCATTATTCCTCATATTCGCTCTTGTAGAACAGCTAGGGATGCTTGGGATACACTTACCACATTGTACCAAGCTAGGAATGAGGCTCATGTTGCTTACCTCCGAAAACAGTTGGAGAGTGAGCACATGAATGAAGGTGATTCTATGGACAGTTTCCTAATGAAGATCAAAGATTTGAAGGAACAGTTGATTTCTACTAATGAGGTTATACCAGATAGCTCACTTGTGCAGACCGTTCGGAATGGTCTTCCTGATTCATATCAGAGTTTTGCTTCTACTCTTCGGTTGATGATGAAAGGCAATCCGAATGCCTTATCATTTGAGGAGTTAGTCTCTGTTCTGCTGTAGGAAGATCAGTCCAGGCAGAACAGGTCCATTATGCGTGTTGCAGATCAAGCTTTCCTGGCTAGTCAGAAGGGCAAAGGAAAATGGAGCTCTTCTACTAGTAAGCAGAAATCTGTAAATGTTGCACATTCGAAGAACCAGGATAAAGATGAGAAGAAATCAGAAAAGCAGAAATTGTTTTGCAAGTACTGTAAAGGGAATGATCATATCATAAAGAACTGTCCAAAACTGGCTGCAAAAGAGGCAAAGAAAAAGGAGGTTGGAATGGTTGTTGTAGAAGCCTCTACACCAAAAACAGAGTCTGATAATCTTGTGCAGGAAGAAGAATGGGCGTTTACTACTGTTTGCAGTTTTGACCCATCTTCTCATGAGCAGTGCATGTCTGCAGTGGACTCAGATGTTTGGTACTTTGACAGTGGGGTGACCAAACATATTACCTCGCACCCCCTTTCCACTTGCTCTTGCATGCAAAGTTGGCTTGGGAAGTTTCTTCTTCATCTTCTTCCTTCTTCTGCTTCTTATCCTTCTTATTTGCATATAGAGCACTAGTTGAATTACCATGATAAGAGTTACCTTCCTTTATGCTATTCTTGGCTTCTTGATTGAAGAGTTGTCCAAGAAAGATGTTGAAGTCTAGAGTTTGCACATCTATGATGAGATCATAAGCCGTCGTGAAGGATTGCCATTGCTTATCACTTCGAATGTTGTTGAGAATTTGCATCATGATGACCTCTTCTTTAATCAGATATCCAATGGATGCTAACTGATCTGCAACCTCCTTGACCTTGGTAACAAACTCTGTGATGGTTTGTTTAGGTGTCTTCTTCATTTGGTTGAACTTGTTCCAAAGATGATTCTTTCTTGCTTTGGTACTAGCAGAAAAGAAAGTCTCGAGGTCATCCCAAGTCTCTTGAGATGTCTTGCATCCTCTAATATGTGGTAATAGAAAGTCAGAGATAGATTTTAGTATGTACGACCTTGCTTGAGCATCCCTTGCGCACCAAAGTGTGAGCTTATCTATCTCCTCTTGTGTAGGTCCTCCTTTGGATCTTGGAATAGGCATAGCTTCATCACCTGCTACAATTCCATAAAGATTTCTACCTTGCAAATACGCCTCCATTCTGATTTGCCAAGCTATGTAGTTGTGTCAATCAAGCTTCTCGATCATTGATCCATCACCCATCTTGTTCTAGCTCTTATACCACTGAAAGAACTTGGAGAAGCTTGTAGAAGGTAGAAAAATGCGTTTCGAAGTGACGAAGTTTGGTCTAGGTAACTGGCACAAGACCAGCCCTTGAGCTTATGGAGACTCAAATAGACCTTATAAGCATGTCATAAGTGCAAAGAAACACACTACGTACTTTGGCACATCAAGGAGAATGAGTCGATACAAAACAAATAGGTTCGCGGGTTGACTAGCTCAAAAAACTTATTATCTATGGAAGAGACAATGAACTTCAAATGCCCATAGCAACAATCGTGATTAAAATTAGAAAAAATCCTTTTATGGTAGTGATACACATAGGGTTGAGTGTATAGAATGCACAAAAGTATAAGGAATAAGCAAAATATGCTATAGGAATGAATGAGACATTCACCAGTGGTACTTCCTATTTTTCAGGAATACGTAGAGATTGACCCCGAGACAGAAAAATTCAGATTTCTCCCAATCTACTAAACCAAATGCTATGAACATCTATAGGCATAAACTAGACACTAACAACTTTCCAATGAACCATCTTTCACTCAATTTGGAGCTCTAGAGAGAGAGCAGCAGCCTTTGCAATATTACTGTTGGCGAAGAAGATGATGCAAAGAATTGAAGGAGCAAGACAATGATGGTCACAAGTGTACGTATATTGCATCCATGATGGTCCACGACTTCTACAAGTGAAGTTTTAATTCAAATGAAGATGGGGATGGTTGTTGGAGGGAATCAATTCAAGTTCCTACAATCTAGGAAAAGTGAAGATCTAGTTTGATCTACTTTTAGGTGATTGATTACTTGATTGAATGCAACTTCAACCACCACAAATTCATGGGATTTGGGCTTTATCTTTCTACCTTTACATATGTTAAGTTCAAGGCTTTTACAACGGTACATGAACCATCAAAAATCTCTCAAAAAAAATACAATAAATGCGCATAAAAAAAGAACTCTCGAACGGATATTCTTTCGACGTTTAGCCTTTGATGTAGATCAAATCCACCTCAAGCATAGTGTAAGCTTGATATTCCAACAAATGCCACTATAGGTTTCTTCTTACTAATCCGTGAGATGGTGCTTCCTAAGTTGAACACATAGCTAGATGTAGACCTCCTATCATCAACATTATTTGCCCAATGTGCATCACTCCATGCTTTGACTTGTAGCTTCTCTCCATATTTATAAAAGAAATCCAAAATTGATTGTGCTCTTCACATATCTTAGCATCTTCTTGGCTGCATCTAGGTGCACATCTGTGGTTGCATGCATGTATTGTGAGAGTAATCCTACTACATCAAAAACAGGTCTTGTGAGATTTTCATATATTAATGAGCCTACCAAGTGTTGGAGCAGGACAATCAACAATTGGTGATTATGAAGCCTAGAAGTGAAGATATGAAGAAAAGTTTGAAGTCCAACTTCATGCAATGAAGAGAAGGTTCAGGGAGCAAAGTTCTTTAAAACATATATACATTAGTTTTGTAAATACTTCAATATACTTGAAGTAATGACGAATCAATAAGCATATGTATATATAGATATGTGTAGATGGTCGTATTAGGAGAGAGAGATGAAATATAGATGAATAGATGATGAGGATTGGATGTATCATCCATCAGATGTATGAAGAGTTGAATAGAAAGAATGTTCAAAAAATTGCGCGTCGATCTTTTCTCTAGTTCTCCTTCTGTGTTTGATTTTATCAGAAATCCTTTTGTACACATCTAAGTCCATAGTTAATCTATCTATGGTTAAAGTTTGAGAGTCCAATTGCAAACAGGCTGAGAGAATTTTGTGTAGGAACATCTATATGTGAGAAAGTGTTGAGTGTCTCCTAAAACAGGCGCAATCCCGATGGTCAAAGAAATGGTTAATTCTCAATGCACAGTGTAAAGTTTTACACAAATGAGGAGTCAAAACCTAAGTTGAAAGGTAAGCTATCTATGGCTAAAAGCATTCATTTAAACGGGTTCTAGTTTGGGAGAACCATGTGTTAGAAGTTGCAGGTGTCAAAGTCGACTCTACAAGAAGGCAGTTTCAGACATAGGTAGATTGTTTAGATCATTTATCATAATCTACTTAAGCTTTTGAAGTGATTTAACTTGGAGGAGGTGCGAGTCAATAATGTGCAGCAGACTTTTCTGTGAAATGACTTTCTTCACAGTTAGTTAAAATTTTGACAGTTTGGTGCTTGTCTTCCAAAATTGGTTGGAGTTTAAAGTTATTCTTGATATAGAGGTGGTCTAACATCAAGGATAGATTGTTCTTTTGGAGATTAACACTCTCCATCAGTGGTATCAGAGCAGGAAGTATCAAAATTGAGGAAAGGAAGATCCCGACTGCTGCAGATATACAAATTTCACATCTTGAAGGTTCAAAAGGATAAAGTGTGGAAGAAAGATTGAAGGAAGACACATAAAGGTTATCAAAGGATCAAAAGGAGCAATATTCAAAGCTAAGGTACATTCATTCCTTATAAGGATTAAAGATTTGATAGTACAGGTGAAGAAAGGATGGGAGATAGTCTCCAAATTGAGAAGTTGGATAGAGAGAACTATCCAGCTTGGTCTATGAGAATGGAAGCTCATCTTATGAGCAAAGATCTGATGGGATACATCACAAGAGAGGAAGAAAAGCCAGAGTTTAAAGATCCTAGTGTTCCAACTAGGGAAGAGCTTGCAGATATAAAGATTTGGATGAAGAAGGATGCTCAAGCAAGGAGCATAATCTACATGGCAGTAAATGATTATTTGCTTCCTCATATCAGAGGACTTGAAAGTGCAAGTGACATATGGAATGCTTTGGAAGATCATTTTCAGAATACAACTAAATCAAGGAAAGCTTCACTATGGGTAGAGTTTACTACATTTAAGAAGAAGGCTTCACAATCAATATCTGATTATGTGACAAAGATGAAAGACATTGCTGATTCTTTAGGTGCAGTTGATGAAGATATTGAAGAAGATAAGTTGGTAAGACAAATTCTCACAGGGCTAAGAGGAGATGAGAAGTGGAAGCCTTTTATTTTGTCTACAGAACTTTCATTAGATCATTTCACTCCTTACTTGAATCAATTGTTAGGACATATGCTAACTTTTGAGAATGATATCAAAGGAGATGTTGACAAGAGTGCAGGTCATGCAATGTATTCTAAAGACAAGAAGAAAGCTAGCAAAGAAAAGCAACAATCAATTGAAGATGAAGGTACTCCAAGTCAAGCAAACTTCCTAAGAGGAAGAGGAAGTGGCAGAACTAGAGGAAGAGGCAGAAATAACAAAGATAATGTCAAAGCTTGTTGGATATGTGGTAAGACTAATCATTTATCTCATGATTGTTGGCATAATAATCAAAGCAATGGTAATTTTAATCAGAATTTTAGTCAAAGAGGAAGAGGTGGCAGATATCATAGAGGAAACTTCAGAGGTAGAGGTGGTAGGAATTCTTTTGGAAGAAGTGGAGGAAGAAACTTTCAAAATCAATCCTATAATAACACCTACTATAATTATGCATCAGATCAGAAAGAAGATTCAACTCTTATTATGAATGCAACATGTGAATCCTCACATGAAGACATGAGAGTATTTTATATTGATTCAGGATGTAGCAATCATTTGAGTGGAAACATTGCTTTGATGACTGATCTAGATCATAAGGCAATAAATCACACAGTTCAAACAAGTGATAATACAAAGCACAAAGTAAAGTCAATTGGTTCAGTTAAAGCCAAATATGGAAGTACTCTCTTGAGTAAGGTTCTGTATGTTCCTACAATTCCAAAGAACTTGATTAGTGTAGGACAAATTGTGGAAAAAGGATATGAGGTAAGGTTCACTAATGATGGAGTTTATGTTGAAGACCCTAGTCAAGGGTATAAACAAATTGTTACAAGAAAGAAGGAAGGAAGGCTCTTCACATTAAAGATACAAGGTAATATTGGATATGCTATGTTTACATATGGAGAGCAAAAGGTGTCTGAATTGGATCTTTGGCATAAAAGACTTGGACACTTTAATGAAAGAGGTATCAAAGAAATGGATAACAATGGTTCAGTGCTTGGATTGCCTAATGTTGCAAGTCAACACATGACATACAGATATGAAGCATGTCAGCTAGGTAAGGCTCACAAGCAATCATATAATAAGCATGGTTTTATGTATTCAGAAAGACTTGAATTGGTACATACATATGTATGGGGTCCTTCAAAGGACTTCAGTATAAATGGTTTAAGATATTATGTCATATATGTTGATGATGCTACCAGATGGATCACAATTTATGTGATCAAAGACAAGTCAGAAGTGTTTAACACATTTAAACACTATCATGCATATGCAGAAAAGAATTACAGGTCAAAAATTGAAGAGGTTAAGGTCAGATGGAGGGGGAGAGTATTTCTCTAATGAGTTCAGTGATTATTTGTGGAATGCAGGTATAAAGAGAGAGGTTACTTGCAGGTATTCCCCTCAACAAAATGGGGTAGCAGAAAGAAGAAACAGAACTGTTGTTGAGTTTGCAAGATCCATGATGAAGGAGAAAATTGCCCTAATTATTTGTGGGCTGAGGCTGTAAACACAGCCACATATTTGGTCAATAGGTTTCCATGTAAAGCTTTGCAGGGTATGACACCATATGAAGCTTGGTGGGGTAAGAGACCTACCTTGGATCATTGTAAAATATTTGGATGCTTGACATATGCATATGTGCCATCACAATTGAGGCATAAATTGGAACCTAAAGCAGAGAAGTATGTATTCATTGGTTATGATGACAAGAAAATGGGTTATAGGTTGTGGAGTCCATCCACAAAGCAATTCCTTGTGTCTAAGGATGTTACATTTGATGAGCAAGGTACTTGGTATGCAAGTACACTTAATGTTCATGCAGATGTTGAAGATGTTGTGAATCAAAAGAAAGGTAAATCAAAGGTTCAAATATTTGATGAAGAGGAGAACAATGAAGTACAGGTTGAAGTTGAAGAAGTGCCAAGGTTTGATCCAGAATGTGATGAACCAGAAACTTCAAGAAGTGGAGAACTCAGAAGGTCATCTAGGCACAAATGGCAACCTACAAGGTATAGTTATGATACTTCATTCTTGACTACTAAAGATTATGCTTACATGTTAAAAGCAGATGAAGATCCACCCACATATGATGAAGCCAAAGGGAAGAAGAATTGGGAAAAAGCTATGCACGAGGAATATGATGCATTGATGGAAAATGAGACTTGGGATTTGGTTCCTAAACCAAATAGTCAGAAGATCATTGGATGTAAATGGGTCTACAAAACAAAAGGGTTTGCAGATGGAAGTGTATCTAGGTACAAAGCTAGGCTTGTTGTAAAAGGATATGCACAAACATATGGTGTGGACTATGATGAAACTTATAGTCCTATTGCAAAAATGACAACCATAATGACTCTCATAGCAATTATTGCTTGCAAAGGTTGGAAATTATCTCAATTAGATGTGAAGAATGCTTTTTTGAATGGTTATATTTTAGATGAAGTCTACATGGAACAACCAGATGGTTTCAAAGATCAAGTGTATCCAAATTATGTGTGTAAGCTCAAGAGAGCTTTGTATGGGTTGAAGTAGGCCCCAAGGGCATGGAATTATAGGCTTGTAAAGTTCTTAAAGGAACTTGGATTTCAAGCATCAAAGGTAGACAGTAGCTTGCTAGTCAAAGCAAGTGAGGATGGATTTATTTATGTTTGTATTTATGTTGATGACATAATACTTACAGGAACAGATGACAAAGGTATGCACATGATTAAGAAGCAGATGGAGAAAGAATTCAAAATCAGTGATTTGGGAAATTTTTCATTTTTTTTGGGAATGGAGATTTCATATACTCAACATGGAGTATATGTAACTCAAGAAAGGTATCTGAAAAAATTTGCTAACCAAATTTAAAATGGAAGATTACAGGATAGCACCAACTCCAATGGAAGTGAATCATAGATTGAGTAGATATGGAGGAGAAGAATTCAAAGATATGAAGCTTTATCATAGTTTGGTGGGTAGCCTGATTTATGCTACATTAACAAGACCTGACTTATCATATGCAGTTGGAGTTCTATCTCAATTCATGCATTGTCCTAGAAAGGAACATTGGATTGCAGGACAAAGAGTACTTAGGTACATCAAGGGCACACTTAAAGAAGGTCTGTATTATGGTTTTACTTCAGATACAAGAGTCAAAATATACAATGATGCTGATTGGGCAGGTAATTCTGATGATAGAAGATCAACACATGGATACTTGTGTTATGTGGGAGATAAACTAATTTCATGGTGCTCTAAGAAGAAACCTACAGTTGCTTTATCATCTACAGAAGCAGAATACAAAGGCATGGTAGAAGCTGCAAAGGAAGTAATATGGTTAAAGACTCTTATGAAGATTTTTGATATTGTTCAGAGTACTCCTATCATTTGTGGAGATAATATGAGTTCTTTATATTTGGCAGCAAATCCTGTATTCCATGCTAGAACTAAACATATTGAGATTCAGTATCATTTTCTGAGAGAGAAGGTTGTTGATAAAGAAATAGAAGTTATGCATACTCCTACAAAAGATCAACTTGCAGATATGATGACAAAAAAGCTTGGATGGACCAAAGTTGCAGAGGTTTAAAGATATGGCGGGAATACAGAAGATGCACGTAATCACAATTGATGATTGAGGGGGAGCTGTTGGAGCAGGACAATCAACAATTGGTGATTATGAAGCCTAGAAGTGAAGATATGAAGAAAAGTTTGAAGTCCAACTTCATGAAATGAAGAGAAGGTTCAGGGAGCAAAGTTCTTTAAAACATATGTACATTGGTTTTGTAAATACTTCAATATACTTGAAGTAATGACGAATCAATAATCATATGTATATATAGATACGTGTAGATGGTTGTATTAGGAGATAGAGATGAAATATAGATGAATAGATGATGAGGAGCTGAGTGGACTGTCTAACGAACCACTCTAATGTGTTGTGCCAATGAGTACGTGGATGATGTATGAAGAGTTGAATAGAAAGAATGTTCAGAGAATTGCATGTCGATCTTTTCTCTAGTTATCCTTCTATGTTTGATTTTATCAGAAATCCTTTTGTACACATCTAAGTCCATAGTTAATCTATCTATGGTTAAAGTTTGAGAGTCCAATTGCAAACAGGCTGAGAGAATTTTGTGTAGGAACATCCATATGTGAGAAAGTGTTGAGTGTCTTCTAAAACAGGCGCAATCCCAATGGTCAAAGAAATGGTTAATTCTCAGTGCACAATGTAAAGTTTTACACAAATGAGGAGTTAAAATCTAAGTTGAAAGGTAAGCTATCTATAGCTAAAACCATTCATTTAAACGGGTTCTAGTTTGGGAGAACCATGTGTTAGAAGTTGCAGGTGTCAAAGTCGACTCTACAAGAAGGCAGTTTCAGACATAGGTAGATTGTTTAGATCATTTCTCATAATTTACTTAAGCTTTTGAAGTGATTTAACTTGGAGGAGGTGCGCAAACTCTAGGCAACACATTCTACAAAGTTTCATCAGAAACTTTACACAAATGCTTAGTCAATGAGTCAATAATGTGCAGCAGACTTTTTTGGGAAATGACTTTCTTCACAGTTAGTTAAAATTTTGACAGTTTGGTGCTTGTCTTCCAAAATTG
Source organism: Ceratopteris richardii (assembly GCA_020310875.1). Classification (NCBI taxonomy): domain Eukaryota; kingdom Viridiplantae; phylum Streptophyta; class Polypodiopsida; order Polypodiales; family Pteridaceae; genus Ceratopteris; species Ceratopteris richardii. Next base: position 77,693,934 of record CM035423.1, on the reverse strand, counting down.
GTTGGAGTTTAAAGTTATTCTTGATATAGAGGTGGTCTAACATCAAGGATAGCTTGTTCTTTTGGAGATTAACACTCTCCATCACCAAGATCCTATAGAAGGTCATCATCAAGCTTTTTACCATCATCCTTACTGATCTTCATATTTGTATCCATGGATTGAGCACTTGGCTTGCAATCTGCCATGCCAGATTTGTAGAGCATATCTAAGAAGTAGTTCCTTTGGCATAGGCAAATATCTTCACCTGCATACACAAATTCAATGCCCAAGAAATACTTTAGCTCACCCAAGTCAGATACCTTGAATTCTCTTCCAAGCCTTCACCTTAAGGCGTAACATTGAATTTGATGCATTTGAGGGATGAATATGTAGTGTACTTGGCTCAAAAGCAGGAGGCGATTAGATCGAGATCTTTAACCTTGTTCATCCTACCCATCAAATAGAGGGCTGCCTATGATGGTGCATGAGGATTGAACACCTGGCCTCGGCCCCGAAGGCAATGGGCTAATCCACAAGGTCATCGAACATGTTGGGATAGTTTTCAACTTAGTTAGAAAAAACAATGTAAAAGGGAGTTAAGAAAACATACCAAGGAAGTTTATGAAATGATCATCCCTTTTGTGAAGATTTATCTTTCTTTTTGAAGAGTTAAACCTATGAATCATTCTTTTATTAACCTTAAAATTTGAAAGAACAATACACACACCCAATACAAACACCCAAGAAACCCATTGATCCATGACTTTCAAAAGTTAATATACACGGATCTGCAAGTATAGAATTGAAATCCAAAGTGCAATGTCTTAACCACTACACGACTCATCTCCGAGCATGAAGATCGTGGACCTTTTTTTTTAATGGAGGTTCAGTCAAGGCCTACTCCTCTAGGCTTTAACTTTGAAATTGCAACTGTACAAGGAAGGGCATAGTACCCATGAGACCCGCTTTATCCCACACGAACAAGGGTTTACATAGCTCGGTTAGACTACGGTCACAACTATCGCAGAACAGGACAAATGGTGGCACATCAACCACAAGATACAACTTTCCATGATAACATGTCCCTACATATTGTCGGTGGGGGTTGAACCTTCGCCCCCGCCTCAAGAGGCCAAAGGCCCAACCACCCAACCAAGCGGCCTGGGACCAGACCTCGGAACTTTTTTATTTGGTATTTTATAACGATTAAATTCTGAGAGACAATGGCCGCCTATGCAAATGTAGGCCGAACGAAAGGCATGTCCGAAGGGATATGTTGCGCGTGACAGCAGATTCAACCGATAAGGTTCTGGACGGCTTTTGAAGCGCCGCTCAAGAGTAGATCTACTGACGTCAGCATCGGGTCGAGTGTGAAAGCTTCGATTGTGGATAGGGATCAAACGATCAGAAAGGGAGCAAGGCGACGACAGGAAGAAACGAAGAAGGTACGGCCCAACTACAGCAGCAGTTAGGAAGCATATCAAGGTTAGGCACAGGCATCTTGGTCCTTGCCTCGAGATCTACAGACCCTATTGCAACTCGATAGTTTTTATGTCTGTCTCGCACAGGAGCCTTCATCTGCAAAGGGGATAGCGGAGCGGGTCCTATGCAGACGCCTTCCCCCTTCCACAGCTTGAAAGAGAGTCGTCCTTATCTTCTAAATACTTATAAGCTCACGCGCAACAGCTCTCTGATTCTTTTCTTTTAAATTTACGCAATATCCAACGTCCAGAGCGTTTCCTGTCGATTATTAGGCTCGATTCACATCCTGCTGCTCTCAGATCTTCATTTGCTTCGCCAGCATAGGGCCCGTTTTGGAGAAGATGAGTCTGAGGGCTTCGGAACAGTCCTCCACGGAGATCCGCCTCCCTGCAGATATAGATTGGCAGATGCTGGACAAGTCACGGTTTTTCATACTTGGTGCTGCTCTTTTCTCTGGGGTTTCAGCTACGCTTTATCCTGTAGTAGTTTTGAAGACAAGGCAGCAAGTATTTTCAGGTTCTACATCCAGCATCAATTTGAGCCTCCATATTCTGCGGAACGAAGGTGTGAGCGCCCTTTATAGAGGGTTTGGTACTTCTCTTCTAGGAACCATTCCTGCAAGGGCCTTGTACATGAGTACACTTGAGATAACCAAGTGCAATGTGGGGTGGGCAGCCCTGCAAGTTGGTCTGCCTGAGTCCATTGCCACTACAACTGCAAATGCTGTCGCAGGGCTTAGTGCATCCATGGCAGCACAGATTGTGTGGACTCCAGTCGATGTAATCAGCCAGCGCCTAATGGTCCAGGGAAATCAAAGCAGCGCCCATTTTTGTTGCAGATACAAAGGTGGACTTGATGCGCTCAAAACCATCCTAAGAACTGATGGGATGAAAGGACTCTATCGAGGTTTTGGGATGTCCGTCTTAACATATGGACCCTCTAGTGCTCTCTGGTGGGCCAGTTATGCTGCAACGCAGAGAACCCTTTGGAAGTATCTTGGATTCAGGAGAAACCAAAATGCAGATGGAGAGCAATACATACCCAGCCCCCAATTGCTGGTGGCTGTGCAAGGGATCAGTGCTGCATGTGCAGGAGGTGTGGCCGCCATATTAACTACACCTTTGGACACCATTAAAACCAGATATCAAGTGATGAAAGGGGATGAGAATAAGGTGCCTACTATACGGCAGACTGTGAGAACTCTGTTGAGGGAAGGGGGCTGGCAAGCATGTTACAAGGGGATTGGTCCTCGATGGGCAACCATGTCCATGTCTGCAACAACCATGATTACCACATACGAGTTTTTGAAAAGGATGTCAACCAAGCAAGAATGTTGTGGAGGCTAATCCATTATTTAACTCTTGAAGGTCAATGCAAATGTGTTGGCTTAATTTGAGGCAGTTTAGTATGCAGAGCAGAAGGGTCTTGGTGCATGTTCTGCTTATACGTTGGTCTGGCCACACATCAACGATGGCCCATACATTAATGCCTTTGATGCATTGATCATAGAGTTTTCTTTCTCTGTATGTGGTTTCCTGTTATCGTTTACTCGAGAAAACTTTGGAAGCCGCTACCAAAGAAAATTCCTAAGCTTTCTTTGTATACTAACAAATGTATTACATGTACATACAATATAATCAATGATCATAGCCCGTTACACTATCCGAAGTAGCATGAATCCTGAAGTGCTGTTTTTTCTGCCCCCTTTGCCCTCTTTCTATATTCATCTACTTTCTCATTAATCTGCCGAAATGTACCTTTCTGCTCGACGGAACGATGTAGGCTGATATCGGTCGATATAACAATAGGAACTGTCCATGGTACATTCGTATTAAGAAGAGTTATCAACTCGTGTTTCTTGTTGCAGCAATTAGTTTGGGACTTAAACTCATAGTATATCCAAAATAATTACAAATGTGTAATTTGTGTGATCCTATGTCTAATCTGAAAGGAAGCCAAACATTTTGCTCCAAAATGGTTATGACTTCTACATTATCCCTTTGCAGCATATCAGTTGGATCCCAATGATCAGTTAAAATGTTACTACCGGATCTCATAAGGAAAAGGAAGGGCGAGCGCTTCTTTTTAACAATCTATGTCAATGATTTACTGATAATCACCCCCATATAAGTAATCCACGCTTATAGCTTCAAATTCACGTTCAATTTTGCACGAAATCCGTCAACTTTCCTCACTTTCTATGTTGGGATATTACATGAAACTTGTTTAGGGGCAGCCTGGTGACCTTGCTATGTTGGTACGTTCTAAAAATGATAATAGGCCTTCGGCAGTTTCATTCTGGTCGCTTTTTTCATTTTATATCAAAGTCGTAGCTTCTGATTTAAGAAAAGGAATGTAGAATTATGCCATGTATATATGTTGGTAACCATAAATTTGACCAGAATTTTACTGTATACATCTTGTTAATAATACTCAGAACAAGCTTGTGGGCATTACTTTCCACTGCTCATGCTGTTCGGCTTAGAATGGTTGTTCTTTAGCTTCTCATGAAGTTTTTCTGTATTTTCGTTCTTCTTATGTTGTTCCATAAATGGTTGTTCTTTGGCTTCTCATGAAGTTTTTGTGTATTTTCATTCTTTTGCAAAGTTATTTTCTAAATGATGGCCTGATAAGGCTTTGGTTACTTCTTAACTCGTATTGTTCAGAAGTTACCTTCATAGCGATGAAAGGGTTGCTTTCTGTTTACGATGACGTTATTGACGTGGTATTTGTTTCAATAGAAGAGATTTCACGTTCGCGCTGCGTTGATGGAAAGTAGGTCAGCTGGAGACTGTTGGTGAGATGTATGTATCAGTCATGGAGTATATCTTAACGTAAATCATCGTTTTTCTCTTTATTTTCCTTTCTCATCATTGAGGTTTACTTGACTCAGATGTATAAGGTGCTTATCTTGGGCAGTTCGTCGCTCTAGGCATAATCTTGTATGGCTTGTGCATGAAAGGGAACTTCAGAGAGAGACAGAACTTGTGCAGGACGTACATGAAAGGGAACTTCACACACACACACACACACACACACACACACACACACACACACAAGCACACACACACACTCTCACACACACACACACACACACACACACACACACACACACACACACACACACACACACACACAGAGGGTGAACCTGAGCTGGCTCAAATGCAGGATCAACTGCTAGAATTCAAGCTGCATGCCTGCTCCGTCATACTCGTTGGACATGTCCGAAGCTTTTTTAGTAAACTTCAAATCATTTTAAAAGGAAGAAGAATTTATATATATGTGGGGAGAGATACAAAGGAGCTTAATAAACCTCCTGATCCTGGGAAGGGAGATCCAAACTAGTTTCATCTCGCATCCTTTCTGCATTACAAAAATTTAGGAGAGTCTACATCGAGGAAAGTCACTAGCCTTTTGGTGATGGTATGGAAAAGCTTGAGAGAACTATTGAAATTTGGGTCCTTGTAGATATCACTAATATTGATTGCATTCCTACTGTTCTAGATATGCCAAGAAGCTTTTCCTCTAATAGCATGAACAGGCATACAGAACATCCCACAACTTCAGCAGATAGGGCGTGTTATCAAGCCATATTCTTGTTTGATTGCAAAATGCTAATCAGATGCTTCTACATCTTGTAATCTTCCGGGCAAAAGAAGTGATGGCTGAGATGCTCTTCTTTCTGTGTCTTTTACACCGAGGACGACTTAGATTTAGCTTGGCTGCGATCCTCTTGTTTTTGCATCTTTTACACCAAGGAGAACTTAGATTCAGCTTGGCTGATCTCGTCCAGATCTGTTTTTTGGAGACTGTTCTATTTTCATGTGCTAATCTGTACAGAATGGAGACGATCGGACTTGAAGCGAACAACTTCATGCTTGCAAAACATGCGTCCTACCGATTGAAGCACGCCGCCGTACTGGTTTGATTTGAAAGAGAAGATATTAGAAAATCAACATAATCTCATCTTTAGCTTCTAGATTCACCATTGTTTAATCTGCTTTGAATATCAATATCTTTGTGAAAGCACGGAGGGATATCAATGGGTTTACTGCAGTTCCTCAAAACGCTTCTTTTCTGAGGAGATAACTCAAACGATGGAAGCTTGATGTCTGTAAGGGCCCCATGGTTGGATCCTATCCCTAAACAAATCTCAATCCTCTTTGTCTATCTCGATTCTCTATTCCACGTCCTTACACGACTGAAATCCTTAAATAGCTTTTTTGGTTCTATGTGCATCGTGTGCCCATGTTGCTGCAATCATAGTAATCAGGATCTCTTTTTTGTCTTATTCTTGTCAATCATTTCCACTCTTTCCTTTTTGTTCCCCCCCCCCCCCCCCCCCCCCCCCCCCCCCCCCCCCCCCACACACACACACACACACACACACACACACACACACACACACACAAAATGCATGCGTCTTCTACATGATTCCAACTTTCCAAGCCTTGTAGAGGGAGGAGATTAGCTTACAATCGTTAGGATAAACCTTGAAGGGGAGAAGGATAAGTCATGGTTGGGCCATAAGAGGGAGCTCCACCAAAGAACACCAGGTCATATATATATATGCTTCCGAATTAAAAGAGATCAGACGTCTTCAAGCTCCAAGGCTTTTGGCATCCAATTCATTGTAAACTTGTTCTCCATGGTCACAATACTCATGATGTGAAGAATATCCATCCCTTTTATCCTTGGGTAGGCCACAAATATCTCGAATTTAAGAGTGCCATTTTTGCTATATTCCCTTGTCCAAGGGGAGTTCCTACGTACTATTTCCAAGCTTTTGAAGAAAGAACAAGAACTTGCATAAAGTGTTCATAAGCATGGCCAAATACTATTAATAACCTCTCAGCTACCTTTTCAAATTCATATCAATTTTATTAAGGACCCATCCCCAACATTGTTCAAGGGACTTTTTAAATCCTATTGGAAAGCTTAGGGCTAGAAACCTTTACTTTCTTCAATTTTTTTTTCTTTTGTAGCCTTTATCAAGGACCTAAAGGAAAGGGATGGTGCAATGATTGATCTTAGAGTAAGAGATTGTGCAAAGTTTGTTGTTCTAGACTTTTTAATAGAAAATTTAAAATCCCCTCCACAATGCCTTGAATAACTTTGTTCTCCACCAACCACCTAGGCAAAAGCAAGTGAAGGAAAATGAGGAGACAATAGGAAACAAATATTGCAAGGCCCTCAGTAATGGTTCTTCTCAGCATGGAAACCTATCTACGGATTTGGAGAAAACACAATATAGACCCAAACCAGGAAGGATTCACTAAAGTTAGAAACATAAGAAAAAGAAGTCTCAAAGAAAGCAGTGAGTCTCATCCATCTCACATAGTTCAAGTGAACAATATCTTCTACAACCTGGAAAAGAAGGTTAACATATTGCACTACCCCAACGGAATGAATCAATTGTTGGCATCAAACAAGATAATCTTTATAGTGAAAGCTCAAACATTGGATCTACAATCCCTGTAGAAGTCCTCGAGTCATTCAAAAATAAGCCTCATCATAAACTGGAAAATCCTATGGATGTCCCTTGAAGGGTAAGATAATGTGGCAGGACCTCTCTACCTCTAGGGTTAGAAAGGAGGAGAGAAATAAGAAAAAGAGGGACAAGACTTCGTAACACAGAGGTTAAAACCATCGGAAATTATTATCATTTCTTTCAATGTACAAGGGCTAACTGACCCCTCTAGAGTCGTCGTCTTCGCACAATGGTTTAAAGTTAAAAGCGTGAACCCTGAATTCATCTATCTTGAAGAGATCAAAATCTATGGGGACGACCTTTTTTATGAGGTTTAAGAGAATTTCTTGATCTCATGTGGGATTGTTCACTTAAGCTGCCATCCAATTCACCATTGCTTTGGTTTATGCACCTAACCTCGACACTGGTAGAATTGCCATCTGGCAAGCATTAGAAGATCTCTCAATGGATCTTATCCTTTGTGGAGACTTCAACATGGTTGAAGTGGTTTCGAACAGATGGGAACAAAGAGGGTGAATTATTGATGGACATGAGAAAGACATTTTGGACAAAGTTAAACTTCATTACGACATGGTGGAGCTCAAAAATTAAAGCTGCTTCTCTTGGTCTAACCTACAAACAAAATCAAATCTTTCGAAAGCGAGACTAGATAGAAATTATGTGTCATGAAAGATCATAGAAAAGATGGGCCTCCCTTCCCTCACCTAGTGTATGGATCTTGTGGTCTTTGAACACTACCCTATGTTGGTCTCCTTCAAGCACCTTCCTCATCTAAGGAAAGCCGCTTGCTTCCGTGCCAATCTTGTAGCCTTCACCATTTGCTTAGTTCGGAATGTGGTCACCTTGGCATGGAATCAAGCTTTCGCAGATCATTCCTCTCCGAATAAGTGTTGGGTAGTAGCGGTTAAGAAAACCCAAAATATTCTAATAAAAACCTAGAAGATTCTCCAAAATATCTAATAGGCTAGAAGGGAAATGCTTTATCATAAGCCTAATGATTGGAGTGGGAAGTCAATTTCCACCACTGCACCCCCCCTACCCCACCAAAATGGGCTTAAAAAGATTAGAAGCACATTGAGCTATGGAGAGGAAATTCAAAGAAAAAACTTAAAGTTCTACTTTAAGGAGTTTTGGGTGGGAAAAGCAGAAAAATCTACCAAAAAAATATGTAGAGTACTGAAAAATAAGCAAGAGAAGGATTCCATTCCCTACATGATTAAATACTGTAGTGTGGAGTGCAAAACAGACAAAGAAGAACCACTTCGCACAATTTTTGGGAGTAACCCCACCTCTTTCTCCAAATAGGAAGGATTGGATGGTGGTCGTCTCTAGAGTTAGAACCAAAAGTATACGTGATAATATGGTGCCTCTATTGGATTCTCCCATTTCCAATATGGAAATTTTAGAAGCTATTGATTCCTTTCCTTATGGTAAAAGCCTAGCTTTGGATGCTCTCACCAATGAATTCTTTAAATCCTTCAAGCAAGTGTTGGTGACCCCTTTGCATAGGTTTGGTAGGACGCCATGCACTTTGACATGTTGTTGGATTGCCTTGATAAAGGTGTGATCAAATTACTTCACAAAAAGATAGAAAAAATAGAATAAAAAATTGGAGGCCTATTACAATTCTAGAAACAAGATACAAGATTTATGTAGCCTTGATTAAGTGCATTTCTTTCCATCTTAACTCTTCGATTAATATTGAAAAAAAAGGTTTCATTAAGGGCAAGTATATCATTTTGACATAGCCTATGACATGCTAGAGTGGGACTTCTTTAATCCCTCAAAGATCTTGGGTGCAATTTCGAATTCATAAGGATGATTGTGACTCTTTAGGGTAATGCCACAACTCGTATTAATATTAGTGACCAATTATCCCAATCAATTAGATTGAAACGCTCGATTAGGAAAGTTTGCACCCTAGCTCCTTTTCTTTTTGCTATTGCCACTAATGGCCGTTGCAACCTGGTCAATCACTATGCCTTAATTGGCATGATTTGGGGATGTGTTACCGAACAATCAAGAACAAATTCTTATGAGAATGTTCGTAGAGGATACGACACCTTCTTATGGAATGACTCGAACAACATCCTCTCCTATTGGCACTTCCTAAATGCTTTTTGTGTGGCTTTTGGATAAAAAATTAAACCATACAAGAACTACATTCTTGGGCATCGATCGTAATTACTTGTGGACCAGGGGTGCCAGGTGAATTTGAGCGGTCAAATGTTTCATATGCTAGGCATACCTCTAAACTTTGATGTCACTATGAGTCAGAGGTGGGATTGGGTCCTATCAAGATCGACAAAAAGTTAGGATTTTGGAAGGATATGCAAATTAACCTAGCAGGTCATGTCCTAGGTTGCATTATTCATTATTTGATAATTTAATTATTCATGAATGATATGGAGTTTTGTGATAGACCCTTATTATTTGACCAAATTATTTGGTGTCATGTCAGTTTATTCAGATAGGAGTGAATAGTTTTTGCACATCAATTCCGTGGGTTTTCAATCCAAAACCTTTTCGATAAAAAACTTTTGATAAAAAACTTTCTTGATGGAAAGAGATTCGTTCGCATAATTCTTAATAAAAAATGCCCCCACTATTGTACTTCATTAGAGTTACTTTGCTTTGTACAAACTTATAGTGTAGTACAAAGAACAAGGTATAAAATCTTGTGAAAAGTATTTAGTATTTTAGTATTAAAATATTTTAGTATTAAAATCCTTCATAATTACTTCATATCCAAATCCATCATAATCACTTCATATTAAATCCACATTAACACTTTATATATCATAAAAAAATGTCAACTTAAAGCACTTATTATATAACATTAATTAAACAATTGAATCTGACATAATGATACAAAATATGTTTGATCAATAAACATGCTCCTTGGTGATCATCCATCTCAACATGGTCTTAATCCATCACTATTGGATATTTTCAAACCATAACGAACAAAGTTCGAGAATACTCTAAGCAACTCATGTCTGTCTACTTTTTTTGATATATCTTTATTATATGCTAGTTTTCATGCATAATTGAACTTATAAACCCCATTTTTATCAATGGGGTAACTATTTAAATCTATGTATTTCAAAAGTTACAAAAGAAGTATTGCAATTGTATAGGTCCCTTGAATTTTATTGAATGGAGGAGGCCAAGTGGATATGCATTTTGGGTGCAATCCACCCATATTTTCAACTTCATTGTTTTTAGTTGATATCAAGATCTAGTAACTTTGGAAAAACGTTTTTTTTTTTGTACACAAATGTGTTGCTCTTCCAAAGTCACATAGTCTGATCTATACATGCTTGTCTTCAAAATGCAACAATATATTTCTTGGATGGAGATCATTGTGCAATATGCTATAAGTGTGTAAGAATGATACCGTCTACAACAATCCACTGATTAAATTCCAAAATTTATCTTCACTATCACTATATCCCTATGTGTCTTTGATGCTTCTACTTCGTGCTAGATTTAAATACTCTTTTCTTCATTTCCTCAAACCACATGTCCAATGTACCACCGTTCCATAATTTGACAATAAGGTATCAACTTTTACTATGGTTTCTAGCTAATGCAAGTGGAATGATTATTCCACTATGGGTAATAGGTAATGTGGTGGCCCCATGCATTTCTTCATTCTCTAGTGTTTGCAAGTCCCCACCATGTATTTGAATAATTTTGCTACAAAAATTCCATTAACGAACCTTGGGTGGGTTATTTTGACTTTATGGACCATACTATATTGTTCCTCTCCCTCGAGAGATGCATATTTGAAATGAACAGATGAATATGGGAGCAAGCATAGGATGTTGGATGTTTGATCTCCCACACACATATCTGCACATGGATTTAACATTGCTTCTCTCATTGTCTCTCTGCCTGTTCGGTAGTATCTGATCTCACTCTCTTTCCTCTATTCATTGTTTGGTAGCGTAAATCGCCAAATTTGATTTTGTCGATAAATCCTGGCATTGTTGTGATATCCAATGTTAAGGATTCTCCTACTTTTATTATTTTTCCAAAGATGGGAGTTATCTCTTTGAAGATTTGTTCACCTTGCACTTTTGCTCATAATATGCTTCCAAACTTATCTTCGAATATATGTTGTTTTACATAGCTTTTTGATGAACTGTTTGTAATTTGATACATCCATTGCTATTTTGATATGGTCTTCTCACATTCCATAATAATTGAATAGATAGATAAATAAATATGGATACATAGATAGATCTCTCTCTCTCTCTCTCTCTCTCTCTCTCTCTCTCTCTCTCTCTCTATATATATATATATATATATATATATATATATATATATATATATATATATATATATATATATATATATATATATATATATATATATATATATATATATATATACACACACACACACACACACACACATATATATATATATATATATATATATATATATATATATATATATATATATATATATATATATATATATATATATATATATATATATATATATATATATATATATATATATATATGTGTGTGTGTGTGTGTGTGTGTGTGTGTGTGTGTGTGTGTGTGTATGTATATGTGTGTGTGTGTGTGATAGATAGATGAGAAATTGAATGAATAGATAATTGAATAGATAGATAGATGGATACATAGGTAGATGAATAAGTGCAAGGATAAATAGAAGAATATATATATAAATATGGATAGATAGATCAATATATAGTATGATAGGTAGATACGTAGATCTATATATAAAGACAAAGTTTAATTATAATCTTGAAGTGAATCTATGTAACTATTAAGAATGTAAGATTCAATGAATGAAACTTTCATAATAGTTCATATACACTTCCTATACTATGTATTATTCTTGTCACATGAATATATATAACTATTGTGATAGTAAGAGTCAAAGAATGAGAAAATCACAATAGTTTCTATATGGTTTGGCCCTAAAATATGTGTAATTATTTATGATTCTTGTCACATCAATGTATATAACTATTGTGATAGTAAGAGTCAAAGAATCACACAATCATAATAGTTTCTATACATCCATGACCCTATACTATGTGTGATTATGCTCACACAAATCTAAGTGACTATTGTGATAGTAAGAGTCAAAGAATCAGACAATCACAATAGTCCCTATACACTCCTTATACTATTGAGAGAGTAGATATCGAGGTGGTGATTCAAATAATCTCAATAGATCTATTGCTCATAGTCCTTTATTAATATGAGAGTAAGAATTAGTGTAGCAATTCAGACAATCACAATAGTGGTTTACTTTAAATTTCATTCATCAAAGTATACAAATAAGGAACACTTTCACAAGTTGAACATGTATACTGATGATGATTAAACAACATATAAACCAATCACATGAATACAAATCATACATATGTAAGAGACACATATCCAAATCATAACATATGCATGACACACAATAAACATAAGAATAAAATAGAAAACAAATGAAAAATAAATCAATATGTGAATCATATGGTTAGGATGGAGCTCTATGAATGATATGGTAGTAGTAAAGCTCTATCAACTTGCTAGAAAACACGTGCACAATGAGCTTTTCAATTAATGATAAAAAATATACACATATTTTTATAAAACATGTTTTGATTGAAATTTTTTTGATCAAAAGTACTTTCAATTGAAAGTCAATTGAAAATAAATTTGATACCGGATTTTTTATTTAAGATTATTTAGAAAACCAAATATATTCAGTATTTTTCTATTATTTGGTCGAATAAATGCAACATTGATCTTGCTATGGTGGTCTACACATTCCTCATAGACTCGATAATCAATTTAATATCTTGTTGGAGACCAAAATCCAATGAATTGGCTAAGTTGGCAAGAATATGCAAAAATTTTCTTTGGAGAGGTAATCATAATAGAAAAGTTATATCCAAACTCAAATGGAGGCCTTTTCACGGATAAAAAATAGTGGTTTTTGGGCTTGGCATTCTGGACATCAAGGGCTTACGTGACAAGATGGTAGCCAATTGGCTAATAAAAAGCATGGAAGAATATGGATAGCTCATGGGCAAAATTGATTTTTAGGGGAAAAAAGTGACAGTGCTCTTGTTGGTCTACCAAGATGGAAGGGGCACGACTTACTCACCTTGCTCTTCTCCGCTATTAGAGTTACTTGCAAAGGCTCACATTTGGTTTGCTATTTTGGAAAAGTTGGAACAAGATGAAACCTTATCTTAAGCTCAATGATGATTGGTTGTGGGCTGCCAATATTAGACAAACAACATGATTCAATTTGGTTCCCAATCAAGGGTGTTAGAGCCATTGACTCGAACAATTTTTAAAGAGAAAAGAAATTATGGAACAAAGGGTGTCATTTGTGGATGAATGTTTTGAATCAAAATAGAAGACAACGGATCAATTTCAAAGACATGAATCTGGATTGGCAAGTGGAATTATATGATGATTTGTGTCTATTAAGAGACAAAATTTTTGTTTATATTCCTCCAAGTTAGCCTCCTCCAACGCAATAATCTCCATGAGATACAAGGTATAATATGCCACAATGGCAACAATGTGGATAAGTTTCCTAGTATTCAAAAGAATCTGGATCTTTATTCCTCACTCAATAGGAAATGGTTTTAAAATTGGAGGAATATCAGATGGGATTTCAAGTTCCATGACCTTTGGCATCCCCTCATTGAGAATAAGAAATTATTTCTTATGTGGTAAGTTTTCCATTGTCGAATTTGGACTAATGTCAAAGCCAATGAATTCGTGGGGCTCTCCATGGTGTAAGTGGTGTTTCAATGGTAGAGAAGACGTGGGAGGCCTTTGGTTCCAAGAGCCTTTTGTTTTGGTAGGCAGTGGGGAGAATTCTTTCTTTACAAGCCCAAGTTAATTGGAAACAAGCTGGAGAAGCAATTGGATGGTGGAATGCCATTTGGAGAGAAGCCCTTTGAAAAATTTGGAAAGAAAGATGCACTTCCAACTTTGGGAGCATTCCAAAAGAATGGCCAATTGACAAGACCCCGAACCTTTTACAGAGAAGGATCAGTAACTGCAAAATGTCTCCACCCTTCAAACATCAAAATATGTTTGTTTTTTAAAACAACAAGATCCAAAGTAGATGGGCTTCCTATGAGGGGGAAGAAAAGATGATTAATTTGATTTCTAATTAGATATTTTGGATTACATTTCTTTGTAACTTCTAATAAAGATTTGTTCTGCACTCGGACCATCAAGGTGGTCTTGCATGCCCTTGCTTTGTGGGGTAAGGGGGATCCCATGGGCACTATGCCCCCTTCTCTTGTATAGCTATTCTTTTAATTAATTCATGCAAGAAAGAGTAGGCTTGGGCCGAACTTTCTCTCTCTCTCTCTCTCTCTCTCTTTAAAGGCCGCTACTTTGTATGGATTGGAGAGCATGGAATTCAGACCGAATCAACACAAACTCAGCCTGAACTCACTTTTAAAGAGACTCTCCTAATTAATACTAGATGCAGACCTCAAATTTGAAGTATAGTTTTCTTTCTTTCCATTGAAACTGTATTTTGAAGCCTTTATGTGAAGCTTGACTTTATCAAAAGCTTGAAGAGCTTAGCGAAGCTCTAGTTGGCTTAATCTCCACCATACGAAGCTCTAGTAGGATTAAACTATCTGAGAAGTCAACTACAGCGAATGTTAAAAAATTATTCCCTGTCCTTATTGTGCGCACTCTCTTTCAACACCTCGGGCAAGGATTTAACCCCACTTTCAACACCGACGGATACATTTAACATTCCAGCTCAAATCCAAAGGGGGAAAGAAAAGTAGCAATCTTCAACTTTTAGATCCTGAAACTGGTTCTTTGACATGGATATCTTCATGTCAGACCCACATTTCCTTTTGTATGCTGTCTCTACATTCATATACATGTCGTATCAAATGCGTATAGCAGTTAATTTATTTGCTTGCTGCCTTTATGTCTGTTTTACGTGTCAAATTCAAATCCATTATCATTCAAAGCATATGTAACATGCTGCCTTCTCCATTCCCATTCACAATGTCAGAATTGATATTTCACTGTTTGCGCAGTTTGTTTATTTGGGGTCGGTTCATCAAACAGGCAGGTGGCATCCACCAAGTCTTGCTTGGACTCCACATGGAGCGTCATCACTCTTTTGATGACATCAGAGGTGCTGCCTGATCCACCACTGAGTTGGGAGATTCGACATGTAAAGGAATCCATTAAACCTGCTGTGCTAGATCAATGCAGTTGATCTCAATAGTTTCTTGGCCTACACCTTGTATGCTGAAGCGACTCACACTTTGATTGCAGTATTGCCTTAAACCAAGACATATATCATACAAGCTGGAATACTTTAGACATCTATCATACTTTAGACATCTACTGTATGTGCATCTTATTTACTTTAATGATTGAAATAACTTGCCCATACAAAGCGCAGAGAGAGAGAGAGAGAGAGAGAGAGAGAGAGAGAGAGAGAGAGAGAGAGAGAGAGAGAGAGAGAGAGAGAGAGAGAGAGAGGAGAGAGAGAGAGAGAGAGAGGTCACAGAAGTTTATGGACAATCCACTGCGGATGGTGGTGGAGAAGCCTTAGGGTAAGTGCAGGTACAGTGGGCGATGAAAAGCTTGTCATGGATCTGGCATTCAATTTATGTGTCTCCTTAGCTTTCCCATCCTCCAATCCATTCTGTAATTATTTTTTTTTTTCTTCACCTCTTCAATCATCTTTATATCTGCTTGTGGTGGGTGTTTTACTTCTGTAAATTTATAGTTGCTTTTTGAGGGCCACTGTAGGTCTATCCTTATCACCCTTTTTTTGAATAATGCTTGAATGTTTTCTTTGAAAGGACATAGTGCTTTCCCACCATTCCTTGAAAAAATTAATTTCCAATAGGCAAAATGCTTTTGTACAGTTCTCGTTTGAGGAACATGGCTGTTGTTCTTGTATATTGGCGTCCTTTCCATGTTCATTGCACAGATTTCAACCATTTTCTCCTTGATTTTTCTTTTTTCTATCTTCCTAATGCATAAACCAAACAAGCAAGGCAACCAGTTGACTTGATTCATTTTCTGTACGTTAACTAGAGGAAAGAACTCAAATTTTATATTAATTTGTAAGCACTAGACGCAAATATCAGGGCTTCAAAAGAGCAACATATTTGAATGATTCACCATTCTCCAAGAAGAGGGATCTCGCGGATTCCTACAAAAATAGTTCTTCTATAAAACAGAACTAATATATTTCTAAGCAACAGAGAAATATTCCTTATCCAACGTTTAAAAATTACTTTGAAGTCAGCTTGTCCATAGAGCCTTTCTCTAGTTACGTTCTCATAGCTATGGAAAGCAGGTCAAAGCTATGGAAAGCTATGGCTTGTCATCGCTTCTCTAAATGATGTTTGGAAGCACTGTGTCTATTCCTTGTCCAAAACTTCTTCTTATTCAATTTTCCGAGTTGATGTCATGTGCTGATTTGAGTCATAAACATCCCTATCTAACTTCTAAGGCACCACTTTATCCCCATAGACCGCGTTGGACACGCATCAGCTTCTATGTTACAGCCATTTTTCTGAAAACAACAGAGAATTATTAAATTAAATTAAAAAAGGAAAGATCATTTTCAGACGCAGGAAGAAAGTCTCTTTACTTATTTGCCCAAATAAAATCTCTTGACTTATTTTCCCAAATAAAAGTTTCTTGAAGCAATATATATGTTTGGATGTGACATGTATTCATGCTTGTGCGGTCTGTGGATCACCTGTTGAGAGACATACGTTATAGAAAATATTTAAGGATGGCGAGGAATGAAGGTAGAAGGCATCTTCTCAGGAAGAAGCACATCATTACGCACAAACAGGAATATTTGACTGAAACAACGATTTTATATGGAGACCAATGACCAAAAAGATCACCACAATGTCTGCAGATTTACACGTTGTGGGCCGTGGCCATCACTGCTGAATCATCTGTTTACATCTCCATTCATTACGTCTTCTCTTTTTCTAGAAGAGTTCCATCTTTTGACCTCACAGGTCCTCACTTACTCTTCCTGTAGGCTGACATTTGGAAGCATACACACACCCAGGGACCTCTTTATCTCCCGAATCCCGATCCGGCGTTCACATGGAGCTGATAGACAGGAGTTGAGTCTTGAATCTAGAACGTCGAACCTTCACCCACAGCTCAAGAGCGTGGCTACTACACCAGACCCTAACGCATCTTTATTTTGATCATTCTTCTGTATATATATTAAGCACGGGCTGAGATGAGCTCAACGGAAGTCGGCACGACACCATTGTCAAAGCAGCGGCTTTTGCTTGTGCATCCGCACCGCACACAAAGGCGATACACAAACATCTATCGAATTTCAGTGTTCGGTGTCTTGCATTCGAATCTGCAAGCCGTCCACTAATTTTGCTGCCACCTTACTTCGAGGACGGGCGATTGCTCAGCTCAGCGGTGCACCTGGGAGCTTGCGAATCCATTCCGTCCTCAATGAGGAGTTTAGAAACAGACTGCGGAGCAGCCAACTCGTCTTGCATATTGAACCCTACGAATTACGATGGAATGCATGAAATAAACGAAACTTTTTATATGAAATAATGAATGAAAAATTACCTCAGGCCGTTGTCCGGGTGGTTGGACCGCTCGCCTCTTGAGGCTGAGGCGAGAGTTCAACCTTCGTGGGCAACATGTAAGCGGCATGTATAGTAAAGGGCATGTATAACATGGAAATTTGTATCATGTGGCTGATGTGTCATCATCTGTCCTATCTTGCGGCAGTTGTGATCGTAGTTTAACTCAGCTATGTAAACTCCTGTTCTTGGTGGGATAAGAGGGGGTCTCATGGGTACTATGCCCAAACCCTTCTTGGTGGGATAAGGGGGGGTCTCATGGGTACTATGCCCAAACCCACCTAATCTTGGTGGGATAAGGGGGGGGGTCTCATGGGTACTATGCCCAAACCCAGCTATGTAAACTCCTGTTCTTGGTGGGATAAGGGGAGGTCTCATGGGTACTATGCCCCTTCTTTGTACGATTGCAATTTCAAAATTAAAGCTCGGGGAAGTAAACCTTGGCCAAACCTCCACTTATTTATTAAAAAAAAACATCAAAATTAAAGCCCCTTCTTTGTACGATTGCAATTTCAAAATTACAGCTCGGGGAAGTAAACCTTGGCCAAACCTCCACTTATTTATTAAAAAAAAACATCAAAATTAAAGCTCGGAGAAGTAAACCTCGGCCAAACCTCCACTTATTTATTAAAAAAAAAACATCCTATTACATCTTCGTTCCCTTGACGTAAAATAATAATCATGAAAGATGTAAAAAAAAACATCTTATTACATCTTCGTTCCCTTGATGTAAAATAATAATCACGAAAGAATCAACGAAGAAAATCTGACATTTTTTTTGGAGTTTAGATGGGATTACAAGGAAGGTCCCTTGGGCAGTAGTCACTTCAGTTGTACTTTTCTTTTCCTTTAATTAATACAAATCCAAGAGAGTAGGCTTTGGCCGAGCTTTTTTATTTAAAAAGAAAAAATCTGACATATTTTACTTGTAAGCAGTTTATTAATTAATCAGGTTTCAGTCTCAATGTGAAAGTAAAAACATTTTTTTAAAAGATATTTTTCAAGGTATCACTACAAGAAAAATACAAATCATTCACTAACATAAATTGAACTAAAAGTGATGGGCATTGCTATTTTTGTATAATTTTTCATTTAACCTTTTTTTTCATTTAAAAAAAACAATGCTTAAATGACAAATATAACGACACTTATACCAACAATTTTTTTTTACTCTTTTAAGTTTTCATATTATTATATTGCAAATACAATTCTTCCATTGGTATACCGATCAGAATACCGGCGGGAAAAAAAAATTCCTATGGATCAATTCAGATAAACGAAATACAGGATGATACATGTGGCATTTATGGAAATAAAATTTGAGGGTGCATGCACAACACCAAAGTAAACAATTGTTTTCATTCTTCATACTTTTGTTAATACATTTCTCTTTCTTTTTTTGCTTAATCTATCTCACTTATCACTTTTAATCCCTTTGTCATTCTAATTCACTATTTTTATTTTACCAATTACAGAGCATGAGATCTAGGTAATTAGACTTAACGAGCTTTCGATATATGCAATTTAGCTGTATATATATACACGAGCTTCAAGTAAGTGGATTTTTCAAATTATTTATTTAATTAAATGATTTACTTTAATTAAGAAAAGACTCATAAAAATTGAAGTATAAAGGAAATTATAATTAGAGAAAGAAATTTGTAAATATAATTGATAAATAAACACATACATACACATTCACGCGCGTTCACACACATTCATACACACATATATACACACACATCCATACATAGACATGCATACACACATAAACACACACATACACACACACACACACACACACACACACACACATATATATATATATATATATATATATATATATATATATATATATATATATATATATATATATATATATATATATATATATATATATATACACATACATACACACATACATGCATATATATACACACACATATACGCACACATACACACATGTACACACACATATACACATGTTGAGGGTAGAGAATTCTGAAGACAACTAGTTATTGGATTTCTAAGTGTTTGCTGAATCAAATGTTATTCAGTCGGAATGTTGTTGTATCCAAATTTTGGTGACTCGGAGTTTTAATAGGTCGTTATAATCTGGTTATGTTGATGTCGCGGGGATATAGTTCATTGTATTCTTGTTTTAAGCGGGGGATGGTAATTGAGAGAGACGGGTACGTCTGATGAGAAGAAGAAGGACAAAGAATCATAAATTGTATTGCGCAGACTAAATCCATTTAGTGTCCTTCCAGTATTGCCATTTTGGAGGATTTGATCTCTTTTATCTTGTGATTTTTGGTATTCGAAGAACAATAATGAAGTATTTTTGCCTAACTTGTTCTACGAGTATTGTAGTTATGTCTGTCTGAGCAAATTCAATCTGACATTGTGTTGACGCAGCAAGAAAATGGTGAATCTGAAGTAATGTTTGTGAGTATTCTCTTTTGTGTGAGTAAGGATTAATGTTGATATTAATTTCTTGAGAGTTGTTGGAGTTAGACGTCTGTGGAAGCACGCAAACAACACAAGGAAGAAGAAGAAGCTTAGAGCACAACACACAATACTAAATGTATTACTAGAGAATGTACAAAGATAAGTAGCCCGTTAGGGCAATATGCGTATATACAAGCCGGGGGAAAAAATCTCCTAAAGAGGGAAAAAAGTGCCGCGGCAGTCCTAGAGTGTTCACACACATCACTACCTAAATATATCAACAAATCCCCCCTGGGAGTGATGCAGTGAACAAGGAGTTGGCACTATAAGGAAGTGCCAAGCTATGTGGAAATCACTCCACAAAAGGAAGTAAGCCGAAAGCTTTGCGGAAAGCCTCAAAATTCTCCCTAGGCAGAGCCTTCGTGAAAAGGTCTGCTATGTTCTCCTGCGTGAGCACATATGCCAAGTTGATCTCCCCAGCAGAGAACCTCTCCCTGACATAATGATAATGCACCTCAATGTGATTAGTGCAAGTATGGAACACAGGGTTCCTCACAACTGCCAATGCACTCTGACTATCGGTGAAGATGGCGGTGACAGAAGATTGACCAACACCCAAATCAGCCATAAGGCGTCTGAGCTACACACACTCAACAGTTGCTGTGAAAGCTGCCCTATACTCAGCCTCACAACTAAAAGTGGTCACAGTAGGCTGCTTCTTGCTCAACCAATATATACATGAGCTACCAAAAAGAAGCAAAAGCCACTAGTGGACACACGAGTGTCATAACAACCATCCCAATCAGAGTCAGAAAAAGCATGCTAATCTGGCAATAGTGATCCCCTTTTGGGATAAAGCAACCCAAGTAGTCGAGTGCCACTCAAGTAGCGAAAGATGCGCTTAACCGCCTGCCAATGCTTGACTCTTGGGCAATGAATAAACGTGCTCCCCAAGACATTTGGCGATCCTACTACGTTTGCTCAAGAAGAAAGAAATGGATGTCGTAAAGAAGGCGAAGATTTGATAAAGTATATCACACATGCTCGCTAGCACAAGCGGGTAATGTGGATTTATTTTTTGAACAATATGATTGGTACAAAGCACAAGAAGATTCCAAGTTTGAAATTGAAGAGGAGGAAGGAGGAGCAGATGCAGTAGAAGCAAGGCTGGTGGGCAGAATAATAGAAGTATTGATCCTGACAGAAGCAGTTGCAGGAGTTAGAAGATGACTCCAATTCGACACGATCAAGGAAAGAACTAGGCATACACCTCAGCCATTGCCCATGGTGCAACCACCTCCTAATCCTAAAGTAAAAGCAGCACACTTTAATCAAAGGAAGATGCATACTGCCATGTTGCTCAATTTGAAATAAAGTGGAGAGCAAAGGGATATCCAACAATATATGATGATTTAATTGAATTACAATAGTTTGCAGCCACTTTAGAAGGAAGAGCAATGAGCTAGTTTAGTCAATACGGTATTGCTCATTTCTTTACATATATGCATTAAAAACAAAATTTTTACAAAGATTTAAAAAAGAAAAGACTCCCTTTGATGTTTTGAGAAAACTCAGAGCAATCAGACAAAAGAATATGTTGGTGGAAGATTATGCTTAAAAAATTAGAATTTTGATGGAAATGTTACAAGGTAATGAGAGGACTAGTGACAAGATGTTAGCAGGTTATTTTCTCAAAGGATTAAGAAACACTATTAGGCATGTTGTGGCTAGTATTGATACAGCCAATGGTTTTGATGTGTTGGTAGTTGCAGCCACCAGCTTAGAAAAGAGATTTGGAAGAACAAAGAAGAAGCACAGTGATTCCAGTTCTGATGGTGAATCCAATTCAGAATCGGAATCAGAGAAAGGTATGTGTTGCAGAGCCAAAGAGCGCACAAAGCAGAGAAAAAGACGGGCCCCAAAATTTTTCCGATTTGGACCACACATTTTTGTAACATATCCATTTTTGTAATATATTTCCCCTTGTAAAGGCACTAGAGGAGTCCTCTAGATGCATTCCCATAGAAGAATAGAAGCTTACCCATGTAAAATAGTAGGAAATTAGCTTTTAGTGAATAAAGTGCCGGTCACTTGTGTGAAAGGACCATTTTTAGGGCACTAGTATATAAGTCAAATGTGACTCTTTGTAGAGGACTTTTTGCCATTGTGAGAATAGAGAGCACAGAAATTCGAATTTGTGTCTTCTTCCCTCTTCATCTCCTTCTTCGTGAGCTTGTATGCATGTGTATTGCTTGGAAAGAGTGCTTATGAGTGTTGTCTATCCTTGAGAGTGTTTCTTTGCTGTAGGAAAGGTGTGTGCGAGGTGTAGGAAGTGCTGAAGCGTAGGAAAGTGATTTCGCGATTCAGTATTTCTGTCATGACTTGAAGTAGGAGCGTCGGAATTGAGTGAAACCACTGCCATTGGATGCGTCTTCTCGAGAGCTTCGAAACGCATATGCTATTTGCTATGTTTGGAGCTCGGAGCTAGGAGAAAAATCCAAAATACCGACGGCTGCTGCACCAAGTATCGTTTCGTCTTGACCTACTGTTGAAGCTTGTTAGGATAAGCATTTACCTCATTTTCACTCTTGAGTAGTTCATTTGCATTGACCATTACGTGATTGCATGTCTTCATACACTCGGCTAGGTTAGTATACTCTTCGGATTGATAAATTAAAAGCGTGTATCCCCACTATATGCACTTGTGAGGGGATTGAGGTACAGTCTCTTTCTCCGCAAGTCCCTAAGTTGAAGCTTAGGTCAACACACTTTTTGGCGCCGTTGTCGGGGAGTGACGAATCAAACCGAGGCATTCGTGTGATGGTAAGTAGCTTTTTTGCTTTGAAGAACTTGGAGGAGCGGAAATCTTCTCTTCTTTGGTAAGTCATTTCAGCCGCACTTGCTACTTCTCATTCTTGGAGTGTGTGTAGTGAGTTGATAGATTAGGGAAGTAAATAGAAGAGGTAGAATAGGAGAGAGTGGAGAGTAGAGTAGGCTTTAGGGTTGTTCAAGAATTTTCCTTTTTCTGTAAGCTAGGAATTCCAAAGTATAAAAGCCAAAAATTTTTCATTTTCAAGTTACTTGTTGAACAAGTATCGTGGAGAGCTGTGTCGAGTATCGTGAGAGTCCAGCGATCGTTTCGAGGAAGAACAAGCAATAGGGAAGAGTTCTGTGCAAAAGAGTTGGACCAAGAGATCATGGGAGCTTCCAAGGTAAACTAAACCACACATTTGCTCAAAAATTTCCAGCATTTAAACCTAGGAAAGGAAAGAAACGACCTGCGCTGAGTGTCGTTTGGGCCTTCAGGGGGTTAAAGGTCATTTTGTGATTGCTACTGTGGGTGAGAGTAGGAGAGAAGAGATAGGAGAGAAAGGGGGAAACATCAAATCTCTAAAAACATTACAAAAAATTTGAAAAAGGGTCAAGTATCGCTTTGCTCCTGCGGTCGAGTATCGTTTTACTCCTGCGGTTGAGTATTGCGATATTTCCCAGCGGTCGTAGATCGTTTCGTTAGAGATCGTTTCAGATAGCGGTCGTAGATCGTTTCGCTAGAGATCGTCTTGGATCAGAGGTCGTCGATCGCGTATCGTTTGCCAAGTATCGTTATCCCGAGATCGCGATACTTGTCAAAGGTCGTGTATCGTTTGTCTCAGGTGTCGTCGATCGTCGATCGTATGGCAGAGGTCGCGACACTTGTCAAAGGTCGGTATCGTTTCAGATAGGTATCGTCGATCGTTTCTAGTGAAGGCCGTAGATCGTTTCTATCCGAGTATCGTGTATCGTCTAGTGAGAGGTCGTGTGTCGTTTCAACCAAGTATCGCCGATCGTTTCTCTCAGAGATCGTCGGTCGTATATCGCTTTCGGCCAGAGATCGTTTTGCTAGAGATCGTTTGGTCAAAGATCGTTTTTCAGCGATCGTTTCACCTAAGTATCGTCTGGCAGCGATCGTTTCATCCAAGATCGTTTGTGAGCGATCGTTTTGGTCAGAGATCGTAGATCGTTTCATTGAGAGGTCGTGTATCGTTCCCAGTCAGAGATCGTTTGGGGAAAGGTCGTTTTCTAGCGATGGTTTCTTCCAAGTATCGTTTGTCAGCGATCGTTTTCACCCAAGTATCGTTTGTCAGCGATCGTTTTCTCAGAGGTCGTGAGAGTCAAGTGTCGTGACTTGAAAATTTTCTTTCAGTCACATTCCAGCCTAAGTTTTCCCTAGACTTCTGAGCTATAACTTAGAACTCTAGAGACTAAAGATGGACAAGAATTGATCAGAGCTCTTAAGTGAATGAACTTGAGATCAGGAAGAACCCTAGGAAGCCGAAGAAGTGTAATTTCTTCCGTAGGGAGTGTTGCCGAACCAAGTAACCGTTCACACTATTCTGAGACCTCCAGTGAGTCAGAAGGAGAAATCCCCATGGCTTCCGAGGATATGCAAGGCACTGTGCCCATGATTGGCCAGATGTCCATCATTGAGGGTGAATACAGAACTTCCTTAGAATATGTGAACACTAACCACAATGAGATCCCTATCTATTTGGATGGTCTAAACAGATCAGTGGCCAGACTAAGGAAGGCGTCAGAGGCCTACATAGTGCCAAGACCAGCAGTCAAGTATATAGGAGGACTGTACATGGATAAACAAGACATTCAATACGTGGTCACAGAACACCCTGAAATCATTAATGAGCGTGGTGAGGAAAATAATACTTCAAGCTTAAATGGATATGGAACTGAAGAACAAGTGACTACTCCTAGAGGGAGATCAACAGTTACTAAAGTTTGGAGAGGAGACTTAGTTCCCCAGGATGACACTCTGATAGATGTGTATTTGATCAACGGGATGGAGCACTTGCTCAGAGCCCATTCCTCTATTTGGGAAGCTGCTCCTAATCCAGTCACCATCTATGAGTTACAAGATCCTGAATTCTCCACCATCATCACATATTTGGACAAAGACCACAGAAGGTATTGGCCAGTCACTGAATTAGAGAGAGCTGAGCTGAAATATCAGAACATCCCAGTGTTCCCCCCAAGGGACCAAGCCACAACTTCACGGAACCCACATGGAACTTCTCAAAATGATTCAAGTCAACATTCGGGACAAACACAACAAACTCAACGAACTCAGATCCCCATCAGACCACATGTACAATTTACAATGCCTGCCACTAATCCTAATTACCGGCCACAACCAGCTATTGACCCAAGACAAGGAGTTCATGCTCCAGTCAGACCACAGGTAGTACGAGGACCAGGCATACCAATAGGAAGACCAAATTACCCTGTAATGCCGAGGCAACCTGAAGCAGGAAGGAGATTAAGACCGATCCAAGTGGCCAAGTGCATGAGAAATCATTATGATGGCTCGAGTGAACCCTATAATCACATAGCAGAATTTAAACAAGTAGTTAGAGCCGAGCAGGTAGATGACTTCATGATTCAATATGAGTCCTTTGGCCTGACCTTGTCAGACACAGCCCTGGCCTGGTTTCAGCCATTAGATCCAAATACCTTCCAGAACATGGATCAAGTGTATCAAGAAATGATTGAAGAATTTACCAAGTCTGGAATCAAGAACAATTCTTCGTCATTAATCCACAGCTTCAAACAGGTCCCGACTGAGTCAGTCAGATTGGCTGCCAGGAGATTCAAGCAGTATGTGGATAGATGTCCCGTAGAAGAGAGACCAACACAAAACAAGATGGTATCATTGTTTTTAGAAGGACTATTGAATGGAACCTTGAGGTCATTAGTATACGTGAAGAGAGTCCAAACTTTGCAAGAGTGTATGAAGGAATGTATAGACCTAGAGGATAACCTTGCAGAAGACTTGAAAATACCCCAAGGTAGTGTGAAAAGTGAAGAGTCATCAAGTAGCACATCAAACCCTAAAAACAACGTAGAAGAAATTGCCGACTTGCTAGCAAAAAAACTGAATATGCAAGGACAGAGGAATTATCCCACCAATCCTATGAGAATGCCTATGCTTAGAAGATGTATGCAGTGCGGAGGAGATCATCCTTCTCACTTGTGTAGTAGAGGAGTAGTCCCACCACCTGCCTATGCTCCTCAGAGACCCTCTGTACCAGGACCACTGCAGTATTGCAGCATAGAACAGAGATACACAAATCATAGCACTGAGAACTGCCCTTACAATAGGCAAACCAGACCCACACAGCCTTATGTGAGACCATATGGATATCCGCAGAACCAGCAGGGAGGAGAAGCCTTTAGATATCCCTCATATCAGCCACAGGCACCAATGCCACGACCATACGCATACCAGGGATATACACAGCCTCAACCAGTGCTAGGACAACAACCGCCCCACCCTCAGAACGTTGTCCCTGTTAAGATAGCGCAACCAGAGGAAAACTTAGAAAGGGCCATAGTGCCAGCTACACCTTTGGCTAGTAGTGAACCATATGACTCATTTTACGAACCTAGTCAAGGAACATACCCAGGTTATGAGAACTCAACAATGGAATATGGGCAACAATATGACCCATATGCTTATGGCATGGAGACACCAGAGAATGCATACAACTACGAGCAAGATTATGTACCATTAATGTATACAGCTCCTAGAGCAACCATGCCACCTCGACCAATGAATAGACCGCCTGTACCTAGAGGACCATGCTACAGGTGTGGAGGTGACCACTATATTAGAGAATGTACATTGCCAAACCCACCACCACCACAACGAATTTGGGAAGGTTACTGTAGCGATTGTGGAAAGGAACATCTTTTTAGAGATTGTCCTAAGAACCCAAACAAAGTCACATCTAACGTACAGATTAACGTGATAGAGGTAATTGAATCGTCAGGGAGTGACAAAGAGTACACTATACCTTTAAAAGCCATAACAAGAGCTAAGGCTAGAGAAAACCCTGATAAAACCATAGAAAATAATCACAGTGACAAAGAGGGAATACACCCATCCCTCACAGAGTAGAAGACTCCGAAGAACCAGAAAAAAGTATCACCAGCAAACGATCCCAAAGATGGAAGCAAAGGAGAGACAGGATAAAAGAAAAAAAGTTGTTGCAAAAGAAGGAAAATGAAAAGAGTAAACAAAAATCAACAGAAGAAGCACGAGTGGAGGAAGAAAAGAAGGAGGTAGGATCGGTATTAGCAGACCCAATGCCTGAAGATTTAGCTATGTGGATTCAGGCATACAAAGCGAGAATAAAAGCAGGACCTACCATAGAACAATATGAGAGAGAATATCCGAGAGGCGACATAGAGAAAGAAAGATTGGAAATTTGCAAAAAATTGATAGAAGTTGCCCAACAAACATTAGAAAAACCCGCATCACCTTTACCGAACAACCGAATTTGCGAGGAAAAATTCCAAGAGTGTCTAAACAATCAGGGAAAGCCTAATGTAAATAGACCTCTGGATGATGAAATTGGTATTGAGAGAAAGGAAGGATCCATAGTCCCGGAGACGGAAGGAGATTGGACTAAGGATTTATGGGCGCGAGTTCAAGAGGACAAGTGGAAAAAGGTGGAGGGAATGGAACCGCCCTTTGAAGAATTGAAAGCAGAAAACGAAATAGAGGATTCAATACCTGAACTTAATTCAGAAGGGATTTTTCCAATGGATGCAAGTGACAAAGAAGCCGAAGACGATGTAAAGGAACTACCTAATTACACCGGGGAATACGAGCACAACTCAGAATTGTATCGCATTCCATCAATACAGAGACGAGGAACGAATCCATCAGTTCAAACATCGGAGATCATACAACGCCTTAGAGAGGTGAAAATCCCATGTACCTTAACATTCGAGGAATTGTTAAAGGTAAAACCACATCTAAAAGAAAAATTGATCAATCAGTGGGAAGTCAAGGAAGAAAAGAAGGAGGTAGATGACGAAGTGAAAACAGTAAGAATTCCAGTGGATAAAGTAGGAGACTTTAGTGAAGGGGACGAAGGAAATACATGTCTACCAATCACCTATAGGGGTTACACAACCAAAGCCATATTAGATTCAAGAGCTGGTGTTGGCATTGCTACCAAAGAAATTTGGGAGAAATGGGGAAAACCAGCATTGAGACCAACACGTATGAAAATTCAAATGGCAGATGGACATACGGAAAGACCCTTAGGATTGTTGGAACGAGTAGTTTTCACTACATGCGGAGTGGAATTCGAACATACTTTAGCAATTTGTCACTTTGAAAGGCCGAGCAACTATGAAATGATCTTGGGAAGGCCATTCATGAGACAGCTAAAGGTCGTACAAGACTGGGGAAAAGATGCAGTGTACCTACAACACGCAGGAGTCACCACTAGGATCAACCTACATACGTACGCATATCAAGATGTACCACCTCTGCAATGGAATCAAATCCATAAAGAGGAAGACGATCAATCGATTCATAGTGCAGGCTCTAGTGACCAATCCTGGATGAACAAGGACACTCATCTATGGATATGCCAAGCTGCAAAAAAGGAAGAAGAGAGAAGAAAAAGTTGGCAGCAGAAACAAGGTATAGAGAGATCGGTACAAGATCCAGCTTATATGCCACAAGTATTCCCAGACGAAGAATTCGAACCTCACGGTTGGATGGAAATCTTAGCCACCCTCGACGTTTGTGTAAACGAAGAAGTGGTAACTATGAACGAATGTATTGACGAGGAGGGTTATGACGTTAGTCTGTATATGGTAGTCCTTCAGGAGGCAGAAGAAGGAGAAGTAATTGAGAAAGACTGGAAGGAGGACTACGAGAGCATTGAAATGGAACCAGAACCCATGGATCTAGGGATGAGTACCACCAACATGGATATCACTGCCAATGAACAACATGAGGATCTCCCACAAAAGAGAGAATTAGAAGTTGAAAGGGATTTAGAAGATGAAGATAATAAGCTTCAAGAACAATTTGAGGTACCAGCTCATTTCAAAAAATATGAAGTGGAAGAGAGAAAGATTGCTATTCAAATGCCTAAAAGAGAGGCACAACCGGGAATAGCATATGATAATAAAGAGCAAACCAAAAAAATAGTTGTAACCATGGAAGGAGGAGAGGAACGATGTACTTTCATAGGACAGGACGTCTCAGCGGAAGAAGAGCGAGAGTTAATTCAACTCATAAGAGAATACCGGGATGTCTTCGCTTGGACTTATAAGGATTTAAAAGGAGTAGATCCCTCTATATGTGCGCATAGAATCCCCATGACATCCGAAGCCAAACCTTCCAAACAGAGACCTTATACTTATAATGATGTGTATTCAGCCAAGATAAAAGAAGAGATAGATAAGTTGTTGGATGCTGGATTCATATACGAGATAGAACACACAGAATGGGTATCGCCATTAGTGGTAGTGCCCAAGAAAAACGGAAAATTGAGAGTGTGCATAAATCTGAAGAAGGTGAATGCAACCACTATACGTGATAGCTACCCATTACCGATTACGGATCATCTATTGGAGAGGGTAGCAGGTAAAGAGGTCTATAGCTTCCTAGATGGTTTCTCCGGATACAATCAGGTGGCTATTGCGACTGAGGACCAACACAAGACAGCTTTTGCCACTGAATGGGGTGTGTATGCATTCAGAGTGATGCCCTTTGGACTCACTAATGCACCAGCTACCTTCCAACGATTAATGTGTCACGTTTTCAAGGAATTCTTGAAAAAAAGCATGGAAGTGTATGTTGATGATCTTTGCACGTACTCCAATCAAAGACCCGATCACATACCGGAATTAAGGAAGATATTCAACAAATGTAGGCAGTATAGAGTCTGCTTAAACCCAGAAAAATGTGTCTTCATGGTAAGACAAGGAAAAATACTAGGACACATAGTCTCAAGAAATGGGATATCTACGGATGAGGATAAGATTAAAGTCATACTGGACTTACCAAGACCCAAAAATGTAAAGGAAGTACAAGCCTTTATGGGACATTGTGGATATTACCGTAGGTTTATTCACATGTATGCCATAATAGCCAAGCCCTTATACGGTCTATTAACTCAGTTCACTTGGACAGACGAGTGTGAGAAGGCCTTCAACGAGCTTAAAAAGAGGCTGAGTACAGCCCCAATTCTAAAATCACCCAACTGGAACAAGCCTTTTCATATTCATGTTGACGCTTCGAATTATGCAATTGGATGTATCCTAGCTCAACCGGCGGATGAAGGAAAGCTTGATCATCCAATCGCTTATGCGAGTAGACAATTAAACCAAGCCGAAAGAAATTACACGACTACAGAAAGAGAGGGCTTAGGAATGGTTTACGCAGTCAAGAAGTTTAGACATTACCTCTTAGCCAACAAATTCAAATTCTTCATAGACCATCAAGCTTTGTTGTATTTAGTCAATAAACCTTGTAGCACGGGAAGGTTGGTGCGATGGTTCTTGTTACTAATGGAGTTTGACTTTGAGGTAATAGTCAAAAAAGGAAACACACATGTGAGAGCAGACCATCTTTCTAGGTTAAAACACGGAGAGCCACCTAGCGGAGTCCCTGATGATTTGCCAGACACCTATCTTTTTAACCTGGAAGTATGTCCTCAATGGGCCGAAAAGTTGATCCCTATACTTACACATGGACCTAAAGATGGGATCACGCCAAACCGAAAGCAAGATCTTTGGAGGACTAAAAACCTTCACATTATTGCTGGAAGTTTATACCACCAGGATTCAAGCGGACTACTGATGAGATGCGTAGAAGAAGATGAACAAAACATGTGGCTTCAGAAAGCACACATCAATCAATGGAACACTCACTTGAACGCAATTGGAACGTGGCAAAAACTCAAGAGATTTGGCATATATTGGCCAACCATGCAACGAGATGCACATCATTATGTGTCAAACTGTCAAATCTGTCAAGAACAAATCCCAGATGAGAACTCTACGTTATGCTATTCTACAATAGCACCAAGGTGGAGCATGCCTTTAGTAAAGTTCTTGAAAACTCGAGAGTACCCGGAGGGAGCTACCTTAGCAAGGAAACGTACTCTTGAAGAACAGAGCAAAGATTACGTCATCCTAGGAAAACAACTTTTTAAACGCGGGAGAGATAACCAGCTAAGATTGTGCATTCATGAAAATGAATATCTCTCTGTATTAGAAATGGCACACGCAGGAGCTGCGGGAGGACATTTCTCAGCGGATAGAACAGTCAAGATGATTCTCTTTGCAGGCCTGTGGTGGCCAACTCTACATATGGACGCAGAGACATACGTAAGAAGCTGTGAAACATGCCAGAGAGCAAAATATCCCATTAGGAGAGATGACATGCCTTTGAGACCCATGGTTTGTGCGAGAGCATTTACCAAGTGGGGAATTGACTTCATAGGACCAATCAACCCACCTGCGAAAGGATCACATGCGGAATACATCATAGTAGCCACCGACTACTTGACAAAGTGGGTAGAAGCTAAAGCCACTCGCAAAAATGATGCTCAAACTACAGCAAAATTTCTCTTTGAGCACATTTTCACCCGATTTGGACTACCGATCGAGATAGTAAGTGATCGAGGAACTCATTTCCTAAACGAAGTCATTGAATCTCTAATGAATGAATTTCTAGTGATCCACAAAAAATCAGCCCCATACCATCCTCAAGCCAACGGACAGGCTGAAAGTTCCAACAAAGTACTCTGTACTATATTGACAAAGATTGTCAATAATGGAAGGTCAGATTGGGACAAACAATTGCATTACGCAATTTGGGCCTTCCGAGTGGCATATAAAACGGCCATTGGAACTACGCCTTTCAACCTAGTATATGGGCAAAATGCCATTTTGCCAATTGACTTCTTAGTACCTACCTTGAAAGTGGCTCGGCAATATGAGTGGAACGGTCATGAGTTGTCTCAGCAATTAGATCAAATTGAAAAGCTGCACGAAACTAGATTGCAAGCGGTAGCAGGCATTTATGCCGCCAAACGGAGACAAAAGGCTTATTATGATGCACATATAAAAGACAAGGGACTGAAAGAAGGCGATTTAGTCTTAGTATACACCCTCAAACAGCATGCAAAGAAACTACAGAAACGTGGATATGGACCTATGATCATAAATCGAATCTCCACTAGTGGTGCAGTCAATCTCGCCACACTAGACGGAGATATTCTTCCCAACTACATCAGTGGATGCCGAGTGAAAAGATTCATGGAGCCTCTAACAGATCAAATGCTAGCACGACTCTTAGGAGCTCAGAGTAGAAAAAAGGAAGAAGAACGCATACGAGAAGAAGCTAGACAGGAAGCCCTAGAACGTATCAGAAAACGGAAAGAGTGGATGAGAGAAAGAGACGAGAGATATCGAGTAGGAGAAGAACTTATCCCTATGGCTAATTTTAGAGCCACGGAAAACTCACGACAACAAAGAAGACAACCTTATTTGAATCTGGGAGCAGGACGAAAGGAGTACCACTTAGTGGATGCTCTTATAGACACAGGAGCAGCAATAAGCTGCATTAGATTTTCCTTGTCTCAAAGACTTAAGGAGGAGTTACGCCCATCGAAGGCACAACTAATTGGAATAGGAGGAAAAGTGACTCAATGCATAGGTGAGATAACTTTACCTCTACATATGGGCAACAATACTATGGAGCAGAAACTCTTAGTGTGTCAAGACCAAGATTTGCTTGAAGATGTGGTATTAGGACAAGATTGGATCTACGAATATGAGGTAACCATTCAATTGGCTTTAGGATACATCTCGGCCAGGATAGGACCTCGTGAAGTATATAGTTTGCTAGACGAACGACCACCCAAAGCTGCTATTATAGAGCCAGAAGTTCATCCTAATGAACAAAGTCATGATTGTATGATCACTAGCAATATAGGAACCCCATTGTCAAGCACTTCATGTGAAAATACTGTGAGTCCTGTGTGCACTCCATCCTTGAGTATAGAGAGTCACGAGAGTACGCAAGAACATGAGATCAAGCCCACTGAACCACAAGGCACAAGAGAGAATATTCCTCTGCAAGAATTGAAGTCTACACCTGTGAAAGTGTATCCCATTCCACATTCTACACGAGCTTGGATAAGAAAGGACCAAAAGAAGGCTTATCTCCAGCAACAGAAACGTCATCGACAGCAGCATGAGCACTTGTATAAGAAGACAAAGAATTTCGAACACTTTCAGCAACCACGACTCAAGAGCGTATGGATCCAAAAGAAGCTGATAACTGCACAACCTGATCGAACCAAAATTTGGATCCCAAAGCCATGTACCCAACGGACGACCATCCCAAACAAGGAACATCCTCAGAATAGTTATCATACTCAACAGGGTCAACAGACACATCAGACGAGAAAAAGGACATGTTGGAGAAAGAAGGAATCTCCAAATGCAATACAAACCGACTTGAGATTCACAAAACAAAATCAGCAGACATACTACCAAAGACGAACCACATTCATCAAAAAGGTGGAGAATACAGTACATTCCTCCCAAGTGAAGCAAATATGGGTGCCGAAAGACAAGACAAGCTGCATACATCGTGCATCTACTTCCAATTGCACACATGAGGAGTTGTCAAGATCCAGAGTATGCATGATAGGGCCACATTACAAGGCCAAGCATTCGGCACGTCTTTCTTCTACTTTCGGATAGTCATGCACATTTTCCCTTTGGAAATAGAAGAGCACTTGTACATACTTAAAATATTACTCCAAAAAAAATTTCACTAACCGCTTCGGCTATGTACTAACTTTTATGTTTTCTTTTCAGCAAAAAATATAAAAATACATGGAAAAATTCAGGTATTACCTTTCTCACACCCACGGGAAAGGGACGGCACCATGCACTCGGAACTTCATCGAATTATTGATCAACATATGGAGGAGGATTTCTGAAAAAAACATATGGATACTAATTCATCCTCTATATTGAGTGCAGATGACATCTTCTGACTCAGAAGCTACACAGCAAGAAGAGGAACTACTTCTTCCATTGGGGTCAATAACCAAGGTCAGAGGGCATTGGTTTCGAGATGACCAACCTATCTCGGAACTTCTATTCATGGCAACCATCAAGATTATGGACAGGGATCACTATTTCCCTATCATGTCACAGGATTTCAAGACCATCATACAAGGGTTACCACATATCGAGGAAGTATGGACTCAAGCTGGCATTGAAGCATTTTTGAAAATACCTATATGCGTACCCGACTTCCAAAGGTGTACACAGGTAATGAATACCATGCAGCCAGCTGCTACAAAGATTTCAATTCCAGAAGCAAAGGTTTTGGACAAGGTAGGCACATGGACGACAATTCAATTCACTCATGAATTGATTAATAAAGCCTTTGGCTGGAATCAAGAAGGCATTACTAATGTCAAAGAAGAATGCCATGACCCCAAGAAAAGATCTTTCCTGGAGATCAACAGAATTGATATTGAAGATGCAGTACGTTTGGTACATCAACACTTTTGTTTTCCGGGCATGAACAGATACACTGCACCTCAGAAAATAGTAGTTCAGTTACTCTCCCATGCCATGCGACAGATAGGAAACAAAGTGAATCTCATAGGTTACGTACAAGAGCGATTATTTGAAGCTCAGAAGAAATGGGGGCAAAAGAAGTTCCTGAACAGTGGTTCAGCTTTGACCTTATTGATATATGAAGCCCTAGACATGAGACACTGCTTACGGGAGATGCCTACATCAGAAGGGCTAGCAAGGTATGCAAAATCAGCTTCGGTCCCTAAAAAGAAGAAAACCGTAATTGCGGTTGAAGAGGCTGGCACCAGCACACAGAAACCCATGAGGGGCACGAAACGCTTGCGAGAAGAGGAAGCCCAAACAACACCTCAGTCTAAGAGAACGCATCTCTTGCCTAAGATCACGACGGCTCCAATGCCGATTTCAAAAAGAGACTTGTCCGCTGCCCTCGAACAAACACACCAGTATATGCAAGGGCAGGTGAATCTAAATGTCCAAGGACATCATTACAGACAAGCAAGTCAAGTTCAGCAACAACAGAGTACAGAAAAGACTCCAAGACAACCTGGAAGATATAAAGAATTGGGCATTGAAGACTCTAGTACGAATACGGGATCCAGTCCTGAGAAAGACACGCTAGATACTGATATCAGGACGGAAACTTATGAAGAAGAAGGACCAGAAGTCAATCAAATGGCAGTGACACCGGACAACCAAAAGGAAAAAGAAAAGAAGGTGAATGATGCTCAGGAACAGGAGCACGTCATTCAATTGAATGACAATACAAAAATCAGCATCAAGGAAGATACGACTACTGGGGTTACACATGTCAAAGCACCTATTAAAGAGGAAGAACAAACCCCAAAGAATACGGAAATGGGAGAGGCCCCACAAAAAGAACAAACAATAATCGAGGTGCCTGATGACACACATCAAGCACAGGATGAAAACATGGGGGCTGAGCCAAGGATCCAGCTTCAGATCAGGCAGCCCCATGATACCACATTACACATTGCTCAAGGTAAAGATGTGACTACCGGAGAAGAGCCCTCAATACCTAAAACATGGCTCAATGTAGATGTGACGCAGCTAAAATCGGTGGTAAAGCAAATGATCCAGACAGCCATGGATACGCAACAGCAAATGATGGATATCGATGCAGACTATGACAAAGCCATGAAAGAAAAGAATCAGTTTCAAGTTATGAGTGAACAGTTGTCTGCACAACTAATTCAGGTACAAAAAGAGATAGCCACCAAAAACACTGAGCTGTTAGAAACACAAACGCAATATGAATCATTAAGCACTCAGCATCAGCAACTGCAAGACAAGCTCAAGGACCTACAGAAAGTATATGATGCTACTGCAGCAGAAAAAGAAAGAATGAAGACCAGAAGCACTCTACTAGAAACACAACTGAAGTTATCTCTGGACGAGAATGATACTTTACGGAACAGAAATAAAGAGTTGATGAAATCACTGTTATATGACCAACCAATAAAACAACATGAGTCAATTGAAAGTAAAGAAGATGAATTAAGAGATCAACTCGCACAATATGAAGCTTTGCTAAAACAAGAGCGCGCAGTAAGAGAAGAAGCAGAACGTAAGCACAATCAGGAAATAAGTGAGCTCAAGAGGCAGCTGAATTCAGCACAGGCAAAACTGGTACACAGCTATAGTGAAAACATGGATCACGTAGCTGACATAGGTAAAGAACTCCTAGCCACCAAAGAAAAACTCGGTGAGGCCCTACAAAAGATAAAAGAAAAAGAAGAATGCATTGAAGAGCTAAAGACTAGGCAGAAAGGCAAAGAACCGATCGGGACATCAGTAGTGCCAGAAACAGAACATCCTACTGACGAGGTAGAGGTAAGCCCTCTATCTCAACCGATCTATCATTCTCCAATACATGAGCAGATGGCGGATATGCATGATGATCATCCAATGCCATACACTGCAGAAATAAGTCAGAAGGAACGGGCACTAGTGGTGTCCCGATTGACGGAAAATTTTGAGAATGAAGTCATCAAAGTCATGAAGGAAGCAAAAATCAAAGGTAAAGACTTGGAAAAGATCATAAAGCCTTTCAACATTCCATATGGATTGTTGAAAGAGAAAGCAAGGCAATATATAAAGAAGGTTACACACAAAAGTCCAGATGAGCAGCTAAATTTCAAGAACGACACATTCACTTACACTCAAACAGAGTTTGAAGCTGCACAGCCGGTGTGGAGACGGAAATTTTTGGAGAAACATCCCACACTACGGGTGCACTGGCAAGCCGCACCTTACTTATTACAGGTAAACCCTTCATTTTGTCCAATACCACGAAGAAGGGATACAACAGAATTTTTGGCTTCACAACGCAGCGGCAATATTAATAAACAGTGGCTAAACTATCCGATGTTACCTAGCCCACCACATAACTATTTGCCAACCGAGGATTATATGATCAAAACAATAGAGTTTTGGCTCCAAAACTATGCGACAGTACCAGACTTAGCGATCAAGATGACAAATAAAATACTGAGTATGCTACTTACAGTTTTGAAGGTCTTCAAACATGCGGCATATACATTTCTGAACTTCATCGGCATTAATCAAGGCACCGATATACTTATTTTTGATCTATCAGTAATGCCGAGCCGCCCCACAATAATGGCATATTTTTCTAGACTAATGTTTTTGCCAAGTCCGTACATGCAAACATTTGAAGAAGCATTTTTTACAGGCTTTTTTGAAATAGATTCAGAGATATTTTTGAAAATGTCATCCAATCTGAATGCCAGACTTGTGGCATACGAATTAAGCTTCTTCGCAGATCACCGACAACCGCCCAATGATGGAGTAAAAGCTGAACAATGGAAACAGATCATGATACGTGAAGCCAATCTGCTAAATGATACAGAGCAACAAGTATACAGAACGTACGCCCGGCGCTTATCAAAGCCTGTCGGGGACGACAGAGTTCAGGAGGGGGGCAGTGTCGAGGGCGAGACGAGTAAGAAGAGGAAAAAAAGAAAGCAACGAAAGAAACAGCTTCACTAAAAGGCAAATTTGAAGATAGACAAATGTAAAGATACATCTCTGCAGGAAGCCCCGCAGGGGCGCAACACCTATCTCTGCACAGAGCCCCGCAGGGGCACGCACCAGGCTACAAAGCTAAACCCCGGGGTCCAGAGGAGTGGATTTTTCAAACATCAGAGTAGGACCAAAAGTTAGAAAGGGGTAGAGGCTGAAAAGTTGAAGAGGGTGACTAAGAATAGCACATTCCTAGTCACTGGTGGCGTGCGTGGCAACCCAAGTCAACAGGCAAGACAACTACATCAGGCTCTCGAGTTGTAGAGCTTGAATCAAGAAGGCCATCGAATCTGCATGTCTGTTTAACTGCAGACAATACTGACCACAGGGCGCGTGCGCGAAGCAAAGTCTGTCAAAGGAAGCAAAGTCTGTCAAGGGACGACAGAGGCGAAGAGGGGGAGAGTGTTGCAGAGCCAAAGAGCGCACAAAGCAGAGAAAAAGACGGGCCCCAAAATTTTTCCGATTTGGACCACACATTTTTGTAACATATCCATTTTTGTAATATATTTCCCCTTGTAAAGGCACTAGAGGAGTCCTCTAGATGCATTCCCATAGAAGAATAGAAGCTTACCCATGTAAAATAGTAGGAAATTAGCTTTTAGTGAATAAAGTGCCGGTCACTTGTGTGAAAGGACCATTTTTAGGGCACTAGTATATAAGTCAAATGTGACTCTTTGTAGAGAACTTTTTGCCATTGCGAGAATAGAGAGCACAGAAATTCGAATTTGTGTCTTCTTCCCTCTTCATCTCCTTCTTCGTGAGCTTGTATGCATGTGTATTGCTTGGAAAGAGTGCTTATGAGTGTTGTCTATCCTTGAGAGTGTTTCTTTGCTGTAGGAAAGGTGTGTGCGAGGTGTAGGAAGTGCTGAAGCGTAGGAAAGTGATTTCGCGATTCAGTATTTCTGTCATAACTTGAAGTAGGAGCGTCGGAATTGAGTGAAACCACTGCCATTGGATGCGTCTTCTCGAGAGCTTCGAAACGCATATGCTATTTGCTATGTTTGGAGCTCGGAGCTAGGAGAAAAGTCCAAAATACCGACGACTGCTGCACCAAGTATCGTTTCGTCTTGACCTACTGTTGAAGCTTGTTAGGATAAGCATTTACCTCATTTTCACTCTTGAGTAGTTCATTTGCATTGACCATTACGTGATTGCATGTCTTCATACACTCGGCTAGGTTAGTATACTCTTCGGATTGATAAATTAAAAGCGTGTATCCCCACTATATGCACTTGTGAGGGGATTGAGGTACAGTCTCTTTCTCCGCAAGTCCCTAAGTTGAAGCTTAGGTCAACAGTATGTCTGATTCAGAATCAGAGAGTGAGGATGAAGAGGTTGTGGTACAAAGGCATCGCAAACAAAAATGGAAGTAGAGTAAAGAGGAAGCTATGATCATCCGATTAAAGAAGCATGGATACTTAATAATTGCTCCTAAGGAAAAAAGGTTATGGGAGATATGTGGTAAAGAAGGTCATACCACAAGCCAATGCTAGCATAATCCAAAGCATAGAGGGAAAAATTGAAGGCGAGATAATATAGATAATAATGAAGTTGTAGCAAATCAGGCCATTCCGATTCAAGGATGTGATGGTTTTCACATGCAACAGCAAGGGAGACCTCCATGGAGAGATCAAGGAAATCTGCAAGGAAATCACCAAGGCCATCAACAAAGAAATCAATAAGGACGACCAACTAGAGTGATGCCATGTGGGTATTGCTCTGCTCCAGATCATTGGATTGGTCCTAATTGTCCTTTATGGGTTAAGCATAGAGAGGAAAGAGGTAAACCAATTATTCGGTACAATTAGAATAACTAGCAAGGGAAGCAGTAGCAACATGCCCAGTAAGCTGCTCAGATGAATGTTATTGTAATTGATTTATCAGATCAAGAATTAACAATGATCCAAGTGCGAGTACATCAGGAACCCCAAAAAAGAATCATGAGGATCAATGGAATTGTGATTGTAGACAATGTGCCATGATGAAGGATGTGGAAGTTTTGGCAGTCACAAGATCAAGAAATGCAGGTCCTATTGATTGGCATGAGCAAAGGCAGATTCAGGACCAAGTACAGAAACAGATCCATCAAGATCAACAAAAGAATAATAAAAGTCAGATTTTATTACAGGATGATGGGGACTTAATGCCCATTCATAAAGCAAAGAAAGCTGATGGGATAAATACTCAGGAAGAGTTGGAAAATGATTGGTTTGAGGTAATTATTAACTTGCCTTTACAATTATCCTTGGATTAGTTGTTATCCTTGGTACCAGCTTTTAGAGAAAAATTGTTGAAAAGTTTGGTTGGGCAACAATCAAAACCAGCAACTACATAGATACCTTCAACATCAACCAACAGTATTGATTCAGCTGATGTGAACCTTGTAGTACTAGTAATTCAGGCATAATATAAGCAAAGAATATTTGATGAAGTTTTGTTGGATGGTGGTTCAAGAGTGATGGAGGATCAGACACGAGTTCAACTCTTGGGTATTCTGAAGTAGCACAGATAGTAATTGCAGGGATGTCATTTATGGTTAATTTTGTGGTAATTCGAATGTCTGAATCTACCTATCTGTAGAAGATGTTGTTAGGGAGACCATGGTTCAGGTTGGCCAAGGTAAAGCAAGATTGGGGTTTAAACGCAGTTGTTATCACGAAGGGTAAAAAGCAAGTCACAATACCAATGAAAGAAAGAAGGAATATGTTCATAAGAGAAAAACCTCTGATGGCTCAGACCATAAGTTCTAGCGGAGGAGATAGAAGATTGTGAAGAGTAAGAATTTTTGAAGGAAAATCCAACTGCGGGTCTAGTATTGGAAGTAGATGTGGAAGGGGTGCTATCAAAAGAGGAGGAATTGTTGGAAAATAGTAGTGAACCAATAGTAGGTGATAATGGAAGGAACAAAGCTGAGATAGTTATTTGAGCAGAATCTGGAAATTTTGACTGAGTAGAAATTGGATTAGGAAGAAAAGGAGTTGATAAATTTGGCTAAAAAAATATATGAACAAAAGTATGCAAGGTCTAGAAGGGTGAAGGAAGATGAACTTCAGGAAATCAATTTGCGGACTGATGTTGCACCAAAAATGGTGAGAGTAAGTAAAGAAGTGGAAGGTCAGTTCTTGTTAAAGGAGTATATTGACGTATTTGCTTGGGATAATTCACAAGTGAAAGGCATAGAACCAGATTTACATCAACATAGGATTAATTTAAAAACAAATGCAGTTCCAATTGTGTAGCAAAGGTACCGAATGAATCCCAATTTTGCAAAATAGGTTAAGGAGGAAATTGAGAAGTTATTGGTAGTTAGATTCATTAAATCGGTTAATCAAGTCACATGGTTATCTCCCATTATTGTTGTTCCAAAAAAGAATGGGAAGTTGAGGATTTGTGTGGATGATAGAAAATTAAATGTAGCTACAATTACAGATCCTTTCCCAATGCCATTTTGTGATGTAGTGTTGGATGTAGTAGCTGGACATGAAATGTATAGCTTTCTAGATGGATTTTCCGAAGATTGGTCTTATGTGGCACATAAAGTTTTTGAGCCTTATTTACAGGAATTTGTGCAGGTCTTTGTGGATGATTTTTCAGTATTTGGAAAGAAGATACAACACCTGCTGCATTTGAAGTCTTGCTTTGATAGATGCAAAAAATTCACAATGGTGTTGAATCCCTTCAGGAGTGTCATTGCATTGAAGAGTGGCATTTTATTGGGTCACGATATCTCAAGAGAGGGGATGGCTATTGATATCAAGAAAATTGAAGCTCTTAGGATAGCTAAAGCTCCAACAAATGTGAAGGAAGTAATGAGATTTGTAGGTAAAATAAAATGGCATGTTAGATATTTGAGGTACTTGGCTAATATCTCATTACCTTTGACACATTTAATATAAAACGATGTTCCCTTTATATCGGTTGAAGCTCAAGAGAAGGCTTTTTAGTTATTAAAAAAGATGGTTTCAGTGGCTCCAATTTTGCAGATGCCAGATTAGTCTTTACCTTTTCACATATTTTTAGATGCATCGGATGTAGCAGTAGGAGCAGTGTTGATGTAGTAAAAAGAAAAAGGACGATATAGACCAATTTATTATGCTAGTAGGTTGTTGTGTTCAACAAAAAGGAATTATGCAGTTATTGAATGAGAGGTGTTGGCTATATGCTTTGACTAAATTCAGGCATTATTTGTTGGGTGTTGGAAGCAGCCAGAGGCACAGACGACGCGGAAGCATGTAACAACGGAGCAGGGAACCAGTCAAATCTTTTTTCAAAGAATCATGTTCTAAAAATACTTTTCAAAAACCTCCAACAGTGATTTTGATCACTATTGTAACATATGTAACATAGAAAACCCCATTTTGTAATCCATAGCTCCATTTTGTGCAAGCCGAGGAGTCCTCGAGCTTGAGGAGCTTAGGTAGAACAAGTGTACCAATTTTCGTTATTTTTAGACACCGTTTACCCTTCCAAATAGCATCCAGAACCTATTTTTTAACTAGGCCGGTCACTAGATGTGAAACCGGTCAAAACTAGTCTAGAAACTATAAAAAGAGCTAGAGAGCTCATTTTTGAGGTTGGTTAGTGTTAGCTTGTTTGAGGCTAGAGTTCTTTTGAGCTTGTAATAGTGTTCTTGAGTAATAGAGCTAATTTCCCACCTTCCATTGTGTCTTGCTTATCTCTTCGTAGTGTGTGTGTATGTGTGTGTGCATTTCTATGCTTCTCACCTTCACTCTCACTTCATCTCACATTCACGATCTTCATATCACTCCTATCTCTTCCGCGGATTGACAATTAAGGAGGTGAGGCTTCTTAACGTGGTACTTTCCATTGTGCTAGAGCAACACCAAATTTGGCGCCATTGCCGGGGATCGAGTCTAGGACGAATGTGTGATGGTAAGAGTATAGCAAGAAGTGGCATTGGAAGGTAAAAATTTCGGTTTTGTTGTTGTTTTTACTTAGTTTTTAGTGTTTTTCACCTCCCCCACACTCCATCTTCATCACCGCATCATCATCTTCATCTCCAAAAAAATCAGAAAATTCACCATATCCACCCATTCTCCTCATTTCCCCTCATTTGTGCATGCGAGAGATTGAGAGAGAGCTTTTGTGCTTGTGTGTGCTTTGGCTTTCTTGAGTTT
Organism: Ceratopteris richardii; assembly: GCA_020310875.1. Lineage (NCBI taxonomy): Eukaryota > Viridiplantae > Streptophyta > Polypodiopsida > Polypodiales > Pteridaceae > Ceratopteris > Ceratopteris richardii. Next base: position 77,651,243 of record CM035423.1, on the reverse strand, counting down.
TCTTGCAGGAACAGTACTCCAGTGCATCAGGAAGGCTGCAAAAGGTAAGAAAATCACCTTATGTCAGAAATTTCCGAGTGTGTCAGACCATCGCGATAGTCTGCAAACTTCGGAGTTTGAGGTAAGCGACCACACAGGCATGTAGGCGACCCTTGCGCATCTACAAATCCACAGACGCATTTCAGAAATTCTCAGTTTGGTGGACCATCGCGACGGTCTCAGACCATCGCGATTGTGTCACACCATCGCGATTGGCTCACGCCATCGCGACAGCTCGGCCGAACCATCGCGACGGTCTCACGCCATCGCGACGGTTCATTTGGACCATCGCGACGGTCTCACGCCATCACGACGGTTCATTTGGACCATCGCGACGGTTCGCGGACCATCGCGACTATCCGGTTGACCCCACACCATCGCGATAGGCTCACACCATCGCGCCGACGGTGCCACGTGGCAAGCTAGACCATCGCGATGGTTCATTTTTTGGACCATCGCGACGACACCCTCACACCATCGCGACACTTCAAAAATTCGGACCATCGCGATTGGCTCACGCCATCGCGCCCAGACCATCGCGATTGGCTCAAGCCATCGCAGCTGTGACCATCGCGACGGTTCACTTTGGACCATCGCGATTGTTCACGTTGACCGTTGACTGACGCCATCGCGATTGTCCACTTTCATGCCATCGCGATTGTCCACTTTCACGCCATCGCGATTGTCCACTTTCACGCCATCGCGATTGTCCACTCTCACGCCATCGCGCCCAGACAATCGCGATTGGCTCAAGCCATCGCAGCTGTGACCATCACGACGGTTCACTTTGGACCATCGTGATTGTTCACGTTGACCGTTGACTGACGCCATCGCGATTGTCCACTTTCACGCCATCGCGATTGTCCACTTTCACGCCATCGCGACGGTTCACCCTCACGCCATCGCGACGGTCCCAGACCATCGCGATTGTCTCACACCATCGCGATTGTGCACCCCCATCGCAAATTTTAGGGTTTCATTTTTTGGCCAATTTTGGGGCTATTTTTGGGAAATTTTTGGGTGATTAGACTCATAGGAGACCCCTTAGCTCATATTTGGAGAAAAACCTGTTTGTCAGTTTTTACCCCCCAGGGCCTGAATGGTCATAACTTTTTCATCCGAAGTCCGTTTTTTGAGCTTAATAGCTCATTAGAAAGCTCTCTACGAGTACTACGTGACCTCAACTGTTTTTTTCTTAAAGGATACGTCTATTTTTAGATAAGCCATTTTGAGGTTGACCTAGTTTGGGACTAGAAAGCCAGGGGGCAAACATTGAAAATTTGGGCAAAAGGGAAGGGACTTAAAAGGTGTATATACTCAAGTGCTTGATCATCCAACTGTGAATTGGTCTAATATTGAATTTTTCCAGGTCTAGCAAGGGCAATCAAAGGCAACCAAGGCAAGGCAGTGAAGGGCATAAAGCTTGGGAAGCGCGGCTTCTTGGGCATCAGAGCAACCAGAAAAGCTGACTCGAGGTTGGAAGATTACTCAACCCCCTCAGTCAATTCTTAGCTTAGGATAAACGTTAGCATTGTGGATTAAGATGATAGGAACGCCTCAAGTTCAAGAGAATTAAATTTATCAAGTTCAAGACTAAAGTAAAGGTGTGTGACACGAAAACCTAAAGGAAAGAACATAAGTCTGACGGAACGAGAACTCAAAGTACCACGGAAAGTCGAATTCCTGACGCATACATTAAAACAAGAATCTAAAGAAATCTAAAAAGAATCAAGACAGTAATAACAAAGGATCATTGACGATCTGAGCGTGTACTGAGTGTGCAAGGAAGAAAATTAATGAACCTTAGATCGGGCAAATATATAGGTAAGGCAGATCGGCGAAGCCTTAGATCATCAGAGGCAAGTGTAAGAACTACCGCACGATCGTGGGCTCAACAATTGAACACTAGTTATCCCTACGAGAGCTCAGATACTAGTGATTCAGAAATGGCATTTAGCACAGAAAAACCAAAAGGAGGGTCGAATGTAGCCTATTTAGAAAAGCCAGAAGGACCCTATAGAACACAACTAGAGTTTCTCCGAACCAACCGATTAGGTGCTCGCATCTACGAGGATGGTTTGCGAAGGCAAGTGGTGCAAATGCACAACCCCGATCAACCCATTGGATTGGAACGTCCAGTGGTGAAATTCGAGAGAGACGCGTACATAGACAAGGAAGGAACAATGTACATATTAAGTACGCAGCCAAACAATACCAACGAGTTTGGCGTGATTCAACCAGAGATGGAAGCAAAACCTCAAGGAAAAGAACCATTAGAAGAGCCTAGAACACCTAGAGGGAAATCTGTACTGACACGAGTACTAATCCCGGAATGGATCCCTCAAGACAACAGAAGCATAGAGTTGTTTGTAAATAAAGAAGCTGATGAAGCCTTTTGGAGATACAAGACAGAACTACTGAGTGAGGTAGGTATCATCACTATATACGAGTTCAAGGACCCGAATACACCTGGAAAGGTTGTATACCTGGATGAGACTTCAGAAAGAGTCTTTGTGGTGCCTGACCGCGCTAAAAACACATACACATGGAGAGGCGAATTGGTATTCCCTCCATCTAGGACGAACATGAATACAAGTCAACAAGGGGCAGGAACATCATCAGCCCATGGAAATCAAAGAGAGAAAAATCAAGAGAGACCGGAAGTAAGCTTTAATCACCCCATAGGGAGAGATAGAACAACCACGGACACTAATAGAGCGGATAGACAAAGAAATCATGGAATACCAGGTGGTAGAGATGATTTTCCTCTACCTAGACCACGTGAACACGCAAGAATACTGAGACCCACTCAATTAGTGAAATCCATGAAAAATTACTTTGATGGGACAGGAGACCCCTATGACCACGTTGCCGAATTCAAGCAAGTACTAAGAGCCGAACAAGTTGAAGACATGTTCACGCAATACAACGCATTTGGACTAATGTTAAAGAATACAGCTTTAACTTGGTTCCAACCTCTGCAACAAAGGCAATTTAGAGGCATCCATCACTTTTTAGAGTCATTCATCACCGAATTCTCTAAAAGTGGGATTAGACATGACACGTCTTCGTTGATTCATAGCTTTAAACAGACCCCTCAAGAAACAGTAAGACTGGCCGGACGTAGGTTTAGACAATATGTGGAACGATGTCCAATGCAAGAGCTACCCTCACAAGCTAAGCAAGTGTCATTGTTTTTAGATGGCTTGTTGAGCTCTAAACTACGCTCCTACGTGTACCTAAAAGAACCCAGAACGCTAGAGCAATGTGTAAGAATTTGTATAGACATTGAGGACAACTTAGGAGACGAGTTGGAACTCTCAAAGGTCTATAAGGACTCAGACTGTTCATCTCTAGCATCCACAAAATTGTCTAGCTCAATAGAAGACCTTGCAGAAAAAGTGGCCCAGAAACTAGGAGTTTCTAGTAAACCCAGGGTACTAATGAACAAGCGTTGTTACACCTGTGGTGGTGACCATATGGCAAATGTGTGCCCCAATGCACCACAACCTCAAGCCAACCCTAGTGGCCAATACTGTACAATTGAGAGAAGATACACGAATCATACGGCTCAGGACTGCCCATACAACAAGTAGACCGTGAGACAGAACCACCCACAAGCATACCCGCAGCCAGGTAGGTATCAAGGCCAATACAATACTTAGCCTTATTACTATAGGCCTCCTCAGAACTACCCATACTAGACCTCAGAACTACCCATACCAGAACTACCCATACCAGGCTCAAATATGCTGCTGCAGAAGAGAACCTAAGTAGGGCCTTAGTGCCTTCTTCACCTTTGATCACAGAAAGTGACCCGAACTCAAACATTTTTGACTCTACACATGTAGATAGTCCACCCGCTTATTCACGGAGTCACCAGAACACGTGGAGACATATCATTACGATAGTCCACCAGTGGAACCTAGTTGGGAGCCAGACTATGCTAATGTGATGTACACAAACCCAAATCCACGGCCCCAATTAAGACAACAGAGACCACAGGGCCCTAGAGGACCATGCTTTAGGTGCCAAGGAGATCACTTCATAAAGGATTGTCCACATCCTCCGATAGCAGGACAATCACAATACTATAACATACAAGGCTTTTGCGCCGATTGTGGCAAAGAGCACATCATCAAAGATTGTCCTAAGAACCCTCTTAATGCTTTAAATGTGACACCGATCAACGTGATAGGTATTGTAAACAACGCAGATGGATCCAACCCTACATACGTGCCTATCCAAGCTATAACAAGAGCCCAGGCGCTCTTAAAGAACCAATAGCTTAATCAAGAGAAAGTAGCCGGAAGTAGTGAAGTTGCAGAATCTAGTAGTAAAAAGACGAAATCTTGGAAAGATTCTAGAGAAAGAATTAAGAGAAAATGGAGTAAAAAGATAACTGAGTTGGAAGGAAGTTTAAAGGAATCTAGAGCCAAAATCCTACAATTGACTTCACAGGAATTGAATCAAGAGAATCCAGCTCAGAAATCAGGATCAGTTTTAGCGGAACCCATACCAGAAAATCTAGACATGATGTTTCGTGCATATCAGGCTAGATTAAAAGAGGGACCTCAGGTAGCTGAAATGAGCAAAAACTACCCTCGAGCTGATCTAGAAATTGAGAGAACTAAACTTTGCATGAAGATGGTAGAACTAGCACAAGCTTTGTTCGACGCCTCTAGATATCTTAATTGGAATAACATGGCAAAACCTGAATTACACTTTCAAGGGCTAATGGAGAGGCTAGAATATTTGATTGAAAGCAAAGAGAAAAAGGATCAGCCTAGGAACCCTATTGTCCCAGAGACACAGGAAAGGAATGCACCATCCCTGTCTCAAGTACCCAATACAGAAAGTCAAGACAATTTGTCTTCCATACATAAATATTCACATGAATTTTTGAGAGAAATCCAAGAAGAGAAATGGAGAAAGGAACAAGGAACACACCCTCCTATTCAAGAAATAGACGACTTGCAAGAACAATTTCCCCAAGACATTCCCTCTATTTACGATGGTGTAGAGGAGGAACAACTGAGTGAACACACAGGATTTGGATCTAATTCGTTACAAGAATTACCTCAGTTCACAGGACCTTGGGAAGCAAAGTCTATTAGTATGAGAGCACCCACGATAATAGTGAGGAATGAAGAATCAGTAATCCCTAGAAACACGGAAGTGATCAAGAATACCAAAATACAATGTAATCTCACTCTGGAGGAGTTGTTAAAGGTAAAACCAGAATTGTGGAAACATGTAGCAAATCAATTCCCCGAGCTTGCTACTACTTCCTCACAAATAGGATCACATAAGAAGGTACCAGAGATACCCGTAGAAAAGATTGGAGATGTAAGTGAAGGAGAGGAAGGTAACACTTATCTTCCGATAACCCATCAGGGCTACACCACGAAAGCCATCTTAGACTCAGGAGCCGGAGTAGCCATCGCTACCACCGCTTTATGGAAACGTTGGGGTAAGCCAGCATTAAGACCCACCAGGATGAAGCTACAAATGGCTGATGGACACATAGAAAAACCATTAGGCTTACTAGAAGGAATATCACTCACCACTTGTGGTGTAGAATTTGAGCATACTTTCGCCATTTGTGACTTTGCAAAAAACCATGCTTATGAGATGATATTGGGACGACCATTCATGCGTCAGTTGCAAATTGTACAAGATTGGGGAACTAATTCTTTGTACTTGCAACATTTAGGAGTGACTACCAAAGTCAATCTTAAAGACTATTCACATCGAGATGTACCCCCAATACAATGGAATACCATCCATAAGACACCAGTAGAGACGGAATCCGTGCACTCATTAGAATCAGATCCTTCTTGGTTGCATGAGGATACTCATTTATGGATGTGTAAAGTAGCCAAACAAGAGGAAGAAAGATTAGAAGCAAGGACCTTAGGTGTAGAACAACATCCACGAACCCTTCAAGATCCAGCCTACGCACCTGTAGTATTCCCAGACGAAGAGTTTGAACCCCATGGTTGGGCAGAAATCCTAGCAACCATGGATGTAGCCATCAATGAAGAACAATGGACACCCCACTGTGACGAGGATGGCTATGATATCTCAGTTTTTACGATAGAGCCAATCATGTGCGATGCAATTTTAGAAGAATGTGAACCTAACACTGATGCATTTGAGGATGCAAGTGATTTTGATTTAGAATCAATTATCATGGACCCACCCTTTGCATCAAAAGAAGAATATTTTTTCGAAGTAGAGACTCACCCTCAAAGACACGAGGAAATTATGAATGACGTGAGAATAGCCACTCAAGTGACTAGCAAAAGTGAAGGCAAGAAAAGAAAGAAGAAAGAAAACATGTCAGAAAAAGAAGAATCTTTATTTGAAGTACCCGAGAACTTCAAGAAATATGAAATCGAAGATAGAAGAATCATGGTACGAATGCCTAATAGAAAAGCGAATGACAGACAAGTATATGATAACCGAGAGAAAACCAAGAAAATAATAGTAGCCATAGAAGGAGAAGAAGAAAAATATACATACATAGGGCATGATTTGACGAAGGAAGAAGAAGAAGAGCTAGTTGCCCTATTGCGCGAATATAGAGATGTTTTTGCTTGGAGTTACAAAGATTTGAAAGGAGTAGATCCAGATATATGCTCTCATAGAATCCCTATGACTCCAGATGCAAAACCGAAAAAACAGAAACCGTACACGTACAATGATAATTACGCTGCGAAGATTAAAGAGGAGATAGATCGCTTGATAGAAGCAGGATTCATTTACGAAATTGAGCATACCGAATGGGTATCCCCCATTGTGGTTGTGCCCAAGAAGAATGGAAAATTGCGTGTGTGTATTAACCTTAAAAAAGTTAATGCCGCCACGATTAGAGACAGTTATCCTCTTCCTATCACAGAACATCTATTGGAAAGAGTTGCGGGCAAGGAAGTTTACAGCTTTCTTGATGGATTCTCAGGTTATAATCAAGTAGCCATTGCTCCAGAGGACCAACACAAGACGGCATTTGCCACTGAACGGGGCATATTTGCATTTCGTGTAATGCCATTTGGCTTAACAAATGCACCCGCCACTTTCCAGCGACTCATGTGTCATGTTTTTAAGGAATTCCCACGCAAGAGTTTGGAAGTATATGTCGATGACTTATGTGCACATTCAAATGTAAGACAGACACATATCCCAGAGTTAAGACAAATATTTGACAAATGTCGAGAATATCAGGTTTGTTTGAACCCAGAAAAATGTGTTTTCATGGTCAGACAAGGCAAAATTCTAGGACACATTGTGTCAAAAAATGGAATCTCTACGGATGAAGAAAAGGTGAAGGTAATTGCAAATTTACCTAGACCAACTAATGTGAAAGAGGTACAGGCATTTATGGGCCATTGCCATTATTATAGGAGATTCATACACATGTATGCAATCATAGCCAAGCCTTTGTAATCTCTTTTAACCAATTTCGAATGGACAAATGAATGTGAAAATTCATTCAATGAACTCAAACGACGCTTGTGCTCAGCACCTATATTGACTACCCCAGATTGGAGTAAGCCATTCCATGTACATGTGGATGCATCCAATTATGCCATAGGATGTGTGTTAGCACAACCCACGAATGAAGGTAACATAGATCTCCCCATAGCTTATGCTAGTAGACAATTGAACGCAGCAGAAAGAAATTACACCACGACGGAACGAGAAGGATTAGGGATGATCTACGCAATAAAGAAGTTTAGGCACTACTTGTTGGCCAACAAATTCAAGTTCTTTACAGATCATCAAGCCCTATTGTACTTAGTCAACAAGCCATGTAACACAGGACGACTGATACGTTGGTTTCTATTACTCATGGAATATGATTTTGAAGTAGTAGTCAGGAAAGGAAAGACACATCTTAGAGCTGACCACCTTTCGAGATTAACCTCAGGAGAAGCTCCTCAAGGAATAGCGGATGATCTACCAGATGCATACTTGTTTAATCTTGAGATAGCACCAGAATGGGCTAAGCCTTTAGTCCCTATTCTCACATATGGACCCAAGAATCCTAGGATAAAGATCAAAGAGGGAGAGATTAACAAGTCGCAGAGATACCAAATAATGGCAGGAAGCATATATAAACAGGATAATCAAAAGATTCTTGCTTGTTGTGTAGATGAATCATAACATGTGAATTGGTTGCAATTAGCACACATAGGTGCATTAAAGCAACATCATTCAAAACATCGAACATTACAGACTCTGCATAGATTAGGAGTATGAAGCAGATGTCTACAAGTTGTGTAAAGAATGCCATGTTTGTTGTGAAAGACCACCAGTAGAGCATGCTACATTATATCACGTGTCTCTCACACCAGACTGGAGTGAACCTTTAGTGACGTACTTGAGGACGAACACATTCCCTCAAGGAATGACCTTAGCTCGACAACGCAGTCTAGAGCAGGAAGCTCACGACTATTCACTTATTGGCGATAATCTATACAAAAGAGGACGAGATGGATATCTAAGACAATGTGTTCATGAGAGCGATTATCTGAGCATACTAGAGACTGCACACCAAGGTGTTGCAGGAGGTCATTTTGGACCCGATAGGATAATCAAAGCCATCCTCTTTGCAGGATTATGGTGGCCCACTCTTCACATGGATGCTCATACCTATGTAAAGAGATGTGATGTGTGCCAAAGAACTCAGTTTCCTACTCGCAGAGATGAAATGCCATTGAAACCCATGATGGGCAGACGTGCATTTTCAAAGTGGGGTATAGACTTTGTAGGACCCATTAACCCCCCTGCAAAAGGTACACATGCTGAATACATTATTGTTGCCACAGATTATCTTACGAAATGGGTAGAGGCAAAAGCCACGACAAAGAATGATGCACACACAACTGCAAAATTCTTATTTGAGAATGTCTTTACAAGATATGGACTGCCTATAGAGTTAGTGAGCGATCGAGGCACTCACTTTCTAAACCAAGTCATTGAATATTTGTTACAGGATTTTATGGTGATTCACAAGAAATCCGCACCATATCATCCTCAGGCCAATGGTCAGGCTGAAAGCACTAATAAGATCCTTTGTAACATACTGACGAAACTCGTGAACAACAAACGTTCAGATTGGGACAAACAGTTACACCACGCTGTTTGGGCATATCGAGTGGCCTACAAGACCGTACTCAATGCAACTCCCTTTCAGATGGTTTTTGGTCAGAATGCAGTGCTTCCTTTGGACTTCTTGATACCGACCCTTAAGGTTGCACAAGAACATCAGTGGACCGGCCATGAATTATCAGCGAGAATAATGGACTTGGAACGATTAGGAGAAACCAGGCTAAAGGCGGCAGTAGGAATATATGCAGCGAAGAAGCGACAGAAAGCATATTTTGATGCGCATGTGAAGGATAAATGCCTAAAAGAAGGAGATTTAGTTCTAGTATATACGCTAAAGCAACACGCACGTAAGTTAGAAAAGCGAGGTTATGGACCTATGATCATTAACAGACTCTCAACAAGTGGAGCAGTACAATTAGCCACCTTAGAAGGAGACATAATGCCTAATTACATTAGTGGCTGTAGAGTCAAGTTATATCAGGAACCTCTTACTGAGGATATGCTTAGACGACTCACGTTGGCAAAGAAGCGTAAGGAGGAAGAAAATAGAATACGAGCGGAAGCTCAGGCAGAAGCAATAGAACGCATTAAACGCATGAAGTTAAGAAGACAAGGACTAGGGAGAGAACATTATAACCATCTGGAAACTACACCCAGATACCCCATGGCCATGTGTCAAGTAAAGTCAACCACTCATCCTAGTATAGTGGACAAGAGACCATTCATTACAGTCAGGCTAGAGCACGACAACCGGTGCCAAGAGCTCAGAGCTTTAATTGACTCAGGTGCTGCGACTAGTGCGATTAGATGGTCCCACTATAAGGATTCAGGAATAGAAATGCGGCCAATTGAGGCATACCTCATAGGGCTAGGAGGCATGGAAACCCCTTGCATGGGTGAGGTGGACCTTCCTATCCTCATTAAGGATGTGACCATGACAGCGAAGCTACTAGTGTGCCATGATGACGACCTGATAGAACCCCTAATCCTTGGCCAAGATTGGCTATACGATCACTCAGTGGACCTAAATCTTAGACAAGGCTCCATACAAATTGGAACCTTAGAGCAGAAACCAGTGATACCGCTTGACTTCCCTAATTGCATTCCGATTGAGGTTTGTAACCCTAGACCCTATGAAACGCATGCGACGGAAGACAGGAAGATCTTGGGTCAGACCAGTCACGTTAGGTCTACACCAACCCACTCGGGCTTGGCTATGGACAGTTGTCAATCAGAAGGACGACAGGAGATCTTCCCTGGGGCTTCCTGCAAACTAGAAGGGGCAGCGACCCAACTGCTAGGGCAGATGAACACAATCAGCGGTCAGGTGGGTTGCATCAGCGGCCAAATGAGCAGAACACCCTGCGGTGCTCATCCTTCCAAACTTGCTGCGGACTGGCCTAGATTAAAGATAAATAACGAATCACTTCCTAATGGGCAGGTCACGCAAGTGTTGGATCTCCCTTCTTTTCCAAAGCAGAGCGTCCAATGGACCTCTCAAACCCAACCTCGAAGGAGTCAACCACAACAGAGGAACCCAGACCGACGACACCACCAGACAAGGCAAGGAAAGCAACAGTACCAACATCACAGAACAAGTGGCACGAAACAAATATGGGTGCCAAAAGGATAGCAACCACAGGCTATTGGCAACACTGCAGACGAGAGCAGGACAAAGTTTCAACAGAAGCAGAGTCAGCATCCGAAGTCCCCTCCATCTTCTTTTACAAGTACCAATACTCGACAGATTTGGATCGCCAAGAAATACCTTATCCATAGACCCACACCCATGCAGATTTGGGTACCCAAACAATGTATTATAGCCCAACCCTCTAGCCATGTAATATATACCCCTCCGAAATCTTTTCATCCTTCAATACCACCAAACCCGATACCGCTTTTTGTCCCTCAACAGAAACATACCACCCACTCCAAGACTCTTAGGAAATGGATACCGAAACGTATCCAAACGTCTTCTTGTACCCCATTATCTAACAATTTTCCCACCCCATTTAAACTCCACCCTTGTAATAATTCACCCTCAACCAAACCTTGTATAAATTCATACACCCAAACCCCACATCATGCATAATAAAAGCTCATCAAGAAATGTAGGCATAATCTGAACCATGTAGGTGTCTAGAGACCTGCATTAGCTCTACAAAGAATCATTGCATCAATCACTTCACGACACTTGGCTACACGGGTTACACATCGGTTATGGAAAGGGATTGCGGTCTCACCTTAATGGGATCATAATTAATTTCCATACTAATGTGCTAATCTTTTGTAGCAGATCTTTTCCATTAGCTCTTCAGCCATCATGCAAACCGAAGCAGGACCATCAGAAGCTGGCCCAAGCACACCAATGGCCAATATTGGAGAATTACTCGCAGAATCTTATCCTACGATGCAACCACCAGAGTTTCAAGGTTTTCCAGGACCCATGCCAATCGATGATCCTCCTAGAGGATATACTGAGAGGATTCATCGTAATTCTCATTGGTTTCAAGGCCTAGCAGAACCATTAGCAGACGCTGATTTCATATTTGAGGCCAATTTGGCATTTGATCTTTGCACATGGACCAAGTACCAGTTCTTGTCAAGAGAATTTGAAGGACTACAGAATACACAAGATTTAACGCACGTTTGGGTACGAGCAGGATTTACAGAATATTTTAGCGACCCTCTGCCTAAACCCGATTTTTACAGGTGCTTTTACCTAGTAACCACCTTGACGGCTTCAGAGAACAAGGATCTACCAGGCACATTCATGTTACCATCCTTGGTAAATGATCCTCCATTCAGAAGGTTTTATTTGTCTAAAGATTTAATTCGCGCAGCTCTGAAAATACATGGAACACACACTCCGACGGAGAGAGAACGGCTAGTCCCAGAGCAGATGAAACGTGGTGACGTAACTAAGTGGGAGGATATTTCTACTATAACACCTGAGCTCTCCAAGCCATTACGGATATGCATGCAGCACTTTGCTTTCCCAGCTCAGGATCGTTTTACCATGCCCCACAAGAGAGTCTGGTTTGGTTTATACTTAGCATGTACTGGACCTCAAACGGTTGATCTAGCCAGCTGGATAATTGATCAGCTCTATTTGGCACAACATAGGTGGGAGCAAAAGAAGGTAATCAATGGGTGCTGCGCCCTCACCAGGATCATATATATGTGCTTGGCGTATGACTTACCAATTGAGCGTGCCATGACCAGTGAGGAACTGAAAGCATTTAAAGGCACCACTAGGAAGGCTAGAAAGTCTAGCAAAGGCAGAGCCGGAAAGCGGATGAGAGGTACTATCCCATGCCTACAAGTCCCAGAATCACCCTCGCCACAACCATCTCCAGAGCAGTCACCAACAGCAGCCACTCCCACGGTACCACCAATTCGTATACGGTTATCAAGACCAGTTACGCCGGAGGGCACCACCAGTACTGTTGCACCTCAAACAACCACAACCACAGAACCTATCACCACATCAGCTGAACTTCCCACCACTATTGGTGCGGAAGCTTTCTCTTTTCCAATACCCCACTTAGAACCAGGATAAGCAGAGCCACTGGACCAAACTTTTGATTTTGAGATGCCCGATGCATTCTCCAATGAGTTCCAGTTTTCAGAAGGACAATTGTTTTCTCAAGAATTTGAAAGGCCTATCTACCCTACCACACCCAGGGATCAGCCACAAGGACAGATCGTGTCCAGCTCTGATGACGAAAGAACAGCAACCGATGACGACGAAGGAGACGACGAAGCTAGCCAGGGAACACAAGAATCCCAAGAGCATGAACAGACAGATGGCCAATGCCAACACACAGACACACATGGTGATACAAGTACCCATGAAGATGAAACTTACGAAGCAGCAGCTTACACACTAGCTATCAAGAAGCTGTATAGAACTATGGAAAAAGTTTGGGCACGCAAAAAGCTGACAGAGGAAGAGAGTCAAACAATAATAGAACAAGAACTTGTCACAGGCGGATTCGAAGACGCATACATCAAAGGATTCAGAGAGTTAGTCAAATCAGTAGGCTCCAACGAAGCCCTCAGGTACTTGCAACGAAAGCCACTACCACAGTTTGACCCCCGTAGGGTACGACTACTTTCAAAGCCTGGCGAATACATTCGTGTACCAACAGGAGCACAGTCTTCTGAACAAGCCAGGGAGGCACGCCTCGTCCCCAAAAGTTCGTTGGCTGTAGAAACCATCTTTGTAGATTCCCCACCCCGCGCTACAGCTGTACAAACCTCAGTAGTCACTGAAGTACCGACCACCCCAACATCTCCTCTCTCACTGCCCGTCCATCCAGCCCCCCCTCTTCACCCTCAATCCCCCAGACCAACATCTTCATTCGCCGGTGGTGTTGCAAAAATTGTCTTTACGACCACTAACCCCACGATTCCCGCACCCATTAGCCCTAGTCTACCCCCTCCCACACCCACCTTTCTATCCAAACCATTCCTTCATCAATCTTTTCCATCTTTCCCCACAACTCCAAGACCCCTTTTCCCATTCCCACCGCCATTAACCTTCTCCCCCGTCTCACCTCCCCGACCCACTGTAACCCCTCTTTCCCCTTTCCACCAAGCTGCTCCAGCCAGCCCCCCTGTAAATTACCCCTCAACCTTTGTAAATCCCGTATTTACACCAGCACAAGTACCCACGATCACACCCATATTCACGGTCACCACACTAGATACGTCCACTGACATGGACATCTCACCACCCACTGCACCATCACTCACTTCACTCACGGCACAAACATTTTTAGGCACATCACAATTGTCAACAATCACTACATCATCCACCTTCCCACCCCCATTCCCCATTCCCGTTGCATCTACACCAACTGCATCTTCATTTAGCACCCCATTAATACTATCACCCACTGTAGATAATGCATTCCGACAGATGTTCATGTGTATGACGCAAGTAAGAGATGAGTTCACATCTCTTGGTGATAATTATCAGCAGCTGCAGAGGACAACCAATGACTTACAGTCGCAGCTTAATTTATTGTCTATTGAGAATGCCTCTCTGAACACCCGCTACCAGGAATTACGCGAGGCTTATCACAAATTGGAACTAGAAAGCGAAGAAAAGACCAAAGAAGCCACTGCTGACCTGGATAACTTATTAAGAGCCCAGACAGTCCGCAATGCAACGCTAACACGAAACATGGGCTTACTACGAAGACACCTAGCAGTCGCCAAGGAAGAAAACCAGCGCTTACAGGATCAGAACCGAGAAAACTTAGAAGCAGCGCTCGACCACCCAGACCAACCACTCAGTCCTAACAGGTTCAAAGCCATTCCTTCAGACTCGATGAGGATGCTGCTAGACGATCATGTAAGATTGCTAGATGAATATGACCGCATGAACGAGGAGTTACAGAAACTCAAAGAAGATCACAAATTACTCTAGTTACGAGAACCGGCACACCAAGACATACCAGCACCTGTGGACCCCTCTCCTGACCTCCTAGAGGAACTCAACTCATTACGGGCCCAGGTATCACACCTTGAATCAAGGATCGCAGTATATGAAGCACCACCAAGGCCAGATTCCCCACCTGAGCTTCCAGCTGAGGAAGAAACGGTCACCATTCCGGTGGAGGAAACGTTTGAAGAGGCATACGAGCCACAACCCATCCCAGGCGGACGCGTCACGGCCGAAGGTCAGATGACGTACGAACTTCCAACCCCCGCGTGGATGAAGACTATTGAGGAACTTGGAACAACGCACTCAGCTAGAGTAGAGGCACAATTACATGCCATGGCGATGATAGAAGAAAGAATATTACAGTCTCCATTCTTTGCTCATTTGGCCCCGCGATGATACATATCTGGGCACAAGCTACAGTATAAACCGTATTTTATGTTAATGACTGAATACCAGTTAGCCATTGAGAAAGAGACAGGTAAGAAACCATCGCATGCGACTCAATTCGAGGAGGCCGATTTGCCACTAGATGCACAGCAATGAAGAATCTATCAACCAGAGTGGCGAAAAGATTTACTACAGCAGTATCCAGAGATGATGAGTACATGGGTAAAGGCACCTTTGCATTTGAAGTACAATCCGTGTTGGGGACCAGTACCACGACGCTGCTCCTGGACTGCCTTTGCTATTAAGGTACAAAACAATAAGCAGTGCCAAGACTGGTTGAATTACCCCTATTTTACGCCACCCATTGAGTTACCAACTGTTGGCTACATGATGGCTACAATTCGCCACTGGCTCCCTAGATTAAAGCATATGGACGATATAGCGGCGCATATGACTGTCAAAATCTTTGACATGATGCAAATGATTTTTAAAGTCTTCCGACGCGTCAAGGCACCGCATGTCAACACCCCGGGCTTTGAGCATGGCAATTTCGATCTGGTATATGATATGAGTACAACGCCATCGCTACGGGTGTGTTATGCCTGGCATTGCAGAATCAAGTACCTACCGGCGTGCTACAAGCAGACATTCGAAGAGATGTTCACAACCGGCTTCTGGGAATACCATTCAGAGGTATTCATAAGCAGGCCTACACATTTATTACAATTATTTGCCTGTGAACGAATGGTCTATTCCACACACTATCAGCTCCCGCCACCGGAAGAACCGCAACCAATCGACTGGGAGAAACTCGAGGCAGATCTGGCCCGAGGCATTCGTATCTCCGAGCACACCCTCGCTCAAGACCTCCTACAGAACTATATCCGGCAGACCTCACAACAAGGTTCTGTCAGGGACGACAGAAGCGAGAGGGAGGGGGGTGTTGGAAGCAACCAGAGGCACAGACGACGCGGAAGCATGTAACAACGGAGCAAGGAACCAGTCAAATCTTTTTTCAAAGAATCATGTTCTAAAAATACTTTTCAAAAACCTCCAACAGTGATTTTGATCACTATTGTAACATATGTAACATAGAAAACCCCATTTTGTAATCCATAGCTCCATTTTGTGCAAGCCGAGGAGTCCTCGAGCTTGAGGAGCTTAGGTAGAACAAGTGTACCAATTTTCGTTATTTTTAGACACCGTTTACCCTTCCAAATAGCATCCAGAACCTAATTTTTAACTAGGCCGATCACTAGATGTGAAACCGGTCAAAACTAGTCTAGAAACTATAAAAAGAGCTAGAGAGCTCATTTTTGAGGTTGGTTAGTGTTAGCTTGTTTGAGGTTAGAGTTCTTTTGAGCTTGTAATAGTGTTCTTGAGTAATAGAGCTAATTTCCCACCTTCCATTGTGTCTTGCTTGTCTCTTCGTAGTGTGTGTGTATGTGTGTGTGCATTTCTATGCTTCTCACCTTCACTCTCACTTCATCTCACATTCACGATCTTCATATCACTCCTATCTCTTCCGCGGATTGACAATTAAGGAGGTGAGGCTTCTTAACGTGGTACTTTCCATTGTGCTAGAGCAACATTGGGTTAAGATGTTTTTCATGTAGACCATCAGGATTTGGTATATCTTATCAAGAAGCCTCTGTTGACAGAGAGATTGGCAAGATGGATACTTTTATTACACGAATTTGATTCTTTGATTCTTCATACTTCAGGTAAAGAGCATGCAATGGTTGATTATTTCAGTAGGTTAGAGTCAGGAGAAGCACCAGTGGGAGTGAATGATGGGTTTCCGGATGTAAAATTATTTAATGCTCAGATTGTTGACTCTAATTCTTGGTATGAACAGTTGTTAGCATTCCTAACAAATGGAAAATTGCCTCAACAATCTACACTTTACCTGATCAGAGAAAGAAGTTTGCTTTGAAAAGTAGGCCATATTTGGTGATAGCAGGTGCATTATATAAAAAAGGGGTGGATCAGGTAATTAGAAGATGTGTGCCAAATTTTGAGCAACCAACTATTTTGCAGGAAGCACATTCAGGAGCAACATGGGGACATCTATTAGGGGATATTACAAGTAAAAAGATTCTACAAGCTCGGTTATGGTGGCCTACAATATTAAAGGATGCTCATGAATTTTCCAAAAGGTGTGTCATTTGTCAAAAAATAGGTCAACCAACTAATTTAGATAGAATGTCGGATCATCCACTTTTGCTGTTAGATCCATTTCAAAAATGGGGGATGGATTTTGTTGGTCCCATTAAGCCAATAACTCATCGTGGAAATAGGTATATTCTAGTGGAAATGGACTATTGCACAAAGTGGGTGGAAGCAATAGCACTTAAAGATTACAGGGCGACTAGTGTACCAAAGTTTCTCTACCACAACATTATGAACAGATTTGATTGCCCGATAGAATTGGTGAGTGATAGAGGATCTCATTTCTTAATGAATTCATTCCCGAATTACCAAGAACACATCTGATTATGCACAAAAAGTCTATAGCTTATCATCTATAGGAAAATGGTCAAGTGGAAAGCACCAACAAAACTTTACTAAGGATTCTTAAAAAATTAGTTCATGACAATCAGAAAAAATGGGATTTGCTGCTAGATTCAGCATTGTGGTCATTTCGAGCAGCTTTTACGATAACCACTAGAATGACACCATTCAGATTGGTGTATGGCTTAGAAGCAATGATTCCAATGGAGTTTGTGGTTCCAAGTTTGTGTGTAATAGCAGAAAAGATGTCTTCGGAGTTATAATCAAGCATAGGAGTAAGTATCTTCTACAATTGGAGGAGGACTGCTTAGTTAGTGCATATATAATAGAGGTGATCCAAAGAAGGAGATAATCTTGGGTTAACATGAATGTCAAATGTAAGATATTTCAGGTTGGAGATTGGGTCATGGTGTATAATTCTAAGTTAGGACCACATCCAAGAAAGCTCACTTTGAGATATAAAGGTCCATATCAAATTGTGCAGGATTTAGGACACAAGAATTTTCTAGTAGCATATGTATTTGGTACAAGGATGGAAAAAAATTTTAATGGATTTTGACTGAAGAATTTTCAAGGGAAGCCTCCACATATGGATTGGTTGTTAACTAATTTGGTGCAGGTGATGCTTAATTTTGATAATTAGATCAACATTAGTGATCACAGAAGTAAGAAGGCCTGTTTATCTTCATTTTGTTCGATGCTGGCATGTTTCCTTGATAGTTGTTGATCCAATATTATGTTAAGTGCTTTCTTGATAATAAAATGATTTTCATGTGCTAATATGAGGCTCAACGTTTCATCAATTGGATTTTGCTTCATCGGATTTTATACAGTTGGATGTTACGTAATCGGATTCTTGATTCGCTCTAAAAGAATAGGTAGATGTTGGTGCATCGAAGTATGATCGATCGGATTTAACACACTCGAAAACTTTTCAGCGAAAAAAGAAGGGCAAACAAGCATTTTAAATAATAGCCTCGAGGAGAGGGCTAAGTTTACATTATTATACGAATTTTCCTTCCGACTCTTTACATCATGGAGAGGTCGAGTAAAGTACATTAATATTCTCATTGTACGAACACTTGTTATCACACCAATACGTTTGGAATCAATTGGTGTATATGAAGCATGTGTTTTCATGCCAAAAAGTAAGACGGTCAGCTTACCCTCAATATTCTAATTTACTGACATTGTAGATATGAGAGGGCAAATGAGAAGAAAGGATACCATGGTGCACAAGGAAGAGTCATTGTCTAAAGACAATGATAGCCTTTGGCAGGAGGAGGATGAGGAAACATAAACACCCAAATCACCTAGTAAGTTAACCCAGTCCTTAATGGATCCGTATACTGATTTTAAGATGGAAATCGATGTCAGTGCTCCACTCAATTCTATATGGTGGCAAAGAATATCATTGATGCGCTTTGCATCGTTGCCCTATGAAAATTGGAAGCTCAATTACTATGCCAAAAGCCAAATTGAGATAGTAAGGAAAACGAAGGGTCAATTATCATTGCACGTAAGATTCTTGCCTGAATTAGTTGCTAAAGTATTCGAGCTACCTATTTTTAACAATCTGGTTATACCCAAGTGCCCTGAAGAAGCTTTAAAAAAAGAGTTTGGCCCTCATGAGGGAGCATTCCAATACTATATTCTTAACAATGCATCATATGCTAGGAGAGAGCAGTTAAAATGGTATCTGGAAAGATTGTGCTTCATTGTCAAGTATGACTATATGTCTAAACCATTGAGATATCAATCTCAACATGTGATGATCTAGGATGACACGTGCCAGTTTTTCGTTTCTCTAACATGTATAGTGGTCACGTCGGTATATGTCAGGGATACTTCATTGAGCTTTATTAGATTTATCTATCGAGAGTGATGGCACATTTGTTCCTTGCCAACTCACTCATTCGCAGACATTAGGTTTTTCCTTATGTACTGATCTTTATATATTGCACTTGTTGTCTTCTTGTTTTTAGGTCATTCTTGTACGTTCCTTTTTATGTAATAGAAGAAGAAGAAGAAGAAGAACATCATTCTTCCTTTCCTCAATCTGTGTGTGTGCTTCTCCTTGACAGTGAGAGTGTGTTGTGACTCTCTTCCTTATATCCTTCCTCGTGACATGGTATCAGGGCCAACGTGGCTGTAGAGAGCTCGTGCAGAAGGCGACGATGAAGACTACACGGCAAGGCACAGAGAAAATGCGATTTCATAAACGGCCTCCGTTTGCTACGAAAATTGGCATGAAGGTAGAAGACCTCAAAATATTTTCGAGAGTTATCGTTTTAGGGTCACTCGTTTTTGTTAGATCGAAGTTTCGGAGCCATCTCGACCTCCATTTTGAGCCCGCAAGGTGGGGCCCATAGAAAAACCAAGTCAGTTTCAGAAACTGTAACTTGCGTTGTGTTTGTGACAC
This sequence comes from Ceratopteris richardii, assembly GCA_020310875.1. NCBI lineage: Eukaryota > Viridiplantae > Streptophyta > Polypodiopsida > Polypodiales > Pteridaceae > Ceratopteris > Ceratopteris richardii. The sequence goes on along the minus strand of CM035423.1, from coordinate 77,631,306 downwards.
TCATATATTCCAGATCAAGAATTTCAAGCGATTCTGTGTACTATTGATACACGAAAACTGTGTTTTTCTGAGATCAAACTGTCACGTCATAGTGCGATAGTGTTCAAGTAGAAGTGCTGCTTGTAGTGTTTTTCAGTGTTGTGAATGCTACAAAAATGGCAAACGCAGATGGAATGAGTCAGCTTATGACTGATAAGATGGAAAAGAACAACTTCCATGCTTGGAGATTCAAAATGATGAATTTCTTGATGGGAAAAGGCTACTAGAAGTACATTGAAGGAGAGAATGAAAATGCTCCACAGTTACCAGAAAGGAATCGGACTGTAGACCAGCTAAGAGCATATGAGGAATGGAATCAAGGAGCATGAAAGGTAATGTATTGGCTATTTGTTAGCATACATGATAGCATGATTGGACACATATAGGATGCCAAGACTCCAAAAGAGGCTTGGAACAGTTTGGTCACCTTGTATGAGACTAATACAAAGGCACGGAAATTGCAACTCAAGAACGAGCTGCATACATTGGAAAAGAAGAGCATGTCGGTAAGTGACTACACTCTAAAAATCAAAAGCATATGTGAGTCACTTGCATCTATTGGTGTGAATGTAGATGATGATGATAAGGTGGAAGTGTGGCTTCGTGGTTTAGGAGCTGCATATAAGTAGTCCAGAACTTCCATATAGACTAGGGAAAATATTCCGAATTTTGTTGATCTGGTATCTATGCTGATTATTAAAGAAAAGAATCTTGGTGAGGATTCAAACTCCCAAGGAAAGCCCAGTTCTGAGCAGGTATTCTACTCTGGCAGAGTAAGAGGTAGAGGTAGAGGTAGAGGTTTTGGAAGTGGAAGAGGAAACATTAACCAAGACCAAGGTCAACAACAGAATCATGCAGGAGGAAGAGGATAGTTTCGAGGCAGGGGGAGCCAAAGAGGTCGCAGAAATTTCCAAAGAAATGGTTCAGGTAATGATAGTAAAGGATGTTGGAATTGTGGTAAACCTGGACACTTTGAACGTGATTGCAAGTTGAAGAATCAAAATAATAGAAGGTAGCAAAACAACTATGCATCCACAAGTGCAGATGATTCTGAGAAGCTGTTCATGGTTCAACACCACATGATGAATACGATGTCTATTGGTATCTCAAAATCGATTGATAATGTCTGGTATGTTGATTCAGGTGCTTCAAATCACATGACCAATCATGCAGAATGATTTAGTAGTTTGCAGAAAATGCCAGTTCCTGGATATGTTGAAACAGGAGATGATACATCACATCCTATCGAGCATACAGGGAACATAGCATTGTCTATGGAGGATGGGAAGGTAAAACATCTTGTTGATGTGCTGCATGTTCCAAACATAACAAAGAATCTGGTTTCTGTTGGACAAATGGTTGACCAGGGATTACAAGTCAGGTTCAATGCTGATGGGTTATATGTAGAAGAATACAAACATGGAGGACGATTGATTGCCAAAGGAAACAAAGTGGGTATGATGTTCACCTTAAATGTGAAAGTTCCTAAAATGAATGCAGCCATGTTTGCAAAAGGTGCAAGAGTTATTGCTTATATAGAGATCTGGCACAAACGAATTGGACATGCAAATCTACAAAGGCTGAAACTGATGCAGTCAAAGGAGATCGTTCATGGACTACCAAATTTCAAGGTTTCAGAGATGCAAAAGGTATGTGCAGCATGTCAATTTGGTAAACAGTCAAGATCATCATTTCCACATGACAAGCATGTCAGTGAGAATGTGCTCGAAATAGTACATACAGATGTTTGGGGTCCTGCAAAGACCACATCTATGGGCGGTTGCAGGTTTTATGTTACTTTTATTGATGACCATACACGGAAAGTATGGGTATATTTCATGAAAGAGAAGAGCGAGGTGTTCACTCACTTCGAGAATTTTAAAGCTGTGGTGGAAAAGCAGACAGGGAAGTACATTCACACATTAAGATCTGATAGAGGAGTTGAATACATGTCAAATGAGTTCAACAATTTTCTAAAAAATCATGGAATTCAGCATTAGTTTTCATGCAGGTACACACCACAACAGAATGGCGTTGCTGAATGCAAAAATAGACATATTGTAGAAATAGCAAGAGCCTTGATGGCTGAGAAGAATATGCCTCATTGTTATTGGGCAGAAGCTGTGCACATTGTTGTATACATCATGAACAGAACTCCGACTGCGGCTGTACATCAAGTTACACCTGAAGAGAAGTTTACAGGTAAAAAGCCAAACTTATCACATTTGAAAGTTTTTGGTTGTATTGCATATGTATATGTCCCAGATGAATTGAGGACAAAGCTTGATCCAAAAGCAGAAAAGTGTGTCTTCATTGGATAATCCCTTACGCAAAAGGGATATAAATGTTATAACCCACTCACACGACAGGTAAAGGTGAGTAGAGATGTGGTATTCGATGAGATGTCAATCTTCTATGCAGATGCCAAAAAAGGGCTGAGTCTTGAACCAAATGACAAAGAAAATGCTGAAAAATCAAGTGCAGAATCTCAGGCTTTGAGTGGACCGGATGTATCACCAAGCAATAGTTCCAAGTCAAATTCATGGAGTGGAAGATTACGTGGAAATTTGAGTCCAGCAGATTCATCAAATACATCCAAGAAAGGTAAAGAAAAACTTTCTGCTGGTCATAAAACATGTGCAGGTTTTGAAGATGTTGATGGAGATTCAAGCGGTTCAGAAAAGAGTCTTGATGAGGAACTTGGATTGCCCTCTGTGAAGACTCTAGGAGTAAGAAGGGCACATGCAGATGATACAAGGAGAAGTGACCTAGGACCAAGAAGATCTGGGAGGATACGGAATTCAGTGCAACGATTGACATATGATAGTTACATGGCTCGTCATTATGCCTACATGACAAAGGTAATACAAGTTGCTAAACCTTCTTGCTTTGAAGATGCAATTGGAATTGCAGATTGGGAAAAAGCTATGGATGAGGAGATGGCTGCACTTTATGGAAATGATACATGGAAGCTGATTCCATTGCCACAAGGAAAGAAACCCATAGGCTGTAAATGGGTTTACAAGGTAAAGCATAATGCTGATGGTAGCATAAGCAGGTATAAAGCACGATTGGTAGCTAAAGGATATGCACAGACATATGGCATTGATTATGAGGAAACATTCAGCCTTGTAGCTAAAATGTATACTATCAAGACACTTGTTGCATTAGCTACAACAAAAGGATGGACTTTGCATCAGATGGATGTGAAGAATGCTTTCCTACATGGTGATTTACAGGAAGAAGTATATATGGACCAGCCACAAGGATGTGAAGATTCAAAGCATCCAGAATATGTTTGCAGGTTGCAAAAGGCTTTGTATGGGCTGAAGCAGGCTCCGCGTGCATGGCATGCAAATATTGCTGATTACTTAACCAGCATTGGGTTTTCTATGTGTGATGCATATCATTCACTATATGCAAGGAAGGCTGATGATGGCATCACGATTGTGGCCATTTATGTTGTTGACTTGTAGGTGGCGATAATGAAGAAAGCATCAAAGAGGTAAAGCAACTTCTTATGCAGGAATTTGACATGAAAGATCTTGGTGTGCTGTGCTATTTCTTGGGCATTGAATTTATACATACAGAAACAGGTATATGGATGTCGCAAAGGCAATATGCCTTGAATATGCTGCAAACATATGGTATGGCTGGTTGTAAGCCAATTTCTATGCCATTAGATCAGAATTTGAAGTTGGATACTACATCAGGTGAAGCATTGGAAAATGCTACTATGTACAGGAAAATTGTGGGAAGTCTTATATATCTTACAATTACAAGGCCTGATTTAAGCTATACTGTTGGACTTGAAAGTCAGTTTATGCAGGTTCCTAGGAAGCCACATTTGGATGCTCTGAGGCAAACTCTATGTTATGTGAGTGCTACTTTGGATTATGCATTGTTTTATGAAGCTGGTGTAGATTTGCAGGTTCATGGATACACTGATGTAGATTGGGCTAGTAGTACTCTAGATAGAAGATCTACTAGTGGCTTTCTTTTCTCACTTGGAGGTGTAACTATTACATGGAGCAGTAAGAAGCAACCCATTATTGCTTTGTCGAGTACAGAGGCTGAGTATAGAGGTGTTGCAATGGTAGCATGTGAGGCATCATGGCTAGAGATGTTACTTACAGATTTAGGTATGGAAGTGCAAAAGCCTATCACTATCTATTGTGATAATCTTAGCAGCATACAGTTAGCATGGAACCTTGTTTTTTATGCTAGAACAAAGCATATGGAGATACATTATCACTTCATCAGAGAGAAGGTATTAGCAGGCGATATTGATCTTGTTTATGTGAGAACAGATGAGCAGGTTGTTGATATTTTCACCAAAGCACTTGGAGCTGAGAAGTTGAAGAAGTTTCAGGAGATGCTTGGATTACAGGATATGGCGTTGAGCTTGAGGGGGAGTGTTGAGATATCAAACTCAACATGTGATGATCCAAGATGACACGTACCAATTTTTCGTTTCTCTGACATGTATAGTGGTCATGCAGGTATATGTCAGGGATACTTCATTGAGCTTTATTAGATTTATCTAACGAGAATGATGACACATTTGTTCCTTGCCAGCTCACTCATTCGCGAACATTAGGTTTTTCCTTATGTACTGATCTTTATATATTTCACTTGTTGTATTCTTGTTTTTAGATCATTCTTGTACATTCCTTTTTATGTAATAGAAGAAGAAGAAGCACATCATTCTTCCTTTCCTCAATCTGTGTGTGTGCTTCTCCTTGAGAGTGAGAGTGTGTGTGTGAGCTCTCTTCCTTATCTCATTCCTCGTGACATAAAGAAAATTACACACCATTGTGTTGGGCTGAGAAGGGGAAAAAAGTTAGCTAGGCACACTAGCTTTACGACAAAATGTATGGGGAGATCTTCTTATCAGACAAACAAGAGACACAATAAAATAGTGGATTAGTTGCATTATTTCAATTTGTGTCAAAAGTGGAGAAGGGTGAAGGTATCTGGCAGAATGTACAAGTATAGTAGCCTGCCTCACCAGTTATTGAACATAAGGACCAAGAGTGCATTATCATTGAGGAATAGTAGGATGATACGTATAGCACATTGTTAAAGGTAGGGTATGAAGCAACAGAGGTAGCATCTATAGTCAAGAAGTTGAATGGAGACTTCAAAGGTCACATGTTTGCATGAAACACCTATTCATATACCAGATGATTCTAAACAACATAAGATTATGGACAGGAGTTTCAAGTTTCCAAGAAGAGGAAGTTGGAGCCTATTTTAAAGAAAACAGTTGACAAGCTACTTGTTGGAGAGCTTCCTCAGTCAACATTGAAGGTCACTAAAGAGATGGAGGAGGCACATCGAAAATTGGATGAAGTCTAACAGTTCATGGTAAAACAAGATGCATTAGTAAAAGAGTAGAAGCTATTAAATGAAATAATCAATTTTGAAGAATATCAGACATAACAAACATAGGTGTAGGATCCACAGAAAGAGTTGCAGAGAAAGTTAGAGCAACATGAAAAAGTTATGTTTGAAGTATAGAAGCAGAAGGCAGTTGAAATTGTGAAAGTGAAGAGGCCTTTGTAGGGGTTTGAGGAATGGATGAACAAAATGCAACAAGTGGGAAATAAGGAAATACAAAATTTAGTTGAGGTAAATGTAGCATTGGAGGTTGAAAATGAAGTGTTATATTCTAGGATCAAGCCATTGCAGGTATTAGAGAGGCAGATGCTGCAAAATGAAGAAGTTGAAATGGATGTTGTTCTAATGACTCAAATGGATATGACTATTTTGAAGCAGTAGATGCACAAATGTATGCAAAACTTATGGAGTGGCATTAAGGATAGAATGGAGGCAGTGATTAGATATCCTTATGAACATATGCATGATGGTTTTTCTTCTGTGTATGAGATTCAATTATTAGAGGTTACTAAACGAAATAAAATCGAGAAGGAAGAATTGGTGCAACAAATTCGAAACTTAAAAGAAAATTTGGTGCAATAGACTTTAGACAATGATTTGAAGAATCAGGTTTAGCAGACGGTACTGCAAAAGGAAGAGAAAGTATGCACAGGGAGCTTAGCGTAGTAGTAATTGATCAAGGGATTGTGAATGCGAGTTTGATTTTTGCAAAATCCTCCATTGGGCAGTGCCAGGTGTTGAGGGTAGAGAATTATAAAGACAAGTAGTTAATCAAATTTCTAAGTGTTTGCTGAATCGGATGTTACTCAGTCGAAATGTTGTTGTATCCAAATTTTGGTGACTCGGAGTTTTAATAGGTAGTTATAATCTGCTTATGCTGATGTTGTGGTAATATAGTTCGTTGTATTCTTGTTTTAAGCAGGGGATGGTAATTGAGAGAGATGGGTATGTCTGATGAGAAGAAGAAGGATAGAGAATCATAAATTGTATTGCACAGACTGAATCCATTTAGTATCATTCTAGTATTGCCATTTTGGAGAATGTGATCTCTTTTATCTTATGATTTCTGGTATTTGAAGAACATTAATGAAGTTTTTTTGCCTAACCTGTTCTGCGAGTATTGTAGTTATGTCTGTCTGAGCAAAATTTGGTCTGACATTGTGTTAATGTAGCAAGAAAATGGTGAATCTGAAGTATTGTTTGTGAGTATTCTCTTTTGTGTGAGTAAGGGCTAATGTTGAGATTAATTTCTTGAGAGTTTGTGATGAAGTCAGTAGTTATGTGTTGCTGAACCACAACAACACACACACATACACACATGTATGTATACATATACACACATTACATGCACATACATAAAAACATAAACATGCACACATACACACATATACACACACATACATATATGTGCACATACATACATACATACATACATACATACATACATACATACACACATATACACTCATACACATGCATAAATACATACACACATATGTACACATATATACACACATAATCACACACACTACACACATACATGCACACACATAGATACATACACACATACATACACACATACGTACACACATACATACATGCAAACATACAGACAAACATATATACACATGTCACCTTGTAGTATATGTCATGCTCATACACTTCCAATTAACCAATTTGTAGAGAGTAGATCTCAACCTAGTTGCAGTCAGACATAGTACGTAGTTGGGATGGATGGGAGTCAAGTCGACTAGTCAATATACTATCTCACATTAGCTTCAAAAGATATCCCTTAGCTATCATGCTCACCATGTTCCACAAGGCACTAAGTCCTTGGCTTCCATGATCCCTCCTTTCATGATAGGGTTTGGGAATCCCTTCATGATAGATCAAGAATGCCACCAAGAAATGATCAAGTCCACATTATTACAAGTGATGGGGTATTCAAGTTGCACATCAAGATGTTATCAATCTCCAAGTAGAAGGTGAACATGATCTCTAGAGATAACTCCTTCAAACCATGGGTGTCATATCCTTTTTTGATGGAATTAAGAAACATCTTTCTCGATAGAGTGCCATATTCCTTTTTTTATAGGGTGACAAGGTTGGATCACCAAAATGCTTGCATCATCCCATGTTATTGATCCATTCATGCATTAGAACTTGTTTCAAAGCTCTTGCGGATAATTATAAATTGCAAAAGGCCAAGAAATAGAAGAGCCTACTTTGAAATATCTCCTCTCTTATGCATTCTTTTATGGAAGATCCTTACCTCTTACAAGAATACTCTTCCACAACTATGTACACCCGTTTTCAACTACAAAACTTTGTGTGTAAAAGAGTGTGAAAAAATTAGTGCACTTTTGCCAATGGGTAACACTCCCCCTCTCCTAGTTCTTTTTGTCCTTGGCAAGACATTTGGGAAGGTTGTTTCACTGTTCTTGAAGTGTGTAGTTGACATTTTTCAATCTTTAGTCTAGATCTTTGACATGTTTGAGTGTGCCGTTGTATAGTGCCTCTCAACCATCTATGTTGTCAATGTGTGAACTTTCCATAATTTTCCTTTGCAAGTGATTTTGTACATCTTGCATACCTTCATTACCTACAAAGTTTGG